>JAEQBH010000341.1:600000-935895 GCA_016808115.1 Tetrastigma voinierianum
TAGTACACAAAAAGTGCTTCAAAATCACGCACCCAATAACCGGGCTCAAATAGCACTGTTGGGTATAATCGGTGAGGCGGGTCGATAATTTGCATAGCCGAGACTTTGGAATTGACCGGCTAGAAGTGATTTGTCTTTGGGCGGGCGGATTAGTGAGTGCGCCTTTCGGACTTTGGAATTGTTGATCGGTCATAAGTGATGCGTAGCTGAAATTTGGGGCGGGTTAGTGAAGCTGCGCCGCGGGACTGGAGTTGACCTGACCATAGAGTGATACGTGCGGGGTTGGGTAAGGTCGGTGGCTGGCCTTCGGACTTTGGAATTGACCGACCATAAATTGATGCGTCTTTGGTGAGGCGGTCGATGAATTGCGCGCCGGACTTGTAATTGACCGGCCCGAGTGATGCGTGTTGGCGGCGGAGTAGTGGCGGCTGCTGAACTTTAGATTGACCCGACCCGGAAGTGATGTCTTTGGGCGGGTAGGTTAGTGAAGCGGCCTTGGCGACTTTGGAATTGACCCGATATAAGTGATCTGTCTTTGGTAGGCGGTGATGGCACGCTGGACTTTGGAATTGACCGGCCATAAGTGATGCGTCTTTGGGCCGGGAGAGTCGATGGGCTGCGTGTCGCCGGTTTGGAATTGACCATCAAAGTGATGGTGGTGAAGCGGTCGATGACTGCGTCGCGAACTATGACTAGCCATAAGTGATATGTCTTTGGCCAGGAGCAAGAGTCGATGTTCTGTAGCGGACACTGGAGATTGACCCGGCTAGAAGTGATTTGTCTTCGGCGAATGATTAGTGAACTGCGCCGCTCGGACTTTGGAATTGATCAGTCATAAGTGATCACATCTTCAGAGTGGCGGAGTCGGTGGGCTATGTGCTTGGGACTTTTGGATTATTGGCCATCAGTGATCTGTCTTGAAATTTGGGTAAATCGATGACTAGCAGCCTTTGGACTTTGGAAATTGTGACCCGACCATAAGTGATGCGTCTTTGGGGCGAGGCGGAGTCAGTGGTGCGCCGCCGGACTTTGTAATTGACCGGCCGTAAGTGATGCGTGTGTTGGTAGGCGGGTAAGTGAGCTAGCGCGCTGGACTTTGGAATTGACTGACCCGAAGTGATGCGTGGCGCTGGCGAGATAGGTGGTGGGCGAGCCACCACGACTTTGGGTGACCCGGCCGTAAGTGATGTCTGTCTTTGGGTGGGCAGAATCAATGAAGCTAGCGCTGGACTGGAATTGACCCGACCATGAGTGTCTGTCTTCCGGGCGGGAGGTCGATGAAGCTGAAGTCGCCGAACTTTGGAATTGACCATCTAGAAGTGATTTGAGCTGGGCCGAACAGGTTAATGAACAGCGCCGCCCGAACTTTGGAATTGACTAGCCATAAGTGATATGTGCTAGGCCAGGCGGAATCGATGAAGCTGCGCCCGCCGGACTTTAGGTGTGGTTAAAGAAGTGATTTGTCTTGGCGAGGCCAGTTCAGTGACTGCCTTTCGGACTGGGGTGTCGATCCTCAGTGATCTGTCTTTGGTACAGGCGGTCGTGAAGCCCCGTACCGCCCGGACTGGATTGACCCGACGGAAGTGATCTGTCTTTAAAAATTTAGATGGGATAGTGAAGCTACTTGCTGGACTTTGGAATTGGCCGGCCATAAGTGATACGTCTTGGCGGGCGGGCCGGTGGTGCGCCCGCCGGACTGTATTGACCAGCGAAATGATCTGTGTTGGGGCGCGGGCGGAGTGAAGCTGCGTCGCTGGGATTTGGAATTGACCCGGCCGAAGTGATGCGTCTTCGGCGAGATCAGTGTGAGCGGCGCCACGGCTTTGGAATTGACCAGCCATAAGTGATCTGTCTTTGGTAAGACGAGTCGATGTTGCACCCTTTGGTTTGGAATTGTGACCATCGTGATCTGTCTTTGGTAGAATCGATGGGTGATACGCGGGACTTTGGAATTGACCATCAGAAGTGATGCGAGGAATTTGGTAGACGGTCGATGAAGCTGGCGCGAACTTTGGAATTGACAGCCACAAATTGATATGTCTTTGGCCGAGGCCCGGTCGATGAAGCTGCGCCGCTGGACAGGTCGACCCGACCATAAGTGATACGGCCCGAAGTGGCCAGTCGATGTTGCCGTCGCTGGACTTTGGAATTGACCATCGAGTGATACGTCTTTGGGTCGAGCGGTCGATTATTGCGCCGCCGGTTTGGAATTGACCCATTCTCAAGTGATCTATCTTTGGGCGAGCCGATCGATGAACTGCCCGCTGGACTTTGAATTGACCTGACCATAAGTTATCTGTGTTGGCGAGAGCGGAGTCGATGTTCTGCCTTGGGACTTTAGATTGGCCAGCCATAAGTGATACGTCTTTGGTCGGGCGAGTCGATGAAACTACCGCCGGACTTTGGAATTTGATCCTGTATTGATATGCAAAGGCATGCCAGTAGTAGATAATAAAGACATTATTTTATTGATAATACCTTTTCAAGTGCATGGCATTCCACATTCTAGGTACAGGAGTTCCATCTGTTTTGTCTATAACTATGGGACCGAGTTCCCGGGCCGTGTGACTACGTACGGTTCCTCCCAGTTGGGTTGGAATTTTCCTGCAGTGGGGTCGCGATATTCTGAAATCTCGCCGAAGACTAGATCGCGTTTGGAACACCCAGAGGCTTTACTGGATTTGTTATAAGAGTTTACTTGTGCATTGGTAGGACGCTATTCGGAATTGATGCGCTTCCGCGACTCATCACTGCATCTAATTCTCGACCAACGGCTTTACATTTTCGATTCGAGGCGTAAATTTATGGGATGGTAGATGGAAGCAGATTCCCGTAGGAATACGGCCTCCATCCGTAGGTGAGTCGCAAGGAGAAATCTGGGTTGGTTTAGAGCACGTAGTCTGTAGGCTGAGCACCGGGTAGTTCCTCACCCATTTTCCCTTTAGCGGAATCTACTTGGCTTTGAGGCGATCGACGGGAGTCTTATTGGGAGGCTTGGCTTGGCCATTGCTTTGGGGATACCGGGGGGTGGAGTACAAGTTTCTTATTCTTAACTCTTGGCAAAAGTCTCGATAGACCGGTACGTCGACTGGCACGCCCGTGCTCAGTCGATTGATCTCGGGATCTTAGAGGCAGACCCAGGACAATGTTCTTCCCGGATGAATCGGGTGACATCTACATGCTGATTATGCGAGGCATCGGCCTGCATCCATTTATTGAAGTGATGCGTGAGGGCCAACAATAGTTTCTTTTGGGCCGATGCGGTGGGGAACGGACCCACAATATCAATCCCCCATTGAGCAAACAGCCACGGGCTAGAGATGGAGACCAAATCTTGCCATGGAGATTTCAAGATGGGAGACATTCATTGGCAAGGGTCACATTTTTTGACATAGTCGGCAGCATCTGTCTTCATAGTTGGCCAGTAATACCTCTGCGTGTGAGCCTGATGGGCTAGTGCTCTTCCCAGGGTGATTTCATATGCAACCGTGTGGTCGACTGACCTGCTCTTTGGCCTTGCTCGGGAGTCGGACATTTCAGTGCAGTCCTTGCGAGGCCAGTTTATAAACTACTTGTCCTACTGGGAGAACCTAATGTGAATCGAACTTTATGAGCCATGGCACGCATCATCTGGTAACTCTCTGCGTGGCTATGCTGGGGCCGTGTCGGGTCCGTCCCGGGATAAGAGCTCTCTATCGACGCCCAGTATGTAATGGAGGCGGGTTTGATAGTAGATGGGGAGATATATAGTTTCCTTTATTGGCAAAGACGCGGCCACGACGGCTAAGGCATCGGCCCGTTCATTACTGTCCCTGGGGACATGTTCAAGTTTCTAGGTTATGAGGGTGCTCAATTTGTTTGACTGAGCGTGTTTTGCCGTCGGGTTCCACGGACTCGGGTCTCGTTGACTTGTCCCTCCTGACCGAAATTTGTGATTAGCCGAATCAAAATTTCTTACCAGGCAGTGCGTTCAAAAGTCCGGCTATCATGGCTTCGTATTCTGATTCGTTGTTGGAGGCGCTGAAGCCTAAACGGACTGCCTGTTCAATCCTTTCCCGTGAGAAGGTTAATTATAGCCGTCTGAGCTCACGGTGTCTGAAGCTTGTCAATATGAGGTCTGACCCTTTTACGTTCGGGCAAGTATTGGGCTGTGGGATTTCTACAAGGAAGTCGGCTAAGACCTGCCCCTTCTTTGAAAGCCTCGGCTTGTACTGGATGCCATATTCGGCTTTGGTTCCACATTGCCCGGCCAGGCTATCCTTCTGGACATATCAGGTTTATGAATCGTGCCATGGAGCGGAAGATCAGTTAGCACCACAACGGGATGAGCCTAGTATGGGGCGAGGCCGGGGCGTTGTCCATAGGGCCAAGGCGGCTCGTTCAAGGTGGGTATATCTGGTCTCATGTCGGTCGGGGGACTTCTTTGACAAAAATCACGGCCTCAGCATCCCCACATTCTTTAAACAAGGCGCACGTCTTTGCTTTGCCATTAGAACACTAGGTAGAGATTGAGAACCCGAAAATCTAATTTTTACGAAAAAGGGTAAACGGTAATTTTGAGTCAAAATCCGGAATTTTCTAAATCTCGGATGACAAAGCGGTTCATAGTTAGAATCCTCGCGAAATCTAAGCTACACGTGAATTTCTTTGAATTAGGGACGGTCGAATTTCACGTTTTCGAGCACGGTGTAGGTGCGTAAGCGAGTTTGAACATGTGATGTGACAAAAGTCACCCTACTACATTATGCCCATATGACACGTATTTAATAAGTAGAGAGGATGAGATGGATGGCTTGGAATTAAACGTGTAAAAATAAAGAAAAAATGAGACAAGATGGGAATTATGAAAATGTTTAGTGGGGTAGACCGAGGGCAATAGTTATCTTGCCATTTAGAAGCCAAACTTGACGTCGATGAGTAAGTGGATTTTGAGAGAATGTTTTCTCTGGATGCCAAGATAGTTGGGCCAGAAGGTTCTCGGCGAGCGAAGCGAAGTCGATCTACGAGGCGAGGGCTACGCGTGGGCACCGATTTGGAGGAGTTCCGACAACTCAAGAGAGTAAGAGATCTTTTCACTACTTGTGTTAACTTGGTTGGAAGCGTGTAAATGGTTAGGGGATGTTACGGGGCTTAAATTGGCGGGTGTCTTGATCTCGAAAGCTTTGAGCAAGTGGAGAAAATCCCCCGTTATTTATGTGGCAGCAAACGGTGCGACCAGGGGTTTCATTGTTCCACGTGAATAGTTATGTGATTTTTGATGTGAAGATTTTTTATGTTGTTGGTGATCCAAAATGGTGCTTGATTGGTAAATTTAGCCCGTGAGCTAGTGCAGTGTTATTGATTGAGAATCGAATAATATGAATTATAGGAATTAATTGTGTTAATACATGCATGTAAATATATTAGCATAGATGACTTGGAGGTGTGTGAGAATTAATATGTTAATGCATGTAATTAAATGTGTTAACATGATTTGGAATTATATAATTGTGTGTAAGCCATTGGAATGAATTGTAATTAGCTCAAGTGAGCTAATTTTGATGTTATTAATGTGAATTAAATAACATGTGGCATGTATGTAAATTTTGTTAATATATGTGTAAATGATATATTGGCATGTGTGGTTTGAGAATGACATAATGCATTTTATATGCACCGGGGCAACCTAGAAAATTAGGTGTGAGTGCACGACATGAAAGAAAATAAAAATGATGTTTTTCTCATGTTGGCTTAGGCATGCGTGAGGGAGTCGGTGAGGACTCGAGACACGGGATTGGGTATGTAGACATTCAAGTAGGATCATGTATTTGCTTGAGTGTGTGTTTATGTTGGATCATTGCATGTGCACTTAGGTGGGGAGTAACCCATGTAGGAAATTATCTCTTGAGCTGCTTTCGCTGTCGAGAGGATCACCATTTCGGTGCGAGGAGGCGGTGGGAAGAGGCGGCACTCATTAAGTCGTTTGAAGGGAAGAAAAGCCGACTTGTGGCCTTTGATGTTGTTGTATAACATGTATTAGAATGTTGTAATTTTTTAATATATGTTGAATTAAGAGTGATTTATTAACTCTTGAACTATAGTATATAGTCGATTGTATTTTTATGAATGCGATGTATGGGCCCAAGTGGCCATTTTACTCATTTTAAATTGTATATGGACCATGTGTGGTCATTGTAAGTGTTAGGTTAGGTTTTGTACCTTGGGTAGAGCTCGGTACAAAGGGAGACTCTACTGATTTTCATGGTGGTGTCGGGTTACTTTCGACATCCCACAGTCGATGGAGTTGATGGGTTGTCCAGCGGACACCCGGTTTTGGGGCGTTACGAGAGATAGAGTATCGGCCACAGGCTCACAAGAATCGGGGGCTCTATCAGGTATTGCTTGATTGCTATGAATGCCCGATCGCATTCCTCATTCTGCGCAACCCACCTCGATGTTAAACGATGTTAGTAACTAGATAACGCAGCGTCGGGCAATGTGTAGTCCACTGCCAGGCAAGGGCCGAGCGATTGCAGGATATTATGAGATTACGTAGGATTAGCTTCTATCCCCCTTTGAGTTACCACGAAGCCAAGGAATCGCTCGGCGCTGACCCCGAAAGCACATTTTAAGGGGTTTAGTTTCATACCATATTCTCTGAGGAGGTTGAAAGTCTGTTGGAGATGAGCTGCGTGATCCGGGCGCTGCCTGGATTTCACTAGTATATCGTCAATGTAGACTTCCATCGTGCTGCCGAGTAATGGTCGAAACATTTTCGTTACCAACCTCTGATAGGTTGCTCTTGCTTTCTTTAAGCCGAAAGGCATCACGGTTGTAACAATAGAGTCCATGGGGAGTGATGAAAGAAGTTTTTTCGCATCTTGAGGGTGCATGGGGATCTGGTGGTATCTGAGAAAGCGTTCAAGAATGATAGCATACCGTGCCCTGCTGAGGCACCCACAATCTGATCTATGCGGGGCAGGGGAAGCTATCTTTTGGACATGCATCATTGAGGTCCGTGTAATCCACACATACTCTCCATTTGTTCCCCTTCTTCGGAACCACCACCACATTGGCCAGCCATTCTGGGTACTTCACTGCTATGATAAATCCATTATGCAGAAGATTATCAACCTCGACCTAGATGACTGAGTGGCGGTCTGGGTGAAAGCGTCTTATTTTTTGTTTGACCGGCTTGGTAGAGGGGGCGACGTTTAGTTGGTGTGAGGGGTTGATTCCGGTCATATCTGCATGAGTCCAAGCAAATACATCAGCATTCAACTATATCACCAGGCGCAATTGGGCCCTTTCCTCCTCAGAGAGAAGGGTACTAATGTAGATGCATATGTCCGGCCCGTCAAGGGACGTGGTTTCTAAGGGATCAACGGCCAGCGGTTCTCTATCCTCCGTGGTACAGGAGCGGATGGCTTGTGATTACTGTGTGGGGTTGGTCCTCCATGGGTGGATTCGTAGACATTAAACTGCTCGCGCTCATGGTGAGTTGATAGCATTGCAGCGCGGCTGGTGGCCTCACGGAGTCCAGCACCTGAACTCGGTCGGTAGCTTATTGTTTGGTGGTATTGGATGGTACTGCTTTCATGGCATGTAGCCAGGCCCAGCCCAAGATGGCATTGTATGGCCCCAAGTCTTCTACCACGGAGGAAGCGATTGCTGCTGAGTCTGGACCTGCCTTGATAGAAAGGTGATGTCCCCAGCGTGAATGTGGTAGCTCCATTGAAACTGATAAAACCTACCGACGGAATGGAATGTAATCGGGACTCTCATACGCCCAAAGAGGTACGGGAGAGATGGAAGTAATCATTGCATTACTGGATCGACGAGAACCTGTGCACATCATGCTTTGTTAATATGATCCCGATATGAGTGCGTTATAGTGTGGTGTGATGACCCACATAGGGTTAATGGGTGGAAAGGATATAGGGTCGTCCACAGGCGAGCTTCTTTGTGACATCTCCCAGATGTTGGCAGTGTTCCTGCGCTCTTATTAAGAAATTTGCCGGAGCATTCTTCTCCCCTGTTTCTTGGATTTCTATTGGCTATCGGCCGGTCCCCCGAGTATAAAGTTAATGGTCGATCGGGTTAAGCGTATTTGATATCGCCAACGACCATGGTGTGGGAAGCGTATTGTCCGGGTTAGCTCCCTCAGTGCAGGTCACGAGGTGGCGAGCGCCGAATGGGTTTTCTGAATTTCGGGGCTGCGGTGATTGGTCACCGTGGCCATGATCCCTGTGATAATCGCATCGTAGGGATCTGTTGCGCTGGTCAGGACCTGCTCTCATAGGTGGAGGCCATTTGAAGTCGGGGAGGTCCCGAATGATGGGCAGGAGCCGGTCGTAGGCGATGTTAAGAGCCGTGAACTGGGGGGGATCTTTCTTCTTCTTGGATTGCTCGTGGGCGCCGGCTCTTGCCTTAAACACGCTTTTCTATTGACGGGCCCTTAAGCGGTCGGCTTGTTGCTGCGGCGGTTATCATGATGGTTTGCGGGCGGCGAATATTATCTTCGTAGAATTTATCGCGTCGATACAATTCCTCCATAGTTGCAGCGAATCGGGAATGATTGGAAAAACGAAATTGGTCGGTCAAAACTTCTTTTGAAGTTTTGCAAAGAGCAGCATCCATCGCATGAAGCGTCATCTGTTGGACCACTGTCCGGCGGCGTGTGAGTCGGAATGGACTCGTCTTCCCGTTTGAGGATGGAGAGGAGGCGTGTTCCCGCTTTTGTGCGGCCAGGCACAAGTATTGAGAAACCAACCGCGGCCCGCGATTCGCCGAGATGTGTTTATTGATCATGTCCCGAGGGAGCTAGTGAAACCCGGGCTAAGAAAGGGCCCTTGAGGTGGTTGGGAACACACACACGAAGCCGATCATCCCCGACCTTTGAGGATCATTGCGATTATAATGTAACATGTGATAAATGCGGATCGGAAGAAGCAAGTCGTATAGCGAAGGGTGAGTATGGTAAAGCCATGGGGAGGATCGTAGTCCGGATATGCGTCGAGGGAGTGGAGGCATGTCACGTAGTCCGAACAACGGAGGAGAAAAATCATTTACGATGCGGGCGGCCGTGGCGGAATTGCCGGGCGCTCGGGCGGAGGTTTCTTGGCGTTCTGGGCGGGTTGGCCAGGCTGATCCCTTTGGGGCTCTTGGGTTGGGGCGGCGGGCGAGGTGTGGGCAGACCCCAGGTACCCACAAATCCTACGTTGAATTCTGATGGTTGAAAATTTAATTTAAATGTAATGGTAGTTTTTCAAATATAATAGAAAGTTATCATTGGAAGAGATAATACTAAAGTTATTTATTTTATTTATTTATTTATAAATAACTTCAAATTTAATTATTTTGATTGAAGAGACAAATATTGGTATTAACTTTTCAATTATCATATATTTTCAAGGGGTAATTGACATGAATAATCCATATTTTAGGCAGTCTTCATATAATTAGTCTTACCTATTGATTAACTAGGGATGATCCCAGGTTTAGGGGGTCTCGTATTATATTGGTCTCGAGACATTGGTGGCCGGTTAAAGAAGTTAAAATATTCCTACATGGCCACGTGTCACTATCTAATTGATCCTTAAAAATTTTTATTTTTTTTAGAAAAATCATTTTTATCCCCTCCTCATCTCTCTCCTCTCTCTCTCCCCCCTCCTCAACCTCCCCCTTTGATTGCCATTCTCTGCCCTCATTTTGAAATCTGAACCTTTTCCTCCTTTATCTCCCACCTTTCTTCTTCTACTCTCATTATCACTCCTTAAACCCTAATCTTGACCTTAACCTTCCCTCAAATCTTGACCCCCCTCTAAACCCCATTCTCAATCTCTCTAATTTCTCTCTTGATCTCCGTCGGCGTGTAAAACGGCTTTGTCGTCATGCTTGTTGCATTGTCGTTTGATAGGCCAATTTGTGCTATGTAAAATGTGTACGCCTATGTGCGCAAGTGCACGCCTCGCCTTAAGTAATATAATGATAAGTGAGTGTCTTTCCCACGGAGAATTGGGTTACTAAGTACCGACTCTAATCTAGCCTATGCTTTATTTGGATGTTGGAAAATCTATAGAAAAACTCAAAGACACTAATCTAGGCATGCAAGAATGACTATATAAAGGCTAAAAAGCCTAAGGGCATAGATTTCACCTAAACAATGATGTATGAACCTCTTAACCCAATTAATCGATGATCAATATCATCATGAAGATGACGATTTCACTAATGTATATTCGAATCTCTCTTGAGCATCCGCACACTACCCTTAGAAAAGGTTATACTGCATCTGCGCACGAGCCATCATAACTAAGGATGCATTGAACCCTATGAAATCTTAATACCACACTTAATCTCACTTATATCTACATCTCATGATAATTTGATGGTAAATCATCCATGGTCTAATTTAACTCTCACTTCTCATATTTTGAATCAAACCACAATTCATGCAAATATGTATTTTTATACCCACAAGCATTAAGATCTAAATGAAATACTCCAACATAAATATGAAATAAACATCAATCAATATAAATTAGGAGAGATTCATACTGACTGTCTTTATTTCACATCTAAACCCTAAAAAACTAACTAAACATAAGTGGAAAAGTAAATACAACCTTCGAAAAGAAGAAAACGGAGAAAGGAAGAGAGAAAACAAATTTGGTGTTGAAGCTCCAGCTAACTACTCCTCCATTGTCTTCTTCTTCCTCTTCCCGAGCGAACCACAGAAATCTCTCCAAGAACAAGCCTATGGTGTTTCCACACCCCGAAGAGACAATTGCTCTAACGCCAATCAGTTTCCACTTTGTGTTTCTAGGGTTTGTGCTTTAAAACCCACAATTGTAAGACTCAATGGGCTAAAATCCACCCCAGAAAACCAACCCCCCCGAATGTCAACGACATCGTTTGGCAACGTCGCGATGTCAGGATGCTATGTTTCTGCAATGTCGCGACGTTGGTTCTCAACGTCGTGACGTTTACTGGCTAACTCCACATTTTGGACCAGCAGTAAGACCATAACTTTGTCATCCGAACTTCGATTTGGGTGTTCTTGGCATCGTTGGAAATATCTTGAAGTGTAGAATCTGAATATGGCAAGGAAAAACACTTTAAAAATTATTAAAAAGACTGAATCTACAAAATGCTCTAACTAGTCACTTTTGAGCTCTCTTCTCTTCTTCCTTCAACTACCAAGAGTCATAACTTGATCATTTGAAGTCCAAATGGAGTGAATAAGGTATCTTTTAGAAGCACGAAGTCCTCTATCCATCCATATAAATATTGTATCCATTGAGATATCTTGTATGGCTAAAACATCAAACCACAATAAATGTTGCTGCATGTGTAGTTTGCTGATTTTTGGGCTTTATCTCTTTGTTTTTCCTCCATATTAGCTCATGGTTGACCTAATCACAAATTGAACATTTAGAGCATTAGATCACTTATTTATATGATAAAAATACTAATAGTATGTTGGAATAATTAGCGGAATCTAGAATCATCATGTGATTTAGAATATTTAATTTAATTACTAAACTAATATACTTGGTGAGATCGCTGCTTGTGGATTTGCGGAGAGTATGCACCGCAGGCTGCGAGATCTTCCAAACTATCCTCGGGTGATGGGCAGCGTGTGGGCGCTTGGATCACTAAGAAAATATTTCTTTTCTCTAGCTGTTCTTTATATTATTCAGATTTTTTTTTTTCGGATTCGGGAGTTGTATTATCTTTACATTTATGAAGTCTGAGCCGCAAGAATAGCAATAAAGCAATTTGGGCCTCCACCTTAGGGCCCCGAGTCCGTGAACCCATTTAGTGTTTTAAACAACTTGGACTTGTTTGTATAACCCAAAATCCAACAATCTCCACTTCTTTATAAAAACAAGTCAGGGTTCTTCTTGTAAAGCTGACAGTATACATGCTCCACCGTTTATCTGAGCTAGTTTGGGGATCGATGGTTATCATTAATCGAGGCACCTCATAATTGCGAGCAATTATCTAATCGATTACTATTCCACTAAAGCATAGTGAACTCAGAAGTTAATAATATTAAATATTAATATTATTTTCTCCTTTGTAAAATATCAATAATTGAGTGATAAGATTTTCTATCAATCAATCAATTATTTATTCTCTTGATTCTATCGAGTTTCTCAAATGGATAAAATGCGGCGGTGACTTCACTAACATCAATCTTGAAACATATTAAGGATGGCATTTCATACAAATTCCTGTATTTATTTCATAAATATCGGCAATTAAATAATCTTGCTCCCAGTATCAAGATGACAGTCGTTTAAATAGACCTCACTTATTGACAACTCAAAGAGCAATAATAATTTAAATACCTATCTATAAATAAACTCGAGTTGAAGATAATATGAAATATTGCTTGAGATTTATTTCCTTTACGGAAATTTAACTTTAAATAAATCTCACTTTGATCTATCCCGATGCAAGCATAATTTGAACCAATATTTATAACCAGGCCAGTTATTTCATAAAATGTGCGGTCTGACTAAAGCGCCCAACTTTGTTTAATGGCTGTGATCTTATTCATTAATTATGAGCTTTATGATCATGTCTTCTATGAACGTATTCATATGATCATATACTACACCAAATATTCAGGACCTTCTCACATAAAATATCAGTGCGCACAATAATATGAAGAATGCCTCGTATTGTATTAAAATTAAACTCAGAAAATATAATAACACATTTGCCTTGTTCTAAAAACAAATCGCTCCCACTTGCCTTAAAACAAGTCTGGTAGACTCTTAACACCCATATAATCTACATGTTTCTCAAAAACTCGAACAGGTAGTGTCTTTGTACATGGGTCTGCTAAATTTTCCTCTAATGCTATTTTAGTAACCACTGTATCTCCTCTCTCGATGATATCGCGAATCAAATGATACTTTCTCTCTATGTGCTTCTGTTTCTTGTGATACCTCGGTTCCTTGGTATGCTCATTATTATTGTCACAATAAAGGGTGGTGGCGATCACATTTTCGGTATCGCGAAGATCCAAGGAACTTCTTGACCATGCGCGGGCGACCACATACTCGGCCGGTTGTGGGTGACAAGCATGAAGTTTGTTTGACACTCCTCAATGAAATGGCTCCACCATTTAGTGTAAACACATATCCGAAGTGGATTTTCTTGAATCGATATCGCGTCGAGTCTACCATAACTAATAGTTTCTAGACTCCCACTGGAAATATACTAGCATATAATCTCTTATTCTCCTTAGATATTTGAGAATATGCTTCAACTGCGATCCGGTGTTCTTATACGGATCGGATTGATGCTGGAGCTGCTATTCCCCTTTGCATAGCGGATATCATTTCAGTACATAACATGGCATACATGAGACTACCTCTTTGCTTGAGAAAAGGTATCCTACTCATCATTCTTCACGCTCAAGTTTTGGTGATTACTTTCCTTAGAAAGATGAAGTCCATGCCTGAAGGGTAAAGTTCCCTTCTTGGAATTTTCCATGCTGAACCTAGCTAGAATTTTATCTATATATAAATCTTGAGATAATGCAAACACCTTATTCTTCCGGTCTCGTAGAAGTTTGATTCCAAGAATATAGTTAGCTTCTCCCAAATCTTTCATATCAAATTGCTTTTGCAGCCATCCTTTTACATGATAACACCTGTATGTCGGTTTCGATTGGTAAAATGTCATCTACGTAAAGGACTAGGAAAACTACTTTTACATTGGATCCTTTTGCAAACACAAGGTTCATGGGACTTTTCTCAAAGCTGGTATAAAGTTATGGCTTGATCAAACCTAATGTTCCATGTTGGATGCTTGCTTTAGTCATAAATGGACCTTTGCAACCATGCCATTTGAACATGTTATCACCCAAATGCATTACACCATTGTGTGATATCTGCATTCAGATATTGTTTGACATCCATATGCTAAATCTCGTAATCTAGACTTGCGGCTACATTTAAAGAATCAGGATGGATTTGGCATAGCTGCGAAAAGGTTTCTTCGTAATCTATCCCCTCTTTTTGGGTGCATAATCTTTTGCAATAATCTAGCTTTGAGGTTTCTACCTTCCCATCACAGTCGTCTTTTTCTCTTGTAGATCTCATTACACCTTATAGGTTTTACCCAGCACGGTACTCCTACGAGAGACCGGTGAAGTTAGAATACATAGACTCCCATCTCACGGTCCATGGCTTTGAGCCACTCCACATTACATCCCAACATCCTCGGTGCTTCTTTGTAATTTCACGGGATCTCTTCGCTATCAATGGTTATAGCTTAGTGCGATTAGCCCGACAAGAGATATCTCGAACAGGCATGTGTGGATTCTCGTGGCTCAGTGGGACATTGTGGTTAAAGGAAGATCTCTTGAGTGTTTTGATTGGACACTCTGTTTTCTGGATACACTTGTATATCTACTGTTGTTCTACTATTGGTTCCACTCGTGCTTGTTCACCTTGAGTATATTTTCATTTCCCTACATTGGAACTACGCCTTGGAAAGATAGCTGTAGGTCGAGTCGAGTGGTTTAGAGGCGATTCTTGACTGAGTCAAGCTCCCGAGAATTACCTTACTCTTGGGCGAAGTTGTTTACATAGTCTTCCTCCCAAGAATTTTATTAGTGCTCACTATAACTTTCTTCTGCGAGGAACTATAAAAAAGTCCACCTCTCGTTCCTTTAGGTTATCCAATAAACAAACATACTTGATGCGAGATTCCAACTTATGTGGTTATTTCTCAGACATGCGTGGAGCACCGAATCTGAGATATGGTTTAAACTAGAGCTTGCCCCGTTCCCACAGTCGGTGGGTGTCTTAGAAGCAGACTTAGAAGGAATCGAGTTCAATAAGTATGTGCAGTCTCCTAAAGGCCATATCCCCAGCTTGATATAGGTAGAGATGAATAGCGTCGATCTCGCGAAGTATGCCAGGAGAGTTCTATTTCTCCTTTCTACAATTCCATTTGTTGAGGTGTTCGAGAGTGATGGTTGTGAAACTATCCTCTTGACAAGTAAAACTTAAACTCTCTAGATAGGTATTCAGCCTCGGTCGGATGTTTGTTTGATATGGACACCTAATTACTTTTACGCCTCCAGCCTTATATTAAAAATTTATCGAAGTTTCAGACTTGAAGCATTAGGTAAACAAAACCATATCTTGAGTAGTCATTTGTAAATGTGACCAAAATACTCCCTTCCCTCTAGCTTGAACATGCATTGGTAGTATACATCGGTGCGCAATTCAGTTTTGGTTCTTGTGATATCCTTTGGCCTTGAAGGGCCTCTTGGTCATTTGCTTCAAACGGGATTCACACACATTGGTATAGGTTCAAATGCTAAGGAATTTAAAATCCACTTTCACGAGCCATGTATCTGATAGGATTAATGACCTAATCGCAAAATGCGAAGGTAAGTTTCATTTGATACTTTCTTTTCTTGGCAAGGTGATGATTATGTTCATTTTTCAGCAATTTCAATGGCACATTTTATATCATAGGAAAAGGGACTTAAAAATAAAAATTATTCATAAGATCTTTGGAACAAATAAAAAAGTTTCTTCTTATTGGCTTAGAGGTGCGCCAATGTCAAGCTAGTGTTCAACTAAACAAGCCGACATAACCAAACCTCTTGATCCCGGAACAAATAAACAATCTTCTAAACATAAGTCATGATTCTCAAAGTAAACAAGCTGGTCTATGGCCTTTACGAGAGATTAGCTTAGTTCCCGAGTTTTAGTATCTTTGTCCTTCTTTAATAGACGTGATATGTTTGAACCACTGTAAAGAGTAACAAACATGATTAGTGGCTCCTGAATCAATGATCCATTTATCATTAAAATTCTCCACTAAACAAGCCTCAACAACAAGAAAATCACCCATTCTTGGCTTTTTGGTGGCCTTTGGGCAATTCTGTTTCCAGTGTCCTTTCTGTCCGCACTTGAAGCACTTACCTTTCGGCTTCTTCATTGCGTCTGATTTGGTAACTGGTATCATTGCCCTTCTTTCTTTGTTCTTGTTTCCACCCTTAGGTTTCCCTTTAGGTTTTGAACCCTCCATAAAATTCAATCTTGCTGGCACTGTAGAAATTTGTTCGACACTCTGAGCTCATGTATCAATTGAGCTGGTCGGATCCATCTTATGCAGCAATTGACTTGAATTGATTGAAATGTTTGCAGGCGGTGATTACGAGATGAGATATCTTCATCTCCTTTTGAAGTTGCCTCCATCACTTATTTCATTGATATGTGAAATCATTGCCAAACAACGATCCTTCACGCCCGCGATCATACGTGTGTTAATCAATCGATGATAGCGGCTTATCTCTCGAAGCGATGCTTTTAGTAAAAACACATCCTTTGAGAGTGCGAGCATTTCTACTCCTTTGTCGAGGTGTTATTCTTCCAAATGACCATGCTGCTTGGCAAGAATATAACATCGAAGTGAAGTGTTTGCATTCTCCCAAGTCGCATGTTTTGTTTTTGTTATATCATTAGCACCAGCTTTCGAGATAGCTGGCTTAGGGGTATCCAGGACAAACTTGATTTTCTCATAATCTAGAACGATGTATAAGTTCGTTTTCCAATCTTCAAAGTTATTTCCATCCAATGGTTTTTTATTCAAAATCATAGCTAGAGGGTTGAAAGATGCCATTTTCTGAAGAAAAAAAAATTATACATTGTGCACACTAATATTAACTCGTATATTATACAATAAACATATATTTAGTAAATCAAAAAAAAAATATATTTGTTGTTTATTGTAAACAATAATTTAGTTTCCATAATAAATGCTCACGATGGGCAAGACATTTATAACAAACTAAAACTTGATCATAAAATGAATAGTATCTGACTAAGTCGGGTCCCAGAATTGGGGGTCACTTACCCAGGACTACTTACATCCCGATTTTCTTAGATAGAACCTTCTTAGATAATACACTTTCATTTCAATCATTGTTCATATGGCCCATAATAATATTATTAGAGCCTTGTTGGGAGGTTAATAAAATTATCGTGGTTTTTGAATCCTTGTTTAATTTTAAAATTCTCTTAATCTCTAAGAGTTTCCGGTGGTGTACCGGTCAATCTAATTAAGATTTTAAAATTATTTAAAGTTCTAATCAATAAAACGATCATGATTATTCGATGGGCTTCACGCTGACCATTTTATTATTTGGACCCACAAAAAATTAAAGTTTTTCATAATTATATTTATCTAGATTTTAAAAAAAAAATAAATGTAATTATGCACATGTATCATTGATACGAGATAATATGGCACCACCTAGTCTATATGCCATGTTATCACAACTAAGAAACTTATGTTACAAATATAATTTAATCATCCATGAATAAAAAAATAATATATGAGTTCTTGAAAAAAAAAAGAGCCCAATCCATGAATTTTTCTAAGAAAGAAAAGAAAAAATCACGAGCCAATGTACTTGAGCCTTTGTTATTAATCCCGTCAGCTTTGGTCCGGCGAATCCATTTGGGTTCAATTTACGGGCTTGGAGGCTAAAATTGAAGAGATTTGGTTAAAACCAAAACTTCCCAAGCATAACATATGAAACCCTAGCGTAAGCTCGCCACGTTTTTTGTCTTGCCACGACGGAGCCACCCATGGAAGCGCGACGTCTGGAGGAGGAAGTCTGCAAAATCCGGCTGCTAAAACCCTCTCCACGCTCTCACGGCAAGTGATGCATGAGCCCGCAGCGCAGCTAAGCTTGTGGGGTGCGTGGGGGCGCGTCCGGCGGTGGTTCAACCTGAAATTTGTCCGGTAGCGTCGTCTCTTCCTTACGCTTCTAACCCCGTTGGCCGTTTGTCATTTGGATATGCCTTAGCCTCAGCGGCAAACGCCAACGGAGTCTCGCGTGTACGGAGTGTTCTCACGCGGGTTCTTCATCTTCTTCGCTCTGTTCTTCATTAGTCTTGAAATTTTACAAAAAATAATCACATACCACTAATAAAATGGTGTCTGAGAATTCTAGATGATTGAAAAATAAATCAAGAGAGCACAATCTTTATGATTAGCCCCCTTGATACAAGCTAGATGAAATACACGAGAGAAAACTCTACCATGGATTGAAGGGCAAACCCACGATTATTCGGTAACCATCCATTAGACAAAAATCATATTAAACATGAGAACATCGGGCTCAGCAAATATATAGAAAACCTAGGTGCCATATTGCTAATCAAACACCAAAATACATGAAATTGTTTAGATCAAATTGAAAATTTAATCACCTGAGGCTACGATCTCGGTGTTGGAATAATCGACGGAAGCTAGAATCATCATGTGATTTTAGAATATTCAATTTAATTTACTAAACTAATATAACCCGGTCAATCGTGTGTGGTTGCGAGAAATTATCACAGCGCAGAAGCTGCGAGATCTTCGAACTATCCTCGGTGATGGAGCGGCGTGTGGGCGCTTGAATCCTTGAAAATATTTCTTTTCTTTATTTATTCTCTATAATTAATTCAAAGATTTTTTTTCAATTCATTTATAAAAATATGAGAAATAGAGACGGAAAATAGAGACGAATTCGTCTCTAATTGAAAATAAGACGAAATTTTCCGTCTCTATTTAAATCGATCTCTAAAGTGGGGGCCAAAATGTTCCGTCTCTATTTTCGAGAGACGGAATCTTGAAATTCGTCTATTTTTGAGAGGCCCAAGGAAATGTCACTTAAGTATCTAAAAATAGAGACGAAATGAATTATTAGATCTCTAAAAATGAAACGGAAAATCAGTCCGTCTCTATTTTTAGAGGCAGAAAAATCGAATAAGTCTCTATTTTTATTGAATTTTTTAATATATATTAAAATAAATAATATTGATTTAAATTTTCCTTAATTTTATATAATGAATTTTAAATACCACAATTTATTGGAATTTTTAATATATTAAAATAAATAATATTAAATTTAAGTATTCTTAATTTTATATATTAAAAAAATTAAATAAACAATAAATAAATATGAACATATTGTATTATATAATGTATTAATATATAAAAAGTGTAGTGAATTCTGAATAAAAAAAAGATAATAGTGCAAATAATAAGCTAAGATGGAGGAGAATGCGGACGGTCGGCGGACGGTTAGCTGCGGTCGGCGGTGTCTACGGTTAATGAAGTCACTTGGCTATTGATGCGGTCCGTTGGTACGTCGGCCCAGGTATCGCGTAGCTCAAATGACCTCGTTGGTAGTTTGGCCTCTTAGCCGTAGTAGAGGAGGGAGGGCATCACGAATAACAAACGTTCGCGTGGAGCTAAACGGGCAGGTCCACGGCGATCCCTACCACCAACAGCCTCGCATACACAGGCATGATCAACATTATCGCGGGTTGTCTGGCGACTGCGAAGACTCTACACTACTAAATCTGTAATAAAAAATTAACTGAATGTTATGTAAATAGTAAAATGAAGCTAAGAGGTTAAAAATAAATATTAAAATTTAGGAGTAATGTACATGAATTTGTCTAGCCGTGATCATTGACGAATGTCTGTAGTCATCGATTCGGCGTATGAGTGTGTAAAAGCTTGGCTCGTGAGGATAGTGTAGGCCCATGAAGACTCTAATAACAAGAATACATGTAGATATGTATTGTTATTTGCTAACATTTCTTGTAATAGAAATATGAGTCAAACACTAACGAGTTGTCCATAATTTTAAAATTTCGAGCGAAATTTCCCTATATATTTTGTAAAAGCGGACGAGTTCCCCTATAGGGTCCCTATCCCCACAGCAAACATTACTGAATTTAACACTTCGGTAAAATATCAACCAATTGCAACTCCACAACATGACTGTGACTTACACATATTTATCTCATTAAAACAATATACATACACAATTCAATGTACATATACAAATTGGACATAACTATAGATTCAAATAACACTAAATACCACATTCCAAATGATATAAAATTATGCACAGTTAATGAAAAAGACTAAAATAATTACACTCCCAGGAAATATAACAAAATATATTCAAATAATACAACATAGTAAAACATATTAGAAACCAATTAAAATACAAATTAATTAACTATTAATTTGCTTGTTAACCAACTATATTAAACTACATTAAACTACTTAATTAACATATTAAAAACTACAATAAAGTATTAGTAACATATTAAACTACATTAGCTATTATGAATTAATTGGAGACAAATTACATTTGAAAAATAACCATTACAAATTAGTAACATAAATTAGAACAAATAACATTACAAAATATAAATTAAATAGAATAATAAAAATAATATCAAAATATAAACCAATGAAATAAATTAACACATAAATATTATATAATACATAAATAAAATAACAAAAAAAATTGCGAGAAAAAAATTACCTGCAGTTGCGAGATGCGGCGGGTCGACGGGAGGGAACGGTGTCGCGTCGGCGTCGGTGGTGTCGCGAGGAGGAAGCCCGGATCAGCCGTCGGCGAGGGGAGGAAGGGGGCACCGGCGTCGGCGACGAGGAAGAGATGACGAGACGACGAGGAGGCGAAAGGGAAAAGGGAAGGAGGCGGCGGGGAGGAGGGGGGGCGCGCGATGGCGGGGAGAATATCCGTCGAGCAATGATGGGAGGGGCGCGCGAGTTGCTGCTTAGGCGAGGAGGGGAAGGGAGAAAGGGGAAAAAGATAAAGGAGAGAAGGAAAAGAAGGAGAGGGAGAAAATAAATATCCAGAAAAATAGAGAATAGGAAAGAGTTAGATCTCTATTTAGGAAGCAAATACCTTCTCTATTTAGAGACAGAAAATTGGTTCCGTCTCTAAAATTAGAGAAGGAAAAAATATTCCGTCTCTATTTAGAGACGGAAAAGTATTCGGTCTCTATTCTTCAAAATTTGGAGGGAATTTATCGAGCCACTTTTAGAGACGGAAATTTTTGCGTCTCTAAATAGAGACGGAAACTGTTTTCCGTCTCTATTTAGAGACGGAAAAGTATTCGGTCTCTATTTTCGGTCTCAAATTTTGGAGGGAACCTATTACGCCACTTTTAGAGACGGAAATTTAGAGACCGAAATTTTTCCGTCTCTAAATAGAGATGGAAATAATTTTCTGTCTCTATTTTTCCGTCTCTAAATAGAGACGGAAAACAGTTTCCGTCTCTATTTTCCGTCTCTATTCTTCAATTTTCTTGTAGTGTTCAGGGTTGTATTATCTTTCTCTATTTATAGAGTCTAGTACTAGAATGCTTAATATGGAATTTGGGCTTCGCGCCTTAGGGTGAGTCATGTGTGAACCCATTTAGTGTTTTAAACAACTTGGACTTGCTTGTATAGCAAAAATCCAACATAATATAAGTAAAACATATAGATAAAATGAGTATAAAGTATACTCATCATACCCTCTTAAATAACACATGCTCCAAACAAGGAAACACAAACATAAAACAAAACAAGATAGATATGAGTATGAGTATAGTTGCTGAGTACGAGTTAAGAAAGCTTGGAAAAGTTCTAATAAAACATGTTAGCCAAAAATGGGATCCCAAAGCATTTTATCATCTCTAAAAGGCGAGGCATTCAAATGTTATGTTGATCAGCACAGTTTTGCTGAAGCCCTCAATAGATTATTCCCAAAGGGACTCGGTGTAAATGATGTTTTAGGTCTCAAATATAGACTAAGGTTCCAAAACACTCTTCAACTAAACTCAACTCATTCTATTTGAAAGAAAATTAACCAAAATAGGATAAAAACGCGCCTTTTATTCAACAACTAAATATAAAAAGTATGAAGTAATGCTAAGGAGTTTTAGAAAAGTGTCCTTGTAGGTGGCTCCCACGGAGTTGGTTAGAGTACGGATGTTTGGTCCCTCAGGCTTCACCCAGGAACACTCAACTAAAAACCAAAGCACCTACTTGTGAGTAAATTCACTTATTTGTTTCTTTTCTTTCTTTTTCTCTTTTTCTCTTTTTGTTTTTTTGTTTTTTTTTTTTCGGTTGGGGCACAATGGAAATCCTCTTTATTGAGGTATCTCATCGCTATAGAAGTTAAGGTCTCTCAAAGTAAGTTCAATTTGAGAAAAAGAGGTTGGAGCCAAAGTGTATAAATGAGACCTAGTGTGTGTGTGTGTGTGTGTGTGTGTGTGTAGGAGTTACCTTAAGAAATGATTTCTTGAGAAACAATGAGGCTATTCAAGCTTAGTCTCCCACAACCAAAAGATACACTCAAGTCCTAAATCAAACAAATGCAAAGGTATCCCAAATTTGACTAAGAAAACAATTTAGAGTACCAAACAGTACATTCTCAAAACAATTACTAGGCACCAACTCAACTCTTATGAGACATAAATAAACAAAAGAAAGAAAGAAAAACATATGCAAATAACAACCCAACAACTAAAAAGAAATAACTAAAACAAGTAAGGAGATACAAAAGTTGGATTTTTGAAAAAAAAAAATTTATTCTTGAATTCACCCCCTATACTTGAATTAAACATTGTCCTCAATGTGAAACAAAAGCAAGAATGGATACTGAGTACTCCCCTGAGGTTGATCAAGTCTCTGAAAGTTGCTCCAATGAATATGGCTCTCTTAGGAGCGAAAGGTGTTAGGGATTAGACTTTAGTTCCAAATGAGGAGGCTTGAAAATGAAGCATATGGAATGGAATGAGGGAGGATGCTGAAACTGATTTCTTTGTTCAATTTTGTTCTTTGAACCTCAGATACTATAAGCTTCCACTTTTGAGATTCTCCCACATCCATAGCCAACTTTAAACTCCAAAAACCTAAAAAACAACACTAAGAAACACAAGAGCTAGCAAGAAAATTTATTAAAAACCAAACTCAAAAGTAACTAAAAAAAAAGGAAAAGAGAAAAGGAAACTTTTTGAACTTGGGATGCCTCCCAAGAAGCTGCTCCGTTTTTCAAGTCCAGCTAAACTCTACCAACTTTGGATATGTTGGTGATTCTTACCTCCATCACATTCTCTAAGAGGCGATAATTGTGCTGTCAATGACTTGAGCACATAGTCTTCCAAGATCATTATTATTTTTTTCTATTTTCTATTTTTTTTCATTTTTTTCTTTACAATGATTCCTCTCTATTCATTGTTCAAGTGAATGATGTACTCATCCACCTCGGAAGTTAGGGTTTCGTTCTTATTTTTCACTTCCTCATGCATTGGAACCCCAAAAGTCATCTCTGGAATAGTTGATTAGTGCCCAAAAAGTGCTATTTTGAACCCTATTTTTAATAGGTTTTGAGCGCTTTTTGGGTACTAGTGTTATAGTGCTTGATTGACATGTTCGGGTCCACTATTATATCGATTGCATTGTTTGTTTTGTAGTTTTTCGGGAATTGGAAGCCAAATCGTCGTGTCAATCCAATCATAACAAAGTCGGGTTGATTTTCATCAATTTCATATGGTTTTCTATCAATTTTAGCAAGCGGGGAATGAGAATATCAAGCGAAGAAATGGAATGTCTGACATGAATGGCGCGGCCAGGGGAGCAATGGAACATTAGCCAACATTGATGAACAGTGCCAGTAGCAAAAATTCGCTACATAGCGAATTTTTCTCCTACAGCGAAAATTTCAGCTCTTCAAACGCCCCCGTTTTTGGTTTTCTCCTTTCTACCCTCATTGTAATAGTTTTAGTTAGGTTAGTTTGGTAGTTCACTTTGATTGTAAGGCTATATAAGCCATTGTAATACACTGTTGACCTAAGTTTTGACGGAAGCAAATACGGGCCCCTGTTTTTGGCCTTCACTTTCTCTCTTCTCTCTCCTCTTTCTCTCACTTTCTAGGCAACCAAACACTCCTTTGAGGATGACAACTCAAAGGATGTTTGACCTAAGTCTAAACCATCCTTGAAGAAGAGGGTTGTTAGGCTTGGGAAGTAAGGTTTGCATTTTGTTCCCCTGTTTTTCACGCAGCAGGTTTTGACATTTTGGTTCCCAAATTTGCAACTCTAGGTTTAAAGCTCTTTGATGTACTTTCTTTGGCCAATACTTGGCAAGCTTTTAGGGTTCAGTGTATTCTTAGCTTTGTCTGCTGATATCCATTAATTGCTATTCTGAGCCCTTTGGAGGTAGGTTAGGGGTTATATTTTCCTTTGTTGATGCATCACTCATTGATCAATACTTGGTAATCTTTTAGGGTTCGGTGGATCTTTGTGTGAATCGGGTGAGATTCGTTAGTTGCCACTTTCTGAGTCATTGTAGGATGGAATTGAGGTGATAGATTTTCTTTATTAGGAACCGTAAATGCTAAATAAATGCTTTCTATCAAAATATATAAAAATTATTAGGGTTTAGTTTTTAAAGTTAAATGAAAGATCGGTTCGGGAATTGACTATAGGTCATCCTCCCTAACGAGGAGAAATGAACCACGAGGACCTCTTTGTAACCTATCCTTCGACACAAATGACACTTGAGGATTTCTTTTACACTTTATTTTAGTTTTATTTCGTTTATTTTTCAATTTCCACCAAACATCTGACTCCACACACTTTTACCTGAAATCCTAAAATCCAAAACAAATTCACCATTTTTGAGCCTACTGTAAATCATTTGGTACTAAGAAAACCCATCCTTGTGTTCGATCCTAGAGCCACTATACTGCAGTAGTTACGCTATGGCAGTAGGAGTAATTTAGGTTATAAATTTTGTTGATTCATAACACCTACTGTGACACGAATCAATAGTCTTCACAACTTCATCATTTGTCTTTTCATGTAGTTCCGGAGAGGTTGACTCTTCTTCATTCACAACTAAGGTTTCTAAAATTTGTGCATCATTCTCCACTGTTTGAAACTCCTCAAGTTCTTCATTACCTCTTAAAGTGATTTCTTCATTGTAGCTCCAGTTTTCTTCTTATGTATTCACCCTAAGAGTAGATGGCAAATTCTCATATTGTCCTTCAAAGGACATTGTAGTCATATTATCTTGTTCTTTCATATATTTTTCCACTAGTTCTTCTATACTCATACTCTCCTCTTCTTTAGGTTGTTCTTTCCAATGTAAGTTGACTGGTAGCCATTAAGACCATATCTTCTTTCACGCTCTTGAATGGCGTAGGCTGAATTTGAACATTAGCCCTTGTCAATTCCATGGATTGAACTTGAGATGTTGCACATTCGACGCATAGACTCTTTCAATTCCAGCCATGGCTACCTCTAACTTTGTCATTCTCTCTGTGGAAGTTGACTTTATCTCATTTGGATCAAGAGCCTAGGCAACCAGTGACTTGAGAGTGGTCCATTTTTGCCATTGATCTTGAAAATTCAGGTTGTGCCATGGTAGATTCAGCTTGAGTTCTTCTTAATTCATTCATAGCTTCTTCTAGTCTTGATCTTTGGACTTGTGGAGATTGAAGAGTGTTATAGCTTACCTTGTTCTTCATGAAGTCTTTGAGGGCAATGTTGCCAACTTAGGGTTATAATTGTTCAATATGGGGTACCTCCATACCGAACTTGAGTCATTGCATATGTGGGTTCCTCACTTGATTTGTCACTCTTTGATGATATTCATTGGCCATTTGCCTCATTCTTAGTTGTTGATTAAGGAGAGCCAATGCATTTGTCAACTCGATGATAGGATCCATTGTGATTGAAACCTATAAAACAAAAAAATAAAATTCAAAAGTAAAATAGATAGAAAGGAAAATAAAACAAGACTAACTATATCCAGAGTAAAGTAAAACTATTTCAAATCAATATTAATACAAACACCAATTCCCCGACAACAGCGCTAAAAAAACTTGATAGGTAGATTTGTGCTATGTAAAATGTGTGCGGCTTATGTGCTTGTAGTGCACACCGTCATGTAAACAATATGATGAAGTATCGTTCCCACGGAGAATTGGGTTACTAAGTACCGACTCTAATCTAGCCTATGCTTTATTTGGATGTTGGAAAATCTATAGAAAAACTCAAAGACACTAATCTAGGCATGCAAGAATGACTATATAAAGACTAAAAAGCCTTAGGGCATAGATTTCACCTAAACAATGATGTATGAACCTCTTAACCTAATTAATCGATGATCAATTTCATCATGAAGATGGCGATTTCACTAATGTATATTCGAATCTCTCTCAAGCATCCACACACTACCCTTAGAAAAGGTTATACTGCATCTCTGCCTTAAACCATCATAACTAAGGATGCATTGAACCCTATAAATCTGTACACATAATCTACTTCTGTCTATCTCATGATAATTAGATGGTAAATCATCCATGGTCTAATTTTAACTTTCACTTCTCAAATTTTGAATCAAACCACAATTCATGCAAATATTGACCAAATACCCACAAGCATTAAGATCTAAATGAAATACTCAACATAAATATGAAATAAAACATCAATCAATATAAATTAGGAGAGATTCATACAAACATGTCTTTGGCTACATCTAAACCCTAAGAAAACTAACTAAAACATAAATTGGAAAAGTAAATACAACCATGAAAGAAGAAAAAAGCGGAAAAGGAAGAGGAAAACAAATTTAGCGTTAGGCTCCCTTCTTCTCCTCCATTATCTTCTTCTTGCTCTTCGAAACGAACCACTAGAAATCTCTCGAGGAACAAGCCTACGATTGTTTCCACCTTTGAGGGCTTGTTCTCACTCAGCAGCTCCAAAATCGGAGTCCCCACTGTGTTTACAGTTTGGCTTTAATCCCACAATTATGGGCTCAAAATGAACAAAATCCACCAAAACCAACTGAGCATTAAACATCCGGGATGCTATGTTTTTACGCAATGTCCGCAGCGTTGGTTCTCTCAACAGCGACATTGCAACAACTCCCCTGTTTTTTGACCAAATTCGTAAGGTCATAACTTTGTCATCCGAACTTTGATTTGGGTGTTCTTGGTATCGTTGGAAAGCTCTTGAAGTTTAGAATCTGTATATGTCCATGAAAAACACTTTAAAAATTATTATAAAGACTGAATCTACAAAATGCTCCAACCGGTCACTTTTGAGCTCTCTTCTCTTCTTCCTTCAACTACCAAGAGTCATAACTTGATCATTTGAAGTCCAAACGGAGTGAATAATGTATCTTTAGAAATAATGAGAAGTATCCTATCCATACATATAAATATTGTAACCATTTGAGATCATTTTGCAGCTGAAAACATCAAATCACAATAGTTGCTGCTGCATGTGTAGTTTGCCGCTTTTTGGGCTTTATCTCTTTGTTTTTGCTCCATATTGGCTCATGGTTGACCTAATCACAAATTGAAAATTTAGAGCATTAGATCACTTATTTATATGATGAAACTACTAATAATATAAGTAAAACATAGGGATAAAATGAGTATAAAGTATACTCATCATCGTTGTTCTCAGATAATTCGATGCAGGGTGAGTCTTTTAGATCTATCTTTCTTGTTTGATACTCTACGGTTTGTTGGAAGGCAGGGGAGCTTCTGGTGATGAAGGTGAAAGTGGCTTCATCGTTGGCCGATGAAGTTCGGATTTGAATCGATGCCACAACGACATCACCTTCTGGAAATGGAAGGTTAGGTTTTCGTTCAGATTATTATCTTGTGGAGGAAGAAAAAGAAAGTATGGATGTTTGTTTGCTTGGTTTTGGATTGTGATTGATTTCTACATTCATGACCCTCTGTCATACTTTTCGAGAATATTAGGCCATGAAGCTGTGAGGTAATTTCAAATTCTGCTCTTCGATTTTGGGAACGATTTTGAATGGAATTTTCAATGTGGCTGCATGTTCTTATCTATATCTTTAAGGTGTTTGTTTGATTATTTGTAAGTGTGGACACCAATGGCGGTGGAGAAGGAAGAAGAGGAGAACTCCTATGGTACAACGCCATTTGCAATGGTGGTGGGGAGGAAGAAGAAGAGGAGAAGAACTCCTTTGGCACAATGCCTCCAACAGCGGGTTTCAAGCATCCAAATTTTGCAACCGCGAAGACGACGATAATGGTGGTGGAGGAGGAAGAAGAGGAGGAGGAGGAGGAGGAGGAGGAGGAGGAATGTAACACCCCGTCCCAAGAGGGTGTACGGTATGTGTAACCATAGGGTCGCATATGTGTACCAAGGGCTTCCTTAATTATTTGAGTGCCATAGTAGTATTTTTGAAAGTTGTTTTTAAGGATGAAATTATAAAGTTTTCAAAGCATTGTGGCACTTTTGCAATTAAGGAAAGTGGAGGGGTGAAGTACAAATTATGGAATTTCAAAAGGATAATAATAATAATAAATTGCCATAATGGAATGTGATGAGCCTGAGGCTCTTTTGAAGAAGTGTTGTTGGTTGTCATGTTTCTAAAAGTGTAAATTGTCTATACAGGTTTTGGGATATATGCTTTGTATGTAGGCCCATCTTTGTAGAAATTTTATAAAATCACAAATTTAGAAAAAGAAAATTTTTATACGGGTTTTAGCAAGCAACACGGCCCCGACATGGGATTATACAGTCGTTCAGATAGCGGCTGGGGACTACTGTGGAATTGGCGACACACACGCTAGTAGGGGTGGGGGTGTGACAAGGAAAGTCATAGTAGGGAATGAGAGAGAAGAGAGAAATGAGGGATAAAACTGATTTTTCTTTTTTTAAATTAAAATTTTTGAGGGGCAATTATATAATGGCACATGGCGAGAGATGGATGAGATCAAACTGTTTATGCCACATAGGATAACTTTACATGCTAAACAGGTTGCTTCCGGTCATGGACCAATAGGATACGAGACTCCCCAAATGTGGAATTATTCCTAGTTAAATAGTAGGTGAGACTAATTAAAGAAGACCGACCAAATAGTGGATTATTCCTATCAATTATCACTATTTTCAATCTTGTGTAATGCGGTACTAGCTGAAAGGTTTCAGCCAAAAAACAATTATCGCTAATTATGATAACAAATGAGTTGATTTATTTATTTTTCTTAATATCAAATTTTCTAAAAGTATTGTTGACACCAAAAATAAATTTTCGGTCAAAAGGGTAGTGGAATGAGTCAAATAGATATGCCAAGCTTAAATTGTATGAGCCCAACCCAATCTGAGAAAACCCAAGCCCATGATAATTAGCCCATGAAAAAGCCCAGGGACATTTCTAGAATTTTTAAATTTGTCAAAGCTGCCAACAAAGAATATTGAGACTTTCTCTCAAAGGTGAAATATTGACGAGACTTTTTCTCTAAGTCATGACATGACCAAGTACGTGGGCAATGGTAGAAAGTTACTTGGGGAACAAGACTTTAGTGGAGATATGAACAGTTATTGAAGAAAGTGGGATGTGACAGTTGCTCAAAAACGCTTATAAAAGGGAATCAAAGTATCAGAGCGAGGGACGAACTTTCAAACACTCAAAACCAATCCAAGAGCCTTTTAGCATCTCTTATTCTTCTACAATTTCAATAGCATTTTTATTCAGATTTCTAGCTTAGTTTTATATGTTTTTTCCAAGTACTATGTAACTTCAAAGCTTTCTTGCTTCAGCATTTGATTTTTAGTCAAATTCTATAATGAAATCTGCTTTTTTTCAAGCTAGTATGTTCAGTTTTTTTTCATAGCTTTCAATTTAGTCTATGCAATCTAATTTTCAAGGTTTTTTTCACTTAGAATCTAGGGAACTGTTAAGAGAACTTGGGGATTCATTTATCGTTTGAACAAAAATTAGATTTCAACACATTTTCAATTCGAAAAAACTATAATTTCCTGGCATGTCCGCACATTCATCAATCTCCATGCTTTTTGTATGTTCTGATGAATTCCACTAGAAAAATCTACCGAAACGAGTATAGTGTTAGAGATTAAAGCAAATCATGATAGGGTTCATCCTTGGACACAAAAATTTCAAAAACTCACCTTTATATAAATTATATCAGTAATTGTGGAATATGATTTCCAAATCCAAACAAAATTCTCTAAATCCTTGGCAAAATAACAACCAGTAATTAATCATACACAAAAAGTAAAAGAATAAAAATAAATACACTTATTAAAACAATTAGAATCAGCGTTTCACTTGATGACTTTGTTGATTCTCACCCATTTCGATTCTTATCCTCTTTACATGACTCTAAGCTGCTTTAGCTCTATTTGTAATAAGGAAAGAAAAAAAATATTAGAAAAATGATTTTCTCAGGTTTGATTTCATCGTGGAAAATATAAAATAAAATTACATATAATCAAAATTCCTCAATATTTTGCATATTTTTTAAAATTTTTAATCCTTATATAATAAAAAATAAAATAAAATGAGTTGGAATAAACATATTGAATTACTTTATTAAATTTAAATTATTTTTATTTTCCTCCAATTTTTTTTCCTTCAATTTATTAAGTCTCCACTTGAGGTTATTATTTAATTTCATTAGAACTAATAAAATAGGAACTATAGGTACTAAATTAAGTGAATTAAGCCCAAGATAGGCCATGTTCCTACCATATTGATAGGACAAGCTAGCCAAAATGGAAATGCCCTAAGAAATTAGGAATATCTACTATCTAGGCTCTAGAAGAATGTGTTGAATCATTGATCGGTGTAGATCACAAATTATATTTTGAAATTATCACTTAGTAGTTTATTAAATCATTTAGGGTATAATATAAGTAAAGTTGCATTTTTGTTAATCTTAGAGTTAAATTGGTAATTTGTAAAATAAGGGCCGATCATGCGTTTAGAAAGATGATATCTTTATAGTAAGAATTTAGATAAGTTGATGTGTAAATGAAATAAAATTGAGGGACTAAAATGCAAAGGCTAAGAAATTGTGTCCAAAAGAGGAGATAGAGGCCAAACATGGCCTTATGATAAGATGATATCTCATTTTGGCTGACTAGAGGCACAGTTTTTGGGAGAGAAGCCATTCAGTTGTGGCATTTGTCATTAATAGTTATTTGACAGAAGGAAAGAAAGAAGAGATAAAGAAGAAAGAAGAAGAGAAGTTCAAGAAATCCAGGTTTTGAATATCTCTTTTTGTATGGAACTTTGGTATGGAACTCATGTTTGGAAATACTTGTCTAAGTTGGGTTAGGAAAACCCTAACTCTTCAATACATGTGTATTTTGGTTGGTTTAAGTCAGTTTTGTAGTTTTGTTTCAAAATGGTTTGATTTGGTTAAAAGATTTATGGTGAAAATGGTAGCGGCCATTTATGTTGCAAACCGCTCTGGCACAGGTGTAGAGCTAGCACAGGTGGGAAGTCCTGGCAGGGCAGAAGTGGGTTTTAGAATTTACTAAGTCCGCTAGGCGTAGGAACCCACGCTGGCGAACTTCTCTAGGGGCGTGCTGTTTGCTATGCCTAAGCCAAGCCCACAATTCGGTTTTTCTTTCTTTAGTTGATTAAGTCCATTGCTCTTTTGTTTGGACTTGAGATGGAAGATATTTAGACAAAATTGGGTTAATTGAGGATCATAACAAGTGAATGAAGGGTCATTACAAGTGTGAGGATTATGAAAAATGTTTTGTATATCGCTGTAGAAATAGCGAAGCACGCCTCAGCGATCACGTCGTTGGGCAAGCATTGTTCTTGTACTATTTGCCAATACGATTAAGGAACAATATAACAAGCTGATATGGGCTCTGTTGTGCACATGGAGGCAGGATAGTAAATGAATAGGCACGTCGTCGGTGCGGCGACTTGCCGTGCGTTGTCTTCTGGCAGCCTTGCATTGCGTGGGTAGGCATGTCTACGTTCGGTCTTTGATGACCGCTATTGGTAATGCTACGACACTTCTGTGCATTGGGCGAGGCACGTCTCTTTTTAGTGCTGGCACTCGCGCTGTTCTTCGACCTTACGTGCGTGGGCGGAGACCGCGTCTACATTTGAATGCGGCAACGCTCGCATTGTCTTCTGGCGCTGTTCAGTGAGCGGAATACGTCTCTATTAATCTTGTACCATACGCCAGTACTGTTATGCTAGCGTCTACTCATTCATTGCTCTTGAGTACATCACAGGTGCTTGTTTATATGATAAGAATACGAATAATAAGCCGAAGAAAGCATAAGAAATCGGTTATGTTGCATGTGTACCTCTGGTACCTTACATCTGAATCTACGATACGAACTCCTATGGGAGATATGAAATTCGTTATAAAATTATGTTATATGAAAACTCTATTATAGAATACATTTATTCGTAAACTCGACATATGCATTATGTTATATGTATCTGTAAATGTGGACGGCAGTAGTGCGTATACGACTATCTGTTTAGAAGTTATAAGCATACGGGTGTTTTAGTGTAGATGCCCAAAGAGAGGGACACATCAGGGCATTCGCATCATGAGAGCTTGACCTGAGAATGAGGTCCACTTGATGTAGGTTTTTTATTCTGTTTTGTAATGTAAATGTAAAGTTTTTGTAATAATAGAGTTTGTGTAAGCACAAGTAAATGGGACTCAAGCATGTATATGTATAGTATAGGACATTTTAAACACCACTACGGTGGTAGTTTTACAAGTTATATTCTGATATATGGATTTGTTTATTGAAATGGGCCACCGTAATGAGTCGGGTAAAAAGTCTCGATCCACATGCACGCTATCTTGCTGGCGGGGGTAATGCGACATAAATAATTATGTTCTAAAGTTGCAAACCAAAAATAAATTATTTTGTTAATAATTTTTTAATTCTTAAACGATCACTTACATTAGAAACTAGAGCTTAAAAAGATTTATTCATAGCATTATAAATTGTGAGCAAGTCTGAAAATTAGGGGTGGGGCATGGTTTGGTTAACCGAACCGTGATATAAAATAAAAACCGATCATCAGTTTTTTGTTTGTTATTTATATAAACAAAAAACCTAATCATTAATATGATTAACCAAATCTTCGGTTAACCATTTGTTCGATTAGTCATATATTGGTTTTTCAGTTAATCATAATTGAAAAATAAATTTACAATTCCATAATCATATATTAAAGTTTAAATTATAATAATTATTATATATACAATGATAAAGTGCAAAGAAAAAAAAATACAATCTATTCATTTGCAATCTCATGACACTTGTGCATTTATAATACATCCATAAATAATATATAAAACACATGAAATTAAATACTTTAATCACGATTTTTTTAATCAACTATATGTTTTAATAATTTCAATAGAAAAAAGAAACCAATCCAGATAAATCATAACCCATATGCTTTGATTTGAAGGAAAATGGTAAAAGCTTGGTTTGGAGGAAAAAGGTAAAAACAACATACTAAAGTTAAAAAAGCCTGTTCTTGCACTGACAGAAAACCTATTATACACATATATATACCTCTTTATACCTCACCACCACACCTTTCTATATACTTTTTCTATCTCATTCTACCTCTTATATCTGAAAATAGTTTCTACTGATATAATTATTGCTACATTTGGACCAGTTATTAAATGTTTCTATCTTTTCTGAAACAGAATCCAGATTTTTTGTAAAACAAAGAACACAAGAATGGAGCTACTATATTGATTATTTATTTTTTAAACTACAGGTTTCTATAACTTTAAAGGACTATGATTTTATAGTAGAACTAATGCTATATTAGAATAATTGAACATCTTGGGCACATTTAGGAATTGTTAAATAGATATTGAAAAAATGATTATATGGCTAAGAGCCAAATGCAAATATTATATGCTAAATGAGAATTGATAGGACTCGGAAATTAACCCAAGTGTAAAGGGAAAATTTGGAAAAATGTAAAATAAGGACCTAAGGGTCATATATAAATGAGTTTGTAGGTCTAAGTGTGAATATTGAAAATTGAAGTGCAATTAGAGAGATTTATGGGCTATATAGCAATTAGAGAGAAACTTAAGTCAAAGAATGCATTTTTGGTGGCCAAACAAGGCCTTGAGGAGATAGGGATTTAAAAGACCAAATTTAGTCTTAGATGCTCATTTTTTAACAAACTCGTTTTAGGAGAGAATGAGAGCAATGTGGGGAGAAAAGCTGAGTTCTGAAGAGTGATTTTGGTGGGATTGTTTCCCATTTCTTGCTTCTAAGAGACCAAACAACCTACAAGAGGAGATTTGAAGAGATCCAAGGTAAGAAAACAAAACCCTAACTTCACCCTGATTTTGATTTTGGGGAAAAGCCCTAACTTAAGAAAAATGGGTTTTATTGATTCTAAACCACATTTGGAGTTGTTTTGGGTGGATTCCATAGTGGGTTTTGAGATAGGAAGGGATTTGGGGAGGTATATTAAAGAGAAATGGGTGAGAAATGCCAAAATCTGACATTTTTTGGGTAGAACCTGCGAGTGGTACCGGTACCAAAAAGTGGTATCGGTACCCATTGACGAAAATAGATAGTCAGGGTACCCATTGTGATGAGGGTGAGTATCAATACAGTCAAAGTGAAATCTTATTACTGCTTGGCACCTCTGACCTATTTTTACATGTATGCACTTTTAAGTCCCCAGTATTAAGTACATCAGGTGTTTAGAGACCCTAATAAATGACTAGTGGGGGTACAAATAAGAATGAAACTAGGTGAAAAATGTATCGTACCTCGCCGCCGAGGTGAAGCTTTGTCTTTGGGCAGACTTAGTGTCTTAACCCCATGACCGTTAACGAAGGTTAATCGTAATTCACTAAAAATGTATAATAATTGTTTATTCACTAAAAGTGGCGTAATAGTTACTGACTAGGGACGGTGAGGATCACCTAACCTAGGACCGAAATGGAAGGGAAGGAAATGAGAGCCGACAGCTTCGGTTTGTTCACTGAACCTCTACCCTTACTTCAATTGTATTGATAGTTTACTATGTAAATGCGAAATGATTGTATGAATATGCATACGTCAATTGAAAGGAAATATGAAATCGCATAATGTTTTGAAATGAGAAATTGTGATGAATTGTCAAATATTTTCTTGTGTGCATTTATTTGAATTGCAAATGATATTGTCATATTGTGACATAACGAGTCAAAGTGAATTATTAATGACCCGCGGTTATGTCGCGACCTCGCTGACGGAAGAATTATCTTGCTAAATGTCTCACTTGGCGGGATGCACCAATCGGCATCCGTCATGATGATGTATGACATTTATTAAATGATTCTCTTGGCGGGATGCACCAATCGGCATCCGTCATGATGATGAAGAACCGAAATTGCTAGATGTGTAAGCACATTACCGAATGAAAAACAAGAAGGGATTCACTAAGCGGAATCCGTCGTGAAAATAAATTGAATAGTCAAGGTGACAAAACAAACTTGACGAGTGAAAATGAGATTGTAAACCAAATACATCTTTATGAGTATATGCTTAAATCTCATGAATTGAATTAGCTGAAAATTGTTGCATTGAAAATGCATGTTTGTAAATGAAAGTATGTACAAATGTATAAGCATATGTATTGTTTATGCATTGACCATTGAATAGAGTAACAAGCATGATTGAATAAAAGCATGTTGTATTAGATAGAGAACTGTATAAAACCACTAAGCATGAAAATGCTTAGCGTGTAGTTTTTAACTATGTGCAAGTATCGAGTGAAACGAGGAAAGCGAAGGCAGAAGCTCGAGTCAGTAGAGAAATGCGTCGCGGTGTATAAGTGATGAGTCAAATATTCATTGAATTTTGATGTCGAATTTTGGAGTTGTTCTTACAATGTAATTGCTTATTTTTATGCAGAACTGTGTACTATTGACCAAATTTATATTTTGCAGAAATAACCAACATAAATGAAAATTCCAGCAAAGATTAGAAGTGAACACGATTCAATGGCCACATGAGGTCGCAACAGAGAATCGAGGTCGCGACCATAAGTTATATTAGGCGGAATGAAAATGTAACGCCCCAAAAATACCCTAGAATTTTATAATAAAAATTATTATATATTCCGGGTATAAATTGAGTCAACTTGGGTATTTTATGGGAATTGTTAAATGAATATTGCATAAATGATTATATGGTTAAGAGCCAAATGCAAATATAATATACTAAATGAGAATTGGTGCAGAAATTTACCTAAGTGAAGAGACAAATTTGGAAATGTGAAAAATGAGGACTAAGGGTCCAATTGTAAGAAACAAGTTTATACGTGCAAGTGTAAATATGGGGATTTAAGTGCAAATAGGAATAAGTGTAGGCTATATTGCCATTTGGGAGAACTTAACCCAAAAATGCATTTTGTAGCCAAACAAGGCCTTGAGGAAATGAGAAATTTAAAAACCAAATAGTTGAAAAATGAGAAATGAGACTAAGGTGGTGTTTGTTTTTCTATCTTGAATAGAAATTTTTGAGAACGTCTTTGAATAGTACTTAATAACATTAGAGTATTAGTTGTTGTTTTTAACGTTAGGTAGTGAGTAGGGATGTGACGAGAATGATTATTTTGGATTCCCGTCCCGTCTTGCTCTTAATAACTTTGGTAATTTAATTTTAATCGGGTTTTTAATGGAGTTTGTGTTTTATTTTCTCAAATCGAAGGCAGGTTCGGTATTGTTACTCTACGCAAACCGAAAAAAAATTAGAAATTTTCAAAAATGGCAAATTGTTAATAAAAATAATAAATTGTCATAAGGATTAGGAAAGCACAGCGAATTCTTTAGATCTCCCCGGATGACCAGCAATTTGCTTGGCAGATTAAATTCGTCTACATAAATCAGTAACCAGAAAAATTTCGTCGAATTATGAGACAAGCGGAGGCTAGATTTTCAGTGATAAGTTGCAGTGACTCGGGGAGCAGAGATTTTTATGAAAATCATAGAAGTCGAAAGAAAATGAGCACAGAATTTAGAATTCATTTAAAATAAAGTGAATTGAAAATAAATAAATTGTTTCGGGACAGAAACGGACCCGAATGAAGCAATATGAACCATGTATCCAAAATAATAATAATAAGCCCTTAGATTATATTTTAAAAATAATTTTTTATTATTTTTATACTTTCTAATATAAATGAATTATTATTATTATAATGTTTTAAATAAATAATTTATAAAAATTCATAATATTTTTATTTTTATGAAAAATATTAATTTTAATATAATATAAAAATAAAAAGCAAATATAAAAAAATAAAAATAAAATACAAAAAATGTAAGCATGTGAGTTTAGGAATTTTCCATCTCGCTCAGCCTTATTTAATTTTTAAATGATACAAGTTTGGGGAATTTAAAAAATAAATGAATTGAATTAGGGATGGACATGAGTCCTAAATCCTCTGTTATCAAATCATAGTAGTGTATATTACTTTGATTTCAACCTTACTTGTGTTAGACTGATGATTGGGTTTTTAACATTTTTATGGAAAATGAAACTACGAATAGAAAAAGCCAAATATTTTCACTTTTTCTATTAGGAATTTTTTTTTTTTTTTAAGGCTGACAATAAGTCATGAATATTTAAAAAAAAACAGCAATTTATCTTTGTATTAAACCGGTCAAAGTCAAGCTCGCGTCACTGAGTGTGGAAGGCCAAACAGCGCCACACTTAAATGAGTGATATAAAGGCCAAAAGGTGGTCTTAGGAGGCTCATTTGACGAATCCCAGGATTTTGGGAGAAGAAGAGAGAGAAGAAAGGGGGGGAAAAGGTAAGGTTTTCTGAGAGATCAGTTTAGGTTGGGTTTTTCTTGAAAAGGAGAAAAGATAAGGTTTGCGAGAGATCGAAGTTTGGGTTGGATTCTTGTCTACTTGCTCTAAGAAAGAATCGAGGAACAACTTAGAGAAGATTTGAAGATGTTGAGGTAAGAAATAAACCCAAACCCCTTTGTTCTTGTGTTTGAGTTAGGGAAAACCCCAAATGTGGATAAAAAGAGTTTTGTTTTGGTTGCTAAAATGAGTTTGGGATTGTGTTGAGGTTGTTTTGTATTGTTGGTTAGGATTGGTTTGGATTGGTTTTGTGTGGTGTTTGTAAAAAGGGAAAATGTTGAGTTTTCAAAGGAAATGCGGTCAAAATTTTATAAAAAACCCCTGTTCTTGTTTTGGCTATAGATTAAGTTATAATCATCCAAATGAAGTGATTCTAATTGTTAAAGAACCATAAGCGATAGGGATACAAATGTATAGAAGGGACCAGGAGCAAATTGTATCTCTAAGGCTCCCAAATACGGGCTTAGAGGTGAGCTCGGGTAGCTCACTGGTTATGCTCTGTTTTGGGTATTGTTATAGTGTTTTAGTATAAGTTGAGTTTCACTCATCCAAATTGAGTGATTCAAAATTCTGGGTAAAATAGCCTTCTAGGGGAATAATTTACTTGAAGGAAGTGTATGCAAATTGTTACCCCAAAGTGCCCAGAAATCTGTCAAAGTGGAGCTATGTGTAAGAACAATCTGATTCTGCTTTGTAATTGGAGTAGTATGGATGTAAAATGCAATAAATTGAGTTTTGGTGATCCAAATTGGATGATTCTAATTGGAGAAGAAACATTAGAACCATAGATTCAAATGATTAGAAGGAATCATTACCAAATTATGGAGTTAAGACCCCTGAAATTGGGAATAACATTAGGTAACCGAGTAAAAATTTGGGCATATTGTTGATTTTGGCATTAAAATGCACGTAACTTGAGTTTGGAGTGATCAAATGAGGATGATTCCAATTCCTACTAAAAAATAGACTCGCTTGAGGATAAAAATTCTCTTAGAGAAAGGCATGAGCAATTATGGCTCATGTATCCCCAGAAATTTTTCAAGTGAAGAGGGGTATCGGTAAGACATAAACCGTTAAAACTCCTAGAATAACCTCTAATATGTGATTGTCATTGTATTTGAATGAGTGACGGGAGGAAAGCCGCGTGAAATCGAGATTTAGAAGATCGGAATCAAGCGGCGATTGCTGGTTTATTCTATCTTCTCCTATTCTCGTTTCAAGATTTGAACTATTTGTTCTAAATGCATAAAACATATTGAATTGTTTTAATTGAGTTTGGAAGAATTCAGGTGTGAAATGGTTGCAAATGAAAATTAACAATGATATTGAAAATGAACGGTTATCTGATATTTTTATATTGCCATTGTATGTTGTTATAAAAGATTTGAACGCCCTTAATTGAATGTTAGTTTAGTTCGTATGAAGGATAGATTGGTATAATAGGGGTCAAAATAGCTGATGCTGGCGAATTGTGATGATGTCGGCGATACGTGACCAGTAAAGGACCGTATCGGTAGTGTTCACTAATTAATTTTTTAATAACAAGTCAACAGCCAGTGGAGACCTTCTTTGTGTTATAAAACAGTTTTATATCCCATTCTTATTGGCGGAACCGTCTTAAGTGATTCAGTATCTTTATTATATCAATATAAGTTCAAAATTATTAAGTGAGTAAATTGAATTGTAGAAGTGAATTGAATTTGTGAGTAGAATTGAATTGATTTGAGATTATGAAATATTGGGAATCGAACATGTTTGCAATTAAAATGAAAAACATTGTAAGAAATGCATGATTTGATTAATGCATGATTGTGAATATGAAAGTGTATATTTGGGATGAATGAAGTGAAGCTATAAATGATTGTATATAAAACAAAATATATGTATTGTATTAATATTGATCTAATCAAAAAGATTTGAAAGTTTTGAATTGTTAAATTGCATGATTTGAATTAAATGAAACTTAAGAATGGTTGTATAGAACCACTAAGCATGAAAATGCTTAGTGTATTGATTTACCAATGCGCAGGTACCGAGTGATAGATAGTGATCGAAAGCGGACTCAAGATCGAGAAGCGTAAAGCCATAAAGAAGGAATTGCAGAGTATGCTCCGACTTGTGTATTCATGTTATGTTTCTTTTTGAACTTTGATATTTTGCAAAAACAATTTGAACTCTGGATATCTATTTTGTAAATCATTTGAAAAGGCTTGATATGCCTTCATTGTAAATGTATTTTGTTAAATGTTATGGGCCTATTGAATGTGTAAATGTTTATGGGTTTGCCCTAAATTGAAACCACTTATAAAGATTTGAGAAGCAGCGTTTATGAATAAATGGATTTGATTGATAAGCCCCGTGGGGACGTCCTCGAGGACCCGACCCGAATGGGTCGGACCGGGGCTGGGGGTCCCGAGAAAATTTGTTGTGACAAAGAAGAAGGCTGGCGAGATAGAAGAAGGAAGACGAAGAAAATGTCGCGACAACTGTTTTGGAGTCGCGACAAGAGAATGAGTCACGACCGGAAGTTATATTAGAGCGAAATGAAAGTTGTCGTGACAAAGAGAAGCTGATTGAGATGAAAGAAGGGACTGAAGAAGATGATAACCATGACACCGTTTGAAGGTGTGACGAGAAAAAGACATTGTTAGTCGTATGAGAAATAAGATGCTGACCGGGGAAAGTAATGCTGAATGGACTTGCAATGTCTCTGCTAGGCAATTTGATGTTACGACAAAAATGTAAGCTGAGGACACCAATCTAGGTCGCGACCTGGAATTCATGTCGCGACATTAAGAATGAACTGTACAATTAAAAATGTTGTGACTAAGAAGTAAGGTTGCTACAGGATGGGCAAAATTGAGGTCGCGACACGCTTTTAAAGTCGCGACATAAATTTCAACAAGGAAAGGGCAGTGGGTCAGTACAATCCATGTCGTGACAAGACAATGAAGGTCTAAACAATTTTTAAGTCGCAACATGAGAAGGGGAGTTGTGACCAAGGATCAGTGACTGATAATAGAAATGAGGTCGTGACATACTTCGGAGGTCGCGACATAGAATCTGATGAAAACAGGCGGCCGGTCGCGACATGGGTGAGTGTCGTGAAGCGAACAGTGAGGTCGCGACGAAATCGAAAAATTGAAGTTGTTGGGGCTTAGAAATGAGGTTGCGATTAGATATCACGAAGGGATTGTGCGACGCATACTTTTTATTTATGACAAAGTACGATGAGCAAAGGAAAATAATAGGTTGCGACCTAAATTCCACGTCGCGACCAGAAAACAAGCAACCCGGGTTTTGAGTCCGGTATCTGAGGCTGAGACAAGTGACGGCGTCGCAACGAAAGAATTCGCCTTGAAATAAGAATTAAGTGACGTCAATTCACAAGAGACAAAGAAAAATGAGTCGCCAACGAGAATTCTCCTGCAATGACTAAATTTATATCAGCGACCACTAATCAGCGAAGCAACTAAAGAAACAAGTATGACATAAAGCATTTAAATTGTATTTCGTGATTACGAATAAGAAAGAAAGGTTGCAACCCAGTTCAGGGTCAAACTGATTTGAATGACCAGACCAGTACATGTCGCGACAAACTTTTGAAGTCGCGACCTAAAACAGTGAGTTGGGCCATTGATTTTAGGGAAATCCACCTGGAGCCTTGGAATCAAGCCCAATTTCTAAAAGTTATAAATAGGCGTACATAGTGTTAGTAAAGTTTAGCTTTTCTTTTTGGGAACCCAGAACGGGGGAAGAAGAAAACACATTGTATATTTTTTTAGAATAGATTTTCTTTTCTTTTCTTTCTTTTCTTGGATCTGAACAGTGATACCATTAGAATGTTGAAATTTGGAAGCAATATTTCAATTTCTTTACAATTCTTTGCTGGGTTTTAAATAAAATCTAGACTGACTAAGATTAAGTCTCTTCAGGTTTATTTACTGGCTGAGTGGGTGCAACTTATTAGTGCTTCATTGTCGATTGTAATGCAGTTTTTAGAAGCGCAGCTTCCACTAGTTTTAATTTATTGTTAGTTACAGTCTTTCCTGCATAAATTAAAAGGAAGTATCTGGAATTTGGGTGGGATTTATTTGATTGATGTGTCTTTTTATATAATTGTTCCCAACTAGTAGTTTGAATGCCGAGTCCGAGGATTGTATCTTGCTTTGATTCCAGGAGCCTTGGGTGACCATGAGAGATGGTGATTCCTGAGAGTTAGGAACATTCCAATTGTGGGTATGTTGGCCCATTATTGAAGAACTAATGAGCTCTAAGAGTTCACTTAGATAAATACCCAGTTCACTCATAATTGATGTTGGAGGGGATTATTTATCAATTTAAATCATCGAGAATTTCACCTTAATATGTTGAAAACTCTTGATACTGTGTTAGTACAGCCAGTCTAATCAAGGGAAAGGAGATATTCATTAGATTTTAAAGGAGCTGAGTCATCAATCGGGTTGTGATCTTTAAATGCCTGACCCAGGAAGTAAAAATCCTGTAGTCTCAAGAAATGGGTATGAAGTATTGAGAAAGAAAAATACCAAAATCTTGTAAATAATATGTTGAATACAAGTAACTGATTAAACCTCTGTCTTCGAGAGAAACAGGGATATTTAATTGGTGAATAGAAGGAGAAATCCAACGTGCAATATCAGACATCTTTGGCAAATTTAGATCCAAGTTTAGGATAGAGTTTTAATTTGGATATAATGTAGAAATTGATTGTTTCACAGTACTTCCTTATTAGTGTTCATTTTTACAGAGAACTGATTCAGTCCAACTAATCATAGTATATATAAGTTCATCAGTTTATTTTTAATGTCCTAAGTTGTCTACATTATCTTTAAAACAAATATTCTTTAATTTTTAGTTGACAAACTTTATCATTGAGGTACAGATAGTATGGATCTTGAGTAGTTGAAGTAGTTGATTTTGAGAATCCAAATCAATCTCTGTGGGAATGATATTTGGACTTACATCCATTTTACTACCTTGACTACCCGTGCACTTGCAGTGTCATAGACTAAACCTATTCATTATTCCAGAACATTAAACCAGTTTTATTCATTTTAAAGAAACTCCAGTCCAATTTGACATGGCCACAAGAAGGTTGTAAGACTCCTGTAGAGGTGTTAAATTGAGAGGTTTAGTCTATATAGAGAAAGGCAAACAATAAGTATATACCCCGATATGAGCATACATTGCATTCTTGAACATTGATATTTTGTAATCAAATGAGTTAAACTCAGAAATATTGTTTTGTACTTTTTGAAGGGGCATGGAATGCCTTAATGTTAATGTGTTTGTATAAATGCTCCAAATGTTTATGGGCCTACTATTGAAAATGTACAACGTAAATGAGAACTCTAAAATGAAATGACGCAAATAAAGCGTTTTGATAAGATAAATAAAAAGGTCGAATGCTTGGACTCAGGTTCGGATCCGACAAACCGAATTCGATGCAGGTTTGGTTGCAGCGTTTTGAAGAAAAAATTAATAAAACGGTAAATAAAAAGAATTAAACGAGCATCCCGGATCCGGTTCGGACTCGCCAATTGGGTCGGACCGGAGAAAGGGGTGCTACAGTTTCGATTTGATTTTTCAATCAGTTCAGTTTCTTAGGTTTTTTGCCCACCCCTACTAAAAATGGTGAAGGTTTAAAAATACACCATACAACTTATTTCAATAAGAATTTCATTCTTCTATCTATTTAGGAGATGGAAGTGTGGTGTTCTAAATGGCATAACTATGTTTTAATTTGTTTTTTTGTGATTTTGCCATCGACTTGTTGTGGTATGTGGTTATGTTATCTTGGTACGATAATTAGTTTTCGTCGTCTTGTTGTGACGTTTATTAGTGTAGACGATTTAGACGATAAAACATATTCAATCAGAAAGAGATAACAAATCAAATCATGATCACCAATATGCCCCAGAACTAGAGTCATAGGTATTCTAGTTATTATACGATTATCAAATGTGTAGACTTTGAGCCAATTTATTATACTATTAACTTGGAATCTGTGTTATTCTCTAAAGTTTTTAGTAAATTTGATTATATGTTTATATGTAATGTATTACTAATTTGAATCAATAAAATTATATATTTTTAAAAAAATGGCATAACTATAAACTTCATTTATCTCACAAGATCTTGGAGTTTATAATTTAAATTGTGAATTTTAAATCTTAAAATTTTAAGAATATATTTGGTTAGTGGAAAATACAAGGGAAAAATGAAAAGAAAAAGTAAATGATTTTTGCATCAAATCCATTTAACTTATTTTAATTATTTAATATAAAAATTTAAGTAATTTGAAAATGCATAATTTAATTATATCTAGTTTCAACCTTTTTTTTTTTGTTACACTTTAAATTTAAGATAGTAAATTGTCCCTATGGGACTCGAACTTAGGATCTCCTCCTTATGCTCTATGACTGTTTAAAACGGTGAGTTCTTTACCACGTAAACTAGGGTTTTAAATTGAAATAATTCATTTGAAAAAAAAATTATAAAATTAGTTTTAGCGTAATGCGAGTAGTATGTTTGGTAGTGTAGGATTCTATTTGTGAATCTGTATCGTGAGCAATGTGATTGGAATTTGCTCGAATGCCGTTGTCATGGACAACGACATTTGACGGTTTTAAAATCTGGTGTTATTTGTCATGCAATGACGTTTGATAAAATTCGATTATCATTGTGCGTGACGGCGTTTCTTAGGCTGTCTTACAGCAGCGGCTAACGAGCATTGGTTTGAGTTAAAAACTAATTTTATAATATTTTTTTTAAATAAACTATTTGAGTCTAAAACTCCATAAACTAGGCATGATGAGCTAGTTTTCAACCTTTTTGTTTCCCTTTTATTATTATTATTATTTTTTTGGTAACCAAAGATAGCAAAACTTTTTGAAAATGGGGAAAACAGAGCACCCTGGGCCTGAAGCTTTGACCAGGCCCGGCCCATTTACTTGCATGAGTGGTGCAGGAGCTTTTGGAGCTCCCCTCCTCTACTCCATATCCGAAATGAGAGTCAAAACTCAAGAAGAAAAAGCTCCATCTTCTCCAAGCTTTTCTGAAAATCAAATTTAAATAAATAAATAAAAAAAAAACAGAGGGAGAAAAACCAGTTGCTTCACAGGAACTAACGTTTCTTTTCCTGTAATTTCTTCTTCATGCCTTTTTATTTGTTTCTTGTACTTTGCTTCAATTCTTCTGTGTATTAAAAGTTGAATATAACTTTCAAATTAGTTTAATTTATTTGCCACTTTTTAGTTAATTAGACTCTTTCATTAATGGGGTTTTAAGTTTCTTTAAAAATATGCGGATGAGTTCATCATGAGGGTGTATTTGGTTACATAGAATTGAATTCCATTTGTATTTCCATTTCAAATCCTCTGCTTTTTTCTGGGGGTTGTGTTTGTTAACTGTGGTTCTGTGGAGTTTATGTTTAGCTTCTACTTTCACTTTTTCTGATTCACACACACACCCTGCTTTTTATGTGCTTGTAGCTGTGTGTGTGGGGCATCATCACTATTGAGCCGACTAGAAAATTAAGATGATGATACTCTTGCCATATATCCTACCACCTTCTAACATGGTAGCTTAACCAGTTTTTTTTTAGCTCTATTTTATCTATTGTTTCAATTTAATGAATAGAGAATGGAAAAAAAATAATAAGTTGTTGATATGGTGCTGCCACAATTGTAGGTGGCAAGAAAGGTGGTAAAGAAGATGATGGGAATAGCAACTTCCTGGGAAATTGTTTGTTTATTGTGGGATAGGTGTCAAATATGTTTAACTTTCCCGTTGATATACCCTTTCCTGAAACTACGGAGAAAAACTTGATTTGTAACCTGTAATGAGTAATCTTAACCACGATCTTGAGATTCTTGACTAACATACTGTATTTCTCTTGGTTTTGTTCTTATTTAGTTTTAGGTCAAGATTTCAATCAGCTTTGGATAGTCTTATGTGCATAAATCCATGAACATGTTAGAAGAGGCTAGAAATGATTCTGGTCCGAAACCATTTTATGAATTGCACATGCACCTCAAATTTGCATATTGACTCCCTTTTTTTTGTTGAGCAACCTTGCACATGCTTGACTGTAGAAGTCTAATCAAATACCAAAAGCATTATAGCTCCAAAGAATCTGATTAAATCCTCTTCAGCACCACAAACTGCTGTATGGTATGTTTTAGGAGTCTACTGCTTAAGGGGAAATAATGGGACCTAAAATGTGGTTTATACTGTGTCTGACGTTCTCATTCTCATGGGTTTGTGGAGAGAAAGTAGAGACTCACACGCGTGAATGAGGCCTAAGCTCATTTAGTGGATTTTAGAAAGCTTGATCCAAAAACCAAACCATCCCTTCTATAGCACCCAACAATTTGAACTTTTGTTCGACTTAGCACCATTACTATCATATTCTTTGTTCTTTTTTCTTTAGAAAGCTCTTAATTTACATTAGTATAACAGGAGGTGGACAGATAAGTTTATTTTGGGAATAGCTGGTTAAAGTTCATAGTGTTGTAACCACAAATTCTCAATGCTCCTTTAACATCTTCACTTTCATGTGACTCAAACGAGTGTTATGATTCTCATACTGCAGATTCCCCTTCCACCCATTCTCTTTACCCTCAAACTGCAGATTCCCCCTCCACCTTTCTTGGCTTGAGTACCATATCATTTCAATGACCAACTGATCGAGCAATTTGAAAGAAATTCAACTAAGTATATATATGTGTTAAACGACCAACTCTCCTAAAAGCTCAAGCTTGTAGCATTTGAGTTTAATACGAATATTATGCCTTTGACACCCTCGCATGCTGTACTATCTCTGCACGTGGAGAGAGTCCAAATAAGCCAAGATAGAGTCCTAGTGGGCTTTCAATCCCAGCAAAATGGGAATAAATGCAAGAGGTGGCTCGAACCGGGCCTATTACGTCGAGGGCTTGGTACCTTGTTAAGGACCAACTCTCCTAAAGGCTTAAGGCACCTTAGGATTTGGGTTTATCTGAGGAATATCGTACGCTGTGTGATATCTTCTGATGGCCTTTATAAAGTTTTAGTAAATATTTATTGGGGCACATTTTTTAGAACATAGAATTTTGGATTCTTCTTTTTCATGGGGCTTTTGGTGTTCCTTTCTTTCTCTTCAAAGTTCATTCTCCTTTTGTTTATTGATCCTTTCTAAGTAAGAGTTTAAGTTATGTTCCAGAGTTAGAATTCCAATGATAATTGCTTAAACTGTTTCCTTGTTTCTAAAAGAAACAAAAGGTTGCCTGCATAATTAATTTGTTCCTACTAACTTTACAGTGTTACAATAATTTGCAGGATATGACAATGCTTTCAAGCAACCATTGTAATTGGTGGCTAGGAGTTCAGAATCATCCTTCCACAGGAATACTTAACCAGATTATCTGTTCTGGATCTGGCTCATATACCCCTTCTAGAGGTTCAAACTTTTTCCACGGCCAATGTCTTTTTGGTAGTGCTCATCACAGTGCCAGGAGATGTGGTCCTATTTTTTCAAGTACAGTGAACGACAGTATCGATCCAGATGATTCAGAAGATAAAACTGAGAAGAAAGAACCCATTAAGGGTGAATTAGGAGGGGTATGTTAAGTTTTTTATTAGTGTCTATACAACTCATCATTGTAAACAATGGCCTTGGAGGAAAACTATAGGTGAAACTGGAATATGGCTTGTTCATTGTGTTATTTCTTTATTGATTCTCATGGTTGTTAAATGCACTCTTTTATGCATAGGCCATAGGCACAACAACTGCCTAGCTAGGGCCTCCTTGCTAAAGATTTATGCTCACCTTGTTTGTGAGTCCATTTTTTTTTCTTTCAAGTGCTTTTATTCTTGAAATTTCTGACTCTGTATTGGTATTTTATATAATTTCTTAATTTATTCTTAGATACTTCTTTAAAAAAAAAAATCCTTGGGTTCATAATATTTTTTTTGCTTATAATGAATTCTGGGTCATACTTTATAAAATTGACATGCACCCTAGGGCGTAGATTGCGTCTCTCTTTACGTACAAGGGGTTTGCCGCTGCGTCTGCATTGGGGATGATTGCATACTTTCAGAACTATGTAGATTCCTCATAATACACTGATGAAATTAAGCTTTGACGGCCACTTCCTGAAGTACACCTCTTTATATTTTCCTCCATTCTTAATTTCTATGTTACTCTGTACAAAGGGATCCAAAATATAAAAGGCTCAAGGTTTTAATTTTCATTTTTTTATATCTTTTTGCATTGTTTGTTCTTCAAGGAGCATCTTAGATTTTAAAGCACTCTTTATTTGGGCTTGTGCCTGAATTGTTCTTGTTTTTTCCTTCAACATCTTGACACAAATTCTAAGTATTAGTTTTTTATTAAGTTTGATCATCAACAATAAAGTGTTAGTTTCCGCCTATGAAGCGGCTGAGCACTTCAGTGTTTGTTATTGAAGCAGTTTCAGTTCCTGTCCACTGATTTTGGGATTGACTTCTTTTACTTTATTGTTACTTCATGAGCTTATTAGGTATCTGTTGGGGGTGGCTTAAAGTTTTTCAATGACATCAGATATTATAGATGACATCAGTAAACTCAGAACTAAGGGTTTTCTGAAAGATATTGTTGCTTTGATCAATCCCAGTTTGTTCATTTCTATTCAAGTTTATACCATGGGGAAGCATATATTGATCAAGAATGTGATTTTTACTTCTTCAGGTTAATAGTGAAATGATTAGAGAGAATCTCGAAAGAATTGTTGGCACAGATGATTCTGCTTTTAGCGGATTAGACCTTGCAACTCTTATTAGGAACAAGTATGGAAGATCCTATGATGTTCAACTAATAAAGAAGGTTTGGTTTTCTATGTGATACATAGCTGCAAATCATCAATATTGGAGTTTTTTTAACTTGCAAGTGTAATTGTTACTTAACTATTTTCTTTTCTTCTTGTTGTTTGTGGATTAGTTATTGAGAAATGGCTGAGGTGTGTTTCAACAACACAATTATCATACATGGAGATTAACCTTTCCTCTCTGTTATTTGTAGCATTTGAGATTGGCTCATTTTGAGTTATATAGCATTAAGATGACACCATTGTATTTCACAGGACTTTTAGATAAGTTCTTTGTATACATGTAAAGTAAATCTAGGAATTCAAGGGAATGATTCCATAGAACCCAATCCATTTGTGTATCAATAGGCTAACATGGTTGCATTCCAAATTTTCCCTTGGTCACTTGCAGGCTAGATACCGTTTAGTAAGTACCATGAGTGTCCTCTTTAAACTATTGATGAATTTAATGAATTTGAAAGAGAGCCTAAGAGCTGCTTTTTACTCTTTAAACTTAGGTAGATCAGTACTTGCAAGATAATTAAGAGAACTCTTCGTGATCTTGCTATTGCCACAATCAAGTATTTCCTTCAAGTTGAGTGTCCTCTGTCCTCACGCATCCTGCCATTACAGAAGGGCCATATATTACTGGATTATCATCTTGATAGTGCATCTTAGTACTAGTGATCCATCAGGGTTCCCCCATCAAATGGATCCTAAAACAATCGGTTTTTCTTGTTTTACAAATTATTAAATATAATTTTTTGGAAGAAGAAAAACTATTGTTGGGAACAACAATCCTTTCTTCTACATTACTTAGGATTATATATACAACTACCATTCACTTCTTTGGAAAAATTTTACTAGACTACAAGGTGCAGGGAACAATTGTTTTCTTTGTTTCAACTGGTGTGCCACCTGATTCTCCACTAGTCTTTTTGAAAACCGATTATGCTTCTATGTGATGAAACATTGTGTCTATATGTGGATGAAATTTGGGGTCTTCTTAAATTTTAAACAAAGGGTTGTGAATATCAAGATTTGAAAATTTAAATTATGAATGAGTAGTGCCTTGGGAAGTCAGTTTATGTACCACAGTTTTTGCCAACTTCTGCATGATTTGTGCATGTAAGTTTTGGTTGTATGTGGGTTTGCTACTATTTAGGCAAACTCAAGTTTTCAAGAGGCAAAAGGTAAGTTTCTATTACTTGAATTGGTTGCTTACCCTATATTATTTTATATTTAGAATAGCATGACTTCTTCCCTTGGAAAATAAAGATAGAATTTAAAACTAAAGTCCCCTAAGTGTATATTTCATTGATTTAAGAAAGTTTAGGTTTTGAGTTTCTTGAACTAATGTATTGATGGATGTGTGCTGACTGTCACTTAGTTGATCACCAAGATATATTTTCACCCCTGAAAATGACTTTGTTTTCTTGATTCCTATCATCCAAGCTGGATTTGATTTTCTGGCGTTTGACAAGTTACATTTTATTACCTAATGTAGGAATTCATGGGGAGAAATCTACTTGCTTTAAATGTCATGTGGAAGTATATGGAGCAGGTAAGAGATTCCTTTGCTAAAGATAGGTTGTGGCATCATTATTCTATTAGTAATATGATTACATGCTAGCTTCAGATATTGATTTGATATTGTTAAATGACCAACTCTAACTCTCCTAAAAGCTCAAGCTTTTAGGATTTGGGTTTAATATGAATATGTGCCTTGATACCCTCCGCCATGTGTCAGTCACCTGCGTGTGGAGAGTCAACTCAAGCCAAAATAGAGTCCTCCATGGACTTTCAAATCAACAAATGGGGGGAATAAATTATAGAGAGGTGGCTCGAACTTAGAACCTCCTGCCCAGCCCAAGGAAATACGTCACGTATTTAAGCGACAGCTCTCTTGAGGCTCGAGCTTTTTAAGATTTAGGTTTAATATGAATATCATGCCTTTAACAGATATGTTGAAAGTCTTGTAGAGAAATAGAGGCTCCATATTCATATTTGATGATAAAAGAGAAAGAAAAAAGAAACGGAAAGAAAAGAAAGAAAGAACAAAGAAAAAGGCAAAAGTAGAGGCTTGGTACTAGTATTAAATGGTCATTATGCATTGCAGTCTGATGCGACCTTCTAATAAATATTTTAATTTAGACTCAGTTTCTAGAACTAATATATCCATTGCCTCTTTCCCTAATGATTCCCATGATACTTTGTTTTTCAATTTGGCTACATTAGAAGAGAATTACTTGTTTATGTTCATGCTCACATTTTCCTCGGATTTAAGCATCTCATCTGAAATGCAGTCAAAGGTAATCTTAGTGGCAGGGACACTTATGGAGCAGCTATAATGATGCTAATAAGCCATGGCTCCCTCTTTCTTGTCCTCATGCCTTACAAAACTTTGGACATTTTCGTATTTTTAAGGCATTTTCTTTTTTTATTTTGGCCATCTGGCTGGACAATGCTGTTGTCCTTGGTCGAGCATACTTGGAACACATTAAGTTACATTTGTTCCCTTGACACAGAAAATGCAGTTCTAAATAGTAATGGATTTCATAAAAGCTTGAGTCAATCTTAAAACTAGATAAGGGAGACGGTGCTAGGGATTAATTATTTGAAGTAAAGGAAGGGAGTGCTATAAGTTCCTAGAGATTGCATGGTTCCCTATCAACACAACGTTAGATGGGTTTAGCAATTATGGTCAAAGGAGGCTCTTTGGCTGTTGTTGCTTGGTTCACATTGGGACTTGAGTCCGGTGGAGTTATGGCAAGCAGATGTCCTAGATCCTTGCTTGACTGAGGAATGTCGAATTATCCTTAATATGGAATTCCTGATTGTCTTATTAATATAAACGGGGTAGGCTTTGTCTTTCTTCTTGTTTGTAATGGATCTCACATCCTTTTTTTCTTACTTGCTTTCTGAACTGTATGTTAATCCTTAAATCAATAAACTTCAAGCCATGACTTCTCAGGGCTGCCTTCAATGCTGTTTGTAGTGCTCGTGACTACTTCTATTGAAAAGATAAAATACACTAGCCAAATTAGGTGTCAGATCATTCTCTTCATGTATAGTGTCTTGACCTCTTCATTGTTCACTCTGAATTTAAGTTTTGAATGGTCTCATGTGGGATGCCTCATGATATTTACCTGACTTGACCTTGTGCTTGTACTCTCTAGCTAAGATGAGCACTCTATGACTATACTTATTTGATATTTGGATTAAGTCCTGCCATCTTTTAATTGACACCGAATAAATAAACTATTTATTTGATAGAAAATTTCTTTCTTTGATCTCCAATGTCAATGCTCTATTACTGTTGTGGCATCTTTATGAAAACTGATAAGAAAAATTGTGATGGTACTGCAGATAATTTGGTGCTATAATTATATTATAAGGTAGTCAGTTGTAGTTCTTAAATTCAAGGCAGCCTATAGAAACTAACTTCAGATGAGGCAGCAATTTTCAGTTTCCCACAGATAATTTGTTTTTGTTATATATTTGAATTTTTTCCCCTGTTGAGAAAAGTCATATTTTGTTCACTACGAACTATATATACCTGTTCCCATCAATTCTTCATTTTACTTACAAGGTCTGATTCCCTGAGCGAAAATCTATAGGATTAGTATGGAGTTATTGAAACTCTTCCTGAATTTTCCTGATTCACTTGCCAAACTAACACAGTGTGCCTCAGTTCGTGCGTCAAGACCTTCACTTTGTCCCATTTCAAAACATCCTTATCTTCTCTAACCGAGATCTTTCCCTTTGTTAGAAAGTGTTTTGAAATGATTATGTTTACCACAGGCTCATTGAAATGTTGGGGCAAATCTCCCTTATTCGGAGCAGCCTGGAGAAACTGAAAGAGCGGCCTCGGATTGGCAAGGTAAAATTATTGATCAAAACTTTGCAAATATTTGTGCAATCTCATAGGGAGGTTTAATGCTTACTTTTTTTTAATGCTTACTTGAAGTTTTGGGAAGAAGTTAGCTTTGATAAGTCAGTTAATTAGAAGTCAGCCTCAAATCTTCAATAAGTAGGTAAAAATAAGAAAAACATGTGATAAATGCTTAGTTGAAGGATAGAAGTAGTTTATTCTATGAGGTGGTTTAGTGAGAATTCAACCTCAAAACTTTTGAATTATTAGGAAAATGACTGATAACTAACCACCAAATGAATTTAGTACTCCACAAATTGAATGTCATTCATATAAAAATGAGTAGGATTAAGTTAACCAAAAAACAAGTTTAGTTCTAGATGTTCAGTCAAAACATAAAGGCCACTTAAGGCTGAAAAAATCACATTTGTTCGTATTATTATATCTCCACATCTTGTGAAAGTGTTTAGACAAGGTGTACTATAAGTAATTAAAATTGCAGTTATGAACAGCGTTTAAAAGTATTAGCTTCAAATCCTGCATGTTATCTTTCCTTGTTTTAATGTTCCTTTTTATGATTCCGCAATTAATGGTTTCTAGTTGTTCTTATTAAAGTAGTGACTTGATGCAGGGGTGAAGCTCAACCAATAATATTAGTCTTTGTGAAAGGATAGAAGAAAAGAATGTTTTTCTTATTGAATGGATGTATAAGATACAGTATAGGTCCTACCTATTTATATACATCGGGAAGACACAAAAAGGAAACAAATAAAGTGCAAAAAGGAAGGAAAATAATGTAGAAGAAAGGAAGGAGATAAACCCGAGAATATCCTATGATTCTCAACACTCCCCCTCAAGCTGGAGCATATAGGTCATATGCATCAAGCTTGTTACAAATGTACTGAATCCTTAGACCTCGAAGAGACTTAGTGAAAATGTTTGCTAGTTGGTCACTCGAGTTGACGAAACTAGTAGTCATGCATCCTGAGACAATCTTCTCTCGAATGAAGTTATAGTCCACTTCAATATGTTTGATCTTCTCATGAAAAACTGGGTTAGAGGCAATGTGTAGGGGTGTTTGGTTATTACACACAAGCGTCATTTGTTCATCCTTCTCAAATCCTAGCTTTTGAAGAAGCTGTTTGAGCCATATGAGTTTACAAGTTGCCAAAGCCATAGCTCGATACTCAACTTAGCACTAGACCTGGCCACTACATCCTTTTTCTTACTCTTCTAGGATATTAAGTTGCCTCCAATAGATACATAATATCTTGAAGTGGGCGTTTAATGCGTAGACAGCGCTCGATCTGCATCCGCGATATCCAGCGATGCGGGTGTGACCTTTGTTTCATATAACACCCCGAGGAAGCAGTGTTCGCTTTATTCTCTTGAGGATACGGATCGACATGCGATGACTATTACATGGTGATTGCAAGAATTGACTAACTACGCTCATAGGAAATGAAATGTTTGGTTGGGTGATGGTGAGGTAGTTCAGTTTTCTCATTAGTCATCGATATCTCCCTGGATCTTGTAGGCGCGGTCAGGAATTGCAAGCTTGACATTTGGATGTAGGAGTGTGCGGGAGCTTGAAATCTAGCATACCAGTTTCCTTCAATATATCTAAGACATACTTCCTCTGAGACATAACCACACCGAAATTAGACTAAGCTATCTCAATCTCCAGAAAGTACTTGAGTTTCCCCAAGTCTTTTGTCTGAACGTGGTTAAAGAGATGCTGTTTAAGTTTCCGAAGACCATTATGATCATTTCCTCTTATAACAATGTCGTCCATATAAACAATCAAATAGATGCACTATCCTGAGGATATATGATGATAGAAGACAGAGTGGTTTGGTGTACTCTGAGCCATACCAAATTCCTGTACCACGCGGTCAAACCAGGCTCAAGGGGATTGCTTTAGGCCATATAAGGAACGACGTAACTTGCATATCAATCTAGACTCAAATTGAGTAACAAATCCATCTAGTTGCTCCCTATATACCTCCTCGGCGAGGTCGTCATGGAGAAATGCATTCTCGATGTTTAACTGATATAGGGGTCAATATCTCATAGTAGCCATAGATAAGAGAAGATGAATGAAATCCAACTCATCAACAGGAGAAAAAAGTGTCATAGTAATTGGAGCCATATATTTGAGTATACCCCTTGGTAACTAAATGAGCCTTAAGACGGTCTGCCGACCATCGGGTAATCTTGATATGGCCGATGACAATGCGACGGGGAAGCGCCGACGGATAAGGTGACTAGGTCTCATGTGCCCAATAGAATACGGGCAGTCATTTCTTCGACCATTAGCGTAATACAGCTGGATGAGAGAGGGCCTCATGCACAGTTTTAAGAAGAGAAACAGAAGACAAGGTGGAAATAAAAGCAGAATATGGTGAAGATAAGGAGTGATAAGCTAGGAAATTATAAATAGGATGGGGGTTACGAGATGAATGAGTACCTTTCTGAATGGCAATGGGAAGATCAGTGGGAGACGGTAAGACCAACATCGTGGAGGAGGGTGCCATAGGAGATGAGTCAACAGGAGGCTCGGTGTCAATACACGGGCGACGAGTACACAAACTTGCAGTAATTCGGGGTGGAGTAATAGGAGAATACGGATGAGGGTATTTGGGACGGGATAAAGAAGGGAGTAGAGATATGGCGTGAAGCTGGGAGAGTGGTTGGTAGGGGGAACATGAAGAGTTTTTCAAAGGTGACATCGCGAAGACCAGTGTCGATGTGTCTCGGGAAGAGTAGTAGCGATAACCTTGTTGAAGTCGGAATAACTGGGAAGACATGCCCGTGGTTGGTTGAGAGCTTGTCTTGTCTAGGAGTAAGAATATTGACAAAACAGACGCAACCAAAGACATGAGGGGGAAAGCAGAAGAGGGGTTAGTTTGGAAAAAGGATGGAATGAGGGATTTGATCATGTAAGACAGATGATGGTATACGATTAATCAAATAACAAGTGGCTAAGGTAGCATCCCCCTAAAAAAGTTGAGGAACCTTATGATGGAGTAGAAGAGTGCAAGCGATTTCAACTAAATGAGGGTTCTTGCGCTCACCCACTCCATTATGTTGAGGAGTGTAAACATAAAAGGGCTAATGAAGAATCCCATGTGAGGATATAAAGGAGGAGAATGGTCCAAAAAGATATTCCTTGACATTGTCACTTCGTAGGATATGAGTTGAAGTATTAATTTGAGTTTGAACTTTAGCATGAAACTTTTGGAAAATATAGAATAAGTTAGCTCGAGTTTTCATTAAAAATAGCTAAGTACAACGAGAATAATCATCTATAAAAGTGACAAAATATTGGAACCCCAGGGTAGACTCAGTCCGGGAAGGACCTCAAACTTCAGTGTGGACAAGCTCGAAAGGAGAATTTGTCAGTTGATCTAGGCGTCTGGGGAATGGGACAAGAGTATGTTTCCCAAACTGACACGATTGACACTCAATGGATAAACTAGAAAAACGAGGAACCATTTTGTGAAACTTGGAAATATTCGAATGATCAAGGCGACTATGAATAAGGAGAAGAGTATCCATGGAAGTGTAAATAGTAGAAGATGAAGGTGAGCTGAGATGAAAGAGGCCCTGAAACTCATGTCCTATTCCAATCGTCCTCCCCGTACTCTGGTCCTGCAATATGACAAAATTATCAAAAAAGGTAATCAAACTATTAAGGTCACTAGTTAACTTACTAATAGAAATCGGATTAAAAGGAGGATCAAGAACATAAATGACAAAAGTAAGGGGCACGGAAGGAAGAGGACATGCCGAACCGATTCCTTTAGCCATGGTTTGAGATCCATTAGCTAAAGTAATCATGGGTAGAGGTGGTGTAATAGTAAGGGAAGAAAAATGATCCTTATTACCAGAGAGATGATCAGAGGCTCTAGAATCGAGAATCCATGGACTAGATGAATGTGAAAGGTAAGCAGAGGCATTATTGGTCTGGGCAACAAATGAAATGGATGCAGATTTAGCTGCCTAAGTGAGGTAGATATACTCCTTATACTCGTTGGGCGGAAAAATAACTCTCGGATGTGTGGATGAGCTTCCTTTGGCAGCCATAGAAGTGAGAAAAGAAACAAAGTCAACTCAAACAACAAAACACGGTTACCAGTGGAGACAACAAGTCTCAGGAGATTGGAAGAGATTGTAGCAATGATTAGTGCTTAGAAAACAAGAGGAAATCTTAGAGAAAAGTGCCAGTCGAACACAAAAATTGATAAAAGGGGGGTAATTGTAGGTCTCAAAACAAGAAGATAGGTGGATAGAAGTGGAGATCAACACTTGACGAGCTAGGAGAAGAAGTGCGGTCGCCGACAGCAAGCTCACGCGCTCTCATGAGCGGGCGCATGAGGGACAATGCTGGCGAGAAAAATCGTGCGTGGTCTAGTGGTTTATGGAGGTGTTTCCTCTAGTGGATAGATTAGGCCAAGGCGACTCTAATGGTGGGGTCGTTGGCCAGAAACAGCATCGCCGGAAAAGTTGATTGAAAAAGTTTGTTGGAAAATTTTCCGGTAGGGGATATGGTGGTAGAGGGTTTTGAAGCTTCCTACGATGAATGTGGGGTGGCCGGAGTGAGGCACAATCACTAGATGGGTTGCTAGAATTGAAAACACGGCAAAACCCTAACCCGAACCTTCCATGGCTTTGATGCCATGTGAAAGGATAGAAGAAAAGAATGCTTTTCTTATTGAATGGATGTATACAATATAATTATAGGTCTCTTATTTATATATCACATTAGGAAAACCTTGAAGCAAATAAAGGAAATCACAAGAAGGAAAGTAATGTACGAAAGGAAGGAGATAAACCAGAGAATATCCTATGACACTCAATAGTCTTGAACATGTTATGATAATTGACAAGCTCAAGAATCCATTAGAGAAAATTGTAATGTTTGGGAAGTTTTTGGAAATTAAAAAATAACAATAAAAGATTAATAACAAAAGACAGAAAGGAGCTTTCTTGATGACATATTAGATGGACAGATCCATTCCTAAACACTCATTTTCTTTTTCTTTTCTTTTCTTTTTCTGAAAATTAATTTACTTTCCAAATGATAGGAAAAAAAAAGGATGCTAGTATTGTTAAACGACTAACTCTCCTAAAAGCTCAAGCTTTTAAGATTTAGATTTAATATGAATATCATGGCTTCACACCCTCCCTCATTGTGGAGAGTCAGAGTCTATTATGAACTTTCAAATGAACAAATGGGGATCAAGTATTCAAATTTTCAAGGAGAGGGTTCAAACCCAGGACCTCTTACCAAACCAAGCTCTGATTATATTAAACAACCAACTCTCCTAAAAGCTCAAGCTGTTAGGAATTGGATTTAATATGAATATCATGACTTCACAAGAACTTTAGAAAATATTTGGAGTTGGGGCACATCTGAAGTTTCAGGTCCTCCATTTTTCATCTCTGCAAAAAGATGGAATAACAAAGAAAATGGCTAGGTGATGGCATGTGAGACATTCGAGAAGATATAGCTTTGTTGGAGTGAAACTAGGCACTGGTCCCATGCCAATTAATATCCTTTTCATTTGTGGTAATTTTCCCAGGATAGACACATAATGTATTAGAAAGGATCCCTTCTTTCAAGCCAAAATTAGATGTGATGATCATCTAAGGATTTGTTTTTTCCCATAACATATCTATGGTAGTTTTCTTAGTTGCTTCATTTCAAGTCATGTTTTAGAGTTATATTATAAGTTTTTGGGCTGAAAGTAGAGGAAAAGCTCATTAGTTAAGCAGTACTACTATAGTGAGTTTTGTGGGAAAAATCTGTATTTTTGGGAAGTAGAATATTGAGTGATAAAATCATGTAAATTGGGAGAGGAATTATGTATAGCTATAACTATGTATTAGATGTAGAGGAGCAGATTTGGTATATATTCTTATTCCTAGGATAAAGGATATAATTGTGTTCAGTTTCCTAATATAGGGAGTAACCTATGGTATATATTCTATATTTTGTTCAATGAACTATATATTCTATATTTTGTTGAATGAAATATCCATTCCCCTCACTTGTTATTTTCAAGTTGGTAGTAGACAGTTTTGCCTGATTTTTTTTTTCTTTGTTTCTTCTCTGCTATCTTTTACATCATCCCCTATCCCTTCATCATGTATGAAATACCATTAGACTCTACCATTAATCCTCTAAATACTGCCTCTTCATCCCAAAACAAAATGGAATCCTTGAAAATTGGGGTTGATCTCACTTAATTCAGATTACTACCATTCGGCTGAATGGAGATAATTTTCTTCGATGGTCACAAGCAGTCTGGATGTATACCAGAGGCTGTGGCAAGATGGGGCATTTAATTGGCGAAACAAGGGCTCCAAAAAGCATGGATCCTACTTACACAACATGGGACGTGGAAAACTCCATGGTGATGACGTGGCTTGTAAACTCAATGGAGGAAGATATAAGTTCCAACTATATGTGCTATTCCATGGCATAAGAGTTATGGGAAAACATCAATCAGATGTACTATGATTTGGCAAATCAGTCTCGAATTTTCGAGTTGATTCTCAAGATTGAAGATCTCAAGGGGAAGACACTGTCACAAAATATTTCAATTCGCTTAAGTGATTTTCTCCACTCGGTTCAAATGTTTTGAGACCGAAAACACGGCTAATCCAAGCCTCAGAACATCTCCAACAATTTACATGGTTCTTAGCCAAAGAATAACACAAGTAGGAAAAGATCCCTACTCTTGAGTTGGCTCGGAACTCCACCAAATCGTGTCCACGCCAGAGCCCCCGCGGTGATCAACTTCGGCTTCGCTCCGTCGAGAACCGACGGTCCGAACGGCCGTAAATCTAGAGAGAAGGCACACTTTCTCTCTCTAGAATTTCAAAACCCAACTTTCTGCACCTTTTTCAGCCCCTGCACGTTTTTGGCTCTCAAATAATGGAGAAGAAGACTATTTAGAATTTTGTCTTATTATCATTAAACTTTCCATTAATTCCCATTGTATCATTTTTCTTGATTTTTGACACTTGGCACAATCTCAGCCATTCATTTCATCATCTCACTAATCATGCAACATGTGTCACATGAGTACATGTAGTAGGTGACTTTTGTCACATCACATGTCTCTCAAACCCGTTTTACGGCACCTGACACCCGGTGCCTCGAAAAACGTGAAATTCCAACTGTCTTGGAATTCGACGAAATTCGACGTGGTAGCTAGATTTTGCGAGACGATTCCAACGATAAAGTCCGTTTCGTCATCCGAGATCTAGAAAAATTCCGGATTTTGACCGAAATTACCGTTTTACCCTTTTTCAGAAAATTATATTTTCTTGGGGTTTCACATGTTACCTAGATAAATTCCATTCAGGTTCTTTTATATCTTGCTGTTAATGCAAACTAGCCATTGTACCAACTTGATGTGAAAAATGCCTTCCTTAATGAAGACCTAGAAGAGGAGGTGTTTATGAGTCTTCCTCCAGGCTTTGAAGAAAAGTATGGTGTTGGAAAAGTATGCAACCGAAAATTCCTTACGGATCAAATAGTCACAAGAGTTTGGTTTGAACGCTTGGAAAAGTCATAAGAGATTTGGTTTCTTACAAAGTCAGGCTGACCATACCTTGTTTTACATGCATTCAAAAGAAGATAAAGTTGCAGTTTTAATTGTATACGTTGATGACATTATTTTAATCAGGATGATCGTGGAAGAATTGTGAGAATTCCACAGTTTATGGCAAAGGAATTTGAAATCAAGGACTTGGGAAACTTGAAGTATTATCTCAGTATGGAGTTCGCACGATCAAAGGAGGGAATGTTGTAAGTCATAAGAAGTATGTGCTTGATTTGCTCAAGGAGACAGAACGATGGATGCAGCCGCCAAACCCCATGGGCCACTCAAACTTTTAACCAGCTAGTGTAGAGAAAGTAAGAGACAGAGAAAAGTTTCAAAGATTAGTTGGAAGACTTATTTATGTATCACACACTCGACCTGACATAGCATTTCCAGTAAGTATTGTTAGTAAGTTCATGATTCACTCGCCTAACACTTCAGAGGTAGTTCATAGGGATCCTACATCAAAGGAACACATGGCAAAGGTCTATTCTTTAAGGCACGAGGACTTCCTCAAGTTGAAGCATACACCGATGCAAGATCGTGGGTCGACGAGCATCGGATAGAAGATCAACTTTGATATCAGACGCATGCTGAGGCAATTTGGTGACTGGAGTAGTTAAGAAATAATGTCGCGCGGAGCAAAGGTAGAAGCTGCACTGTGGGTTGTTGCTCAAGGTATGTGTGAAGTGATATGGATTGAAGAATATTACAAGAGCACTTCCTATGAAACTATATTGTATCAATAAAGCGGCTATTTCTATTGCTCATGATCTAATTCTGCATGACCGAATGAAACATGTTGAAGTAGACAAGCACTTTATCAAAGAAAAAATAGAAGGAGGTATAGTCTGCATGACCTATGTGCCAACCAGAGACCAAATGGCTGATCTTCTTGCAAAGAATCTTCCCAAAAAACAATTTGATTTGTTAGTGAGCAAGCTGGTGATGAATGATATCTTCAAACCAACTTGAGTGTGGGAAAAATTTGTATTTTTGGGAAGTAGAATATTCAATGATAAAATCATGTCAATTAGGAGAGGAATTCTGTAGCTGTAACTATGTATTAGCTGTAGAGGAGTAGATTTGTTATACATTCTTATTCCTAGGATCAAGGATATAATTGTGTCCAGTTTCCTAATATAGGTAGAAACATGTTGTATATATTCTATATTTTGATCAATGAAATATGTAGAAATGTGTATTATTATGTTGTCATAGTAGTTTAATATGCACTCCACTGAGGCATTGAATAAAAAAATTGTTTTTTGGTTTTATTTTTATTTTTCATTGTAGAAAGCAATGAAGGAAGAATTGGAGGACAAAATTCCTTGTATTTTTCATTGATCCATTATGAATATATATACAAAAGCCAATCTAACCCTCATAATAGATTACAACTCTATATGACGAGTTTCCTAATAGGTTACAACTTTATATGTAAAGTAGATATATGCTATAAGACTCCCCCTCAAGTTAGAGCATAGATATTAATCATGCTCAACTTATTACATAGATAACTAACCCGGTCCCCACTTAGTAAGATTTCAGGAAGATATTACCTAATCATTTCTCCAGCAGTTTCCTTCACATTATCCTGTAGAAACTGCCGAGTCAGATTTTATAAGCAAAATGACAATCTATCTCAATATGTTTAGTTCGTTCATGGAATACCAGATTAGAAGCAATATGAAGGGCAGCCTGGTTGTCACACCAGAGTTTTGCTGGGACTAGTGTCTTAATGCAGACTTCCATCAAGAGTTGATGAAGCCACATGATCTCACATATGGATTGTGCCATCGCTCTATATTCAGCCTTTGCACTAGATTGAGAGACAATACTTTGTTTCTTACTTGCCTTTGCACTAGATTGAGAGACAATACTTTGTTTCTTACTCTTTCATGAGACTAGATTCCCTCCAACAAACACACAGTACCCCGTAGTGGACCTCGTATCCTCCTTAGATCCTGCCCAATTTGCATTAGAAAAGTACTCAATTCTGTTATGCCCATGATTACCGTATAAAATACGACGTCTCGAGGCTCCTTTCAAGTAACATAGAATTTGTTCTACAATTGCCCAATGATCAACTGTTGGAGAAGACATGTACTGGCTTACAACACTTATAGAGTATGCAATATCGGGGCATGCTGCTGTAAGGTAGTTCAGCTTCCCAACTAGCCTTTTATTTCTCTCAAGGTCTTCAAACAATTCGCCAGAAGATTTGAAGCCAGGCCATAAGGAATGACATGGCTTTGCCGCCACCCTTCAAGCCGCATAATAGATCCAACACATATTTCCTTTGAGATAAGAAGATTCCACGTTTGCTCCTCATAGCTTCAACACCCAAAAAGTATTTTAGCATCCCTAAGTCCTTTGTGTGGAATTGGTCATGAAGAAAGGACTTGAGTGAAGATATACCTGCCATATCATTTCCAGTAATGACAATATCATCATTATACACAACTAATAAGATGATACCTGCTTGAGAATTTTTGTAGAAAACAGAATGATTATATTTGCTCTTCTGCCGGCCAAATTTCTCAATCACTTCACTAAATTTGCGAAACCATGCGCATGGACTTTGTTTTAAGCCATATAATGACTTACGAAGACGACAAACTTGACCAATCTCCCCTTGAGCAACAAACTAGGGAGGTTGCTCCATATAAACTTCTTATGTAAGATCCCGATGAAGAAAAACATTTTTAATATCAAGTTGGTGGAGGTCCCAGCCATGAGTTGTTGCCAGAGATATACACAATCGAATAAAAGTCAACTTGGCCATCGGAGAGAAAGTATCAGAATAATCTACCCTATAAGTCCGAGCATACCTTTTAGCAACAAGGTTGGCTTTCAATCGAGCAATTGATCCATTGGGTTTAACCTTCATTGTAAACACCCAATGGCAACTAATGGCTTTCTTTCCAACAGGTAAATGAACCAAGTCTCAAGTATCATTGTTAGTCCCAAGTACCAAGTCCCAACCATCCATCTCCTCTATCATAGCACTACACTAACTAGGGTGAGCTAGGGCTTCAGATACCTTGTGAGGCAATGAATTAGAGTCAAAGGATGCAATAAACGAATAAGACTGTGATGACAAGTGATCATAAGAGTAAAAGGAGGAAATTGGATGAGCACACTGATGTTTACCTTTACGGAGAACAATAGGTAGATCGTCACTAAGAATTGGATCTGATGTCAAAGCAGCTGGTGAAGGGCTCGAGACTGGGGGGTGTTAGCACCGAGTGTAGACCTGAGTGATAGGAGGCTTCGTTAGAGGAGGCACAAAAGCAGGAGCTAGCGAAGCAATAGTATAAATGAGCAAATCGTCATCCTTCCCCTGACTAGTGTGGATCGAGTCTTGAGAAAAAGAAGCATTCTTAAGAAAAGTGACATCGACAGAAACTACGTACCTACGAAGACTAGGACAATAACACTTATAACCCTTTCGAAACCGAGAGTAACCAAGGAAAATACACTTAAGTGGCTTAGGATCGAGTTTAGACACATGCGGACGAACATCCCGAATAAAACAAGTGCACCCAAATAACCGAGGCTCAATGGGAAACAAAGGTTTATTTGGAAAAAGAATGTGATACGGAGTGTCCCAATTCAAGACTGAGGAAGGCATCCGGTTAATAAGAAAACAAGCGGTGGAAACAACATTGGCTCAGAAATGCTTAGGCACCTGCATTTGAAATAATAGAGCTTTGGCAGTTTCAAGGAGGTGTCTATTCTTCCTTTTAGCCACTCCATTATGAGAAGTAGTATCGACACAAGAGGTCTGATGAAGGATGCCATTTTAAAGCATGAATGACTGAAACTGTTATGAGACATATTCTTTAGCATTATCACTTCTCAAACTTTGAATAGAAACATGAAATTGAGTGTGTATCTCAGCATAAAAGGCACAGAAATGAGAAAATAACTCAAAACGGTTTTTCATTAGATATAACCAAGTGATTCGTGAATAATCATCAACAAAAGTGACAAAGTTTCAAAGCCAGTTGGGGACACAACAGGACATGGACCTCATACATCTAAATGGACTAATTCAAATGGAGCACTAACTCGTTTATTGACTCTAGGATTATAATGAAGACGATAATGCTTCACAAATTGACAAGACTCACAATCAAAGGATGTCAAACTTAATAACTGTGTACACAACTTTTTCAACAAGGGAAGAGAGGGATGGCTCAATCAAATGGTGTAGTAACTCCATAACAAGCGACTAGTCTAGGTACTGCATGATCAAGAATGTATAGATCTCGAGACTCACGTCCTCTACCAATAATCTGCTGCGTCATAAGATCCTGAAAGAGACAAAAACCAGGGAAGAATGAGATATAACATTTAAGTGCTCGAGTTAATTTGCTCATAGAAATCAAATTAAAAGAGAAATTAAGTAAACTCAAGACGGATGACAAAGGGGGAGATGGAGTGGGAAAAATTATGCTTGGCCTAAGAACACATGACTGCGGACTCCATCCGCCGTAGTGATAGAGGAAGTCGGGGTTGATGCATTGAAAGGTGAGAATGTGCTAGAATTACTCATCATAGTGATATAAAATCGCAATCAATGACCCATTCGGAGGACGAAGAAGAGACAAGGTATTTATTCAGGTTACTTGACTCAGCAATAGCAGTAATTGGAGAAGATGAGAGACTTTAATGATTCCTGGTACAAGTGGAACCTAGTTAATTCTTCACTGCGGAATCGAATCGATCGGACCAAGGCCTCATTAGTGGAAGCTACATGAGCAGACTGAGTAGACTGAAATCTCTTATTCCGAATTTGCCGATTCTTTCAGTCTTGTATCACATGTCCATGCTTATAACAGTAATAACAAACAACTCCTCCAGATCTTGTCCCTCTAGAGTTACCTCTTGGACCACTAATTCTGTATTGTTGCTTTTTTGACTCACCAATGTTCCGACCAACAAGGGCATTGCTTATCTGGGCAAAATGAGGAGTAGATGAGGTCTTTGTATGGAGCTTGCTGAATGTTTCTTGGAAAGACGAGATCTCAGGGCTGGACAAAATCTGCGCCTTAACAGAATCATACTTCGAAGGGTGTGCGGCTAGGAAACCCATCACTGCCATCTTTTCCCGTTGATCTTGCAAAACCTTAATATTTGGACTAAACGTAGTAGTGTATTTAGTTCCTTATATGTCTTTTTATAGTCCATGAAGAGTTCTGTGAGGGACCGATCTTGTTTCTCAGTTTGATAAAAAGCTCTACATACATCATACATGCGAAATATTCCTGGTCTTTAATACACAACCTTAAATATTCCATTAGTTCCTTAACATACTCACAATGATTAATGAGGGTGAGTACTTTACCATCAATGGAATTACGAATTTGTAGGAAGAGATGGGCATCATCCTCTAGCCATTGTTATTTCGAATCATCTGTAGGAGTGTCCTTATCAAAATGACTGGCCAAGTGAATACTCCTCAAGTAGAGACAGATTGTTTTACTCTAATCCGAGTAATTGGGACCAGTCAGTTTGTCCTCCGTGATTTTAGACATCATCGGGACCACTTCAGGCATTGAAACAGGTTTTTTATCTTCTGAAGTACTCATTAGAAAGCCAAGGAAATAAGTTAGGGACAAAGTATACCTCCAGAGATCATGGGCACAAAAACTTCCCTAAAACCCTAGGTCTGCAGCCCAAATCCACGAAGAAACCCCTACGAAAGCTACTGTCGGACCCAGAAAACTGTGAAAAACACTTTTCCGGTGATCGAACAGGGAAGACAGGTGGCTAAGGAGGCTTGACGACGGCCGGCGACCTTGGTGGAGGAGGCGCGTCGGTGTCAAAGGCCCCATGCGCCCTCACGAGCTGGAATAGGCCAAATTTCTACGATCTATGTGTGAGCATCATGCACTCATTGTTCACCGGACTCTGTACTCCTTCTTGCCTGGCCAGGTTGGCTAGTTTCCTAGGTGGGCTGTATCACCCACTCTCTTTTATGCATGGGTGTTTCAAAAGAACACCCCCCACGACCCTCTTTCTCCTTCTTGAATTTCTTCCCAATTATGCTCAAATCCGAGCCCTAGGCTATGATACCATGTAGAAAGCAATGAAGGAAGAATTGGAGGAGAGAATTCCTTGTATTTTTCATTGATCCATTATGAATATATATACAAAAACCAATCTAACCTTCCTAATAGATTACAACTCTATATGATAAGGTTCCTAATAGGTTACAATTCTATATGTAAAGTAGATATATGCTATAACATTCATCTCTTTCAAAATTGATGCTCTATATTTGATTGAGGATTAGGGTTATGTGTAAATAGGGTCTTTACTTAGTCTTGAAGTAGGTTGACAGTGGTGAATTTGATTGAGATGTGCAGATTTAAGCCTTTTGAATAGCATGATTATCAAAATCCTTCTTGCCTGCTATTTTGACATTATTTTTACATAAACCACAACTCAAACCTTCAGCCACAACCCACCCCAAGCCCCAATACAACCAATCTTCAATTAATCCTAATTAATCTACTGCAAAACCTTAAATAGACAAAAGGTCCCAATATTTCACTAGATTCACACCAGAGGTTTCAAGAAGTAAAGGCTTAAAGTCGGTTGGCATTTTAAGTGCCCCATTTTGTATAGAACCGGGTAATCTTTGGTAACCAGTATCATTCCAATATTGATGAACTTTATTTCTTTTATTTTTATTTTTTATGATCCATTTCATTAGTAATCGTTTTTGTTGAAGAGCATTTGTTTACTCTCTTAACGTAATGACAAACCTCGGGTGATGAATAAAAGCACATCTTATCCGGGAGGAAAAATCTTGGGTAATAGATAAAAAGCATATCATGCATCTGGGAAGAAGGTCTTAATCGATCTCAAACAAATAATGATTTTCATATATTATACTGTAGGTGGAGGTCGTATGCAGCCTGAATACCAGTAGGCAACAAAATGAGAGAAAACTTCCATTTTTATTGGATCCTCAGTTTCCTTTTTTTCATTGCTTCCCAGGAACTAGAGTTTTTTCCCAAAGAGAAATGCAGTTTCTTGAAGTGTGCATATAATCAATCATATTCACGCTTCCCCTGGAATCTATAAAGGCAAATTCTTAAAAGTGTTACACAACGGTCTCCTCTTACTAACATGTTTGGTGTCCTCATGTCCTTTTCAGGTTAATAAGTTCAAAAATAGTTGATGTTTCCTGATGCATGGAGACATGCTATTTCTTTTTATATGCTTTTTTTTCCTGTTCTAAAATAGATTTGGCACAGGAGGATGCTAAAACAGAATGTGGATAGACACTGGTATAGAGACCTGCTACCCTACAATACAAAACAAAACATATGGCCCTATTGTGTGACCAAATGCCAAAAGTCGCTCTCGACATAAAACAAAAAATTGAATGCACAGAATTGGTTATGAGGTGTAATAGAGTTGGCACACACTAATGCTATGATTGGGACAACAAGAGCAAGAAAAAGGATGTGGATCAAGAATGTCACTAGGTATTAGTACATGAGCTTAAATAAAGCTGAACGGTGAAAAGTGATTCTTATAATCAAGCCTTCATTCATTCGATTAGATTTATATTTTAAAACTGCAATTTTGTCACTTCTTTTCCTCTCTTTGAGGCAGGCAGTCAGCATTTTCATCGACATGGATGAGTCTGGGGGTCGCTCGAATGAATGGATTTACAAGTAGATGCATGTGGTCTTTCAGTTCTCCATGTGAATGACATTTTTCGCTGTTTGTAAGTTTCGAAGTCAGAAGGTCTGTTTTAGTCACTCTGTGGTCTATAGAAACCACGGTATGATATAGCAGCAGCACAAAGCATGGAAGTATGCTACCTTCTAAGCTCTACATACACACTGGTAATTGCACACAAGTGTGCATAGGATATACTTTGTAAAAAAATTCATAATCTAGTCTCTCTTTATATCAAAGCGGTTGTGTCGCCTTTGATTCTTCTCCTTATTCTTTGGATGTAGTACGGTGACTCTTCATTCTGTTACTTTCCCTTACGAAAATATAGTATTCATCTCGAAATCTCAGTATTGGGATTGAGATTGAAGATGGAAAATATTACACTTATATTATGCTGATAATGGAAGAAAAAGAAAGAGGGAGACTAGAGAAAAGATTTCTTATATTATCCCAATTATCTGCAATATTTCTTAGTTTTGGCTTTTTCCAAGATTGAGACTTACACATAAATTCATACACATGATATGAGACCATTTGTGACAAAAGCAATGTAAAGAAGTATTTGGACTTATCATCTCTTGTTAATGGCCAGTTTGGGGTAGAAGAAGTGAAAGAAGAATTTACTGATGTGTGATTGAATTATAAGCAACTGGTTTCCAAGTCAGGATTGAGGGAAAACATGAGCTGCCCAACCTCTTTAAATGGTTGAATAACATTTGAAAGTATGAGATTTATGGTTGAGAGTTCTACATAATCACTCACAAAATTATATTTAACTTCCAAGTTTTTTTCTTGATAACCTTGGGTATTCGAGCCAATTTACGTACACCTCGACTAATTCCACGGGGTCTTGAAATTATCGATCGGGTTAATCCTCTTGTGGCCCTAAAGAGACTCAAATTTTTTTTCTTGATAACCGTGGGTGTTCGAGCCAATTTGTGTATACCTCGACTAATTTCACGGGGTCTTAAAATTATCGACTGGGTAAATCCTCTTGTGGCCCTAAAGGGACTCAAATTGGTGAAAGATGGATACTAAAGGCCTGTTTAGTTATAGTTTTTGAAAACTGTTTTTTTTTATTTTATTTTGAAAATAAGGAGAACAAGGAAAATATAGGTAAATTCTTTATTGTTTTCTGAAAAACACGGATAACACAAGAAACACTAAATTCAGATAACAACAACAGTTTCAGAGAACATCAAACTGACGTTCTTTGTGTTTTTAAAAACTATTTTCGAGAACGGTTTTAAAAAATAGAAACCAAATTGGTTCTAAATGGTAGAAAATATTTGTAAATTTTTACCATTGTTTCGCTATCCCTTAAAAAGTAAATAGAAAGATACTTAAATTGTAATTTAACTAAAATAGAAAGAAAAATTTTCAACATTTTCACTTATCTTTTCTTAGCTTATATTTCAATGCACGAAAGTATCAAAAGAACTAGAAAAAAAATATATTAAAGCTAACAATTTTATCATGTTTTGTTTACAATGAAAAATATGCAACAAAATGAAATTAATTAAAAACTTATACATTTTGTGACACTCCAAAAACTCGGGGGTCCGTTGATGAACCGTCAACCCGCGAAAATATCCGTGGATAGCGTATATCTCGGTACCCACGCTGTCTAATCCCATTAATTGGGATCCATTCATCGAGTCCTAGGTAATCACATACCTACGCCTTGACACCATGTTGTGAAGCGAGGGTCATAATTACCTGTGTATATCATGTGTTTCGATACCGCACTGTCAAATCCCATTTATCGGGATCCGTTTAGCCACATTCAATAAACTTGTTATTTTCAAAACATTTTATTGTGAGTTTAATTGCAAACTCTATTACATACACAGGCATATGACAAAGCTAGTTCTTTCCAAAGTTTTTACAAAAAGAACTATACGAGCCACATGTTTCACTTTCTTTCAACCTCTCTACCCAAATGAGAGCCGCTTCACTCCTGTATACCTTGCACCCTGAAATGTTTTCCCATAAGCAAGTGAATCCACGCCAAAGAGAGACTCCTACAGAGGCTATTACCTCCCTAAATGCACATGCAATGTTCACTTGGACACATTCACATATATATCAACATTCCAATAGAATGATGCAACTCTAATGGAATACTACATGCCATGCCATGAAATAAACTCACTCAATGCATGAAAAACCTGAGTCATCACAGACTCTCATCACACAATGCATATCCAATGTGTGATAACATCCATCTTTGATGAATTTCATCCAATGATCACTTTGAAACAAAATCAAGTTTTTAGAAATAAAAACTTATTGGATGTTTCACCTCCAAGGATCATTTTATTAACAAATCACGTGTCTTTTGTGGGTAGGCAAATTTTCGGGGTTTCACCGTAGGTTTCGCATGCCTTCCTACATTTTTACAGGCTTTCACTGTTGGACACATATGTATAACCAAAAATACCGGGTCTTTTACTCGAGGGGGTATCTATCCCTGCTTGCTACTACCCGACACAAGTTTTCATGCTTCGCGAATAGTGGAACTCCGTTGAACTTCGTTCAGCATATCGAGCCCACTCATCAACCACCAAGGATGGTGTGTGATGGCACCATTTCATATTATGCAAACAGCGGAACTCCGCTGAACTTTGTTCAACGCATCGAGCCCACTCATGAACCACCAAGGATGGTGTGTGATGGCACCATTCACTTACACCCATGAATGCGATGCCTTAGTGCATATGCAATGCATTATGCCATTGCATGTCAATGCCCTGTCACATATGTAATGCATGCTATATGGACAATTATATCAAAGGCATATAATTTCCAAACAGTTCATCTAAATGTCAATATATTAGAATTCATATATCAATATTCACTCAATAACTATCACCAAGTAAGTCAATCAAAAGTGAGCAAAGTCAACTTGGTTCTCAAGACCAATTGTGGCATAAGAGATGCTCACAAAGCAGTCCACACATACAACCATCATAGGCCACACAAACATGCCACAACCGGGCATAGAACAGTCCCAGATCCAGCCCCAAGACTATCCAAATCCAGGCCAAAACCGAGCCACAAACATGCCATACTTAGGCCACACATCTGGCCCCATAAGACCACGGATACCCTTAACCCCGCCCGTAATTTCAATCAATTCAGTGGTTCAAACACCCACAAGACTCACATACGCACTATGGAATCAGCCACAAAGTAGTCCTCAACCCGGGTCTTAATAGCCTGAATCAACTACACCACCGGCCAACACTACTTAATGAACCTCAATCACCCGCATTTTTCAGTCTAGACAACACTGAAATCGGTCCTAAATAGTCCCCAACCCGCCCCTTTGAACAATGGTCCATAAAGGAAGGCAATCAACCAATGTAGGAAAATCCCTACCTCTTGGAGAGAGGTGGCCCTCGTTGAGTAGACGGACTTTAACTCTCAGCCCGATGAACTTCGACCGCCGGAACGCCGGAAATTAGAGGAAGAAGTCGTCGGATCTTCCTTTCTCTCCCTCTTTCTCTCTCCCTTTCTTCTTTTTCTCCTTATCTTTTCCTCCATCGATCCCCTTTTTATAGGCTGGACATATCCACATGGCATGCATGCACCATGCCATGCATGCATCATGCCATGTGTCACCCACATGGCATGCATACATCTATGGGTCACCCACTCATTTGGTTTCCTTTTTGCCCCGAAAATAGTGAAAAATCCAACCATCTCGGAATTCAACTGAATTCGTCTTGGTAACTAGATTTCACGAGATGAATCTAGTGGTAATGTCCGTTTCGTCATTTGAGGTCTAGAAGATTTCTAGGTTTTCACCCTATACTGTAGCGACAAATTATTGTTTTGCCTTTCTTTAGAAAAATTCAATTTTTTCCGGGTTTTACACATTTCAAAAAGGAAAAATAGCTTAAAGGAGTTTTAAAAACATTTAAAAAGTAATTTATTAACTTGTTTTTATTTCCTTGATTTTTATATATATTTTCTTTCATTCTATTTTCTCATCCTCGCTTTTTCCCACCCGCTTTCTTTTAAAATTAAATAAGAATATATATAGACACACACTTGAAGCTTTGTGACTATTTATCACTTAGGAGAGTTGGAATCTAACTTGCTTCCGAAGTTGCTTAACATTTCTAGACTTTAATCTATTTTAAGGATGGAAGGATGTAGTGACTCAAATTTTTCATTAAGCAAAAATGCATTATTTTAGAGAACAATAGTTGCAGTATAGCTAATAAATACCTTGATTAATGCATCTAGCCTAATAAATTAATTCAGACTACAAACTTTACATAATGTTGAAAATTCTTTAGAAAGAGTGAACTATCAATCATCCTCTCTATAAGGATCAATTCTAAGAGAGAATAGTACATAGGGAAAGGACAAAGAAGAGGGTAAGCTTAGCTACAAAGATCTATAGTTGTCCAAAAAAAGTTCAATCCTATATGCTCATAAATAAAAGTTCATTTCATATTTGGCTCAAATGACACATTAATTTATTATTTATTTTAGGCTACTTAGTAATTGACTAAGCTAGTTTTAAGTTAAAATGATTAATCATCTTTGCTCAAGAAACATTACAATTCATCATCTTGGTAAAGGAAAGGGAATGGTTTTATCAAATGGATCTTTTATTGCTTTTACTCAAATGTAAACCAATCAATCATCTTGGGATGGAAGAATGAGGCATTCACACCATTTTGCACAAAAAAAAAAAAAAAAATCATCGATCATTTACATAAAGCTTAAGCATTAATTGATTTTTATACATTTCTACATGGTGTTCCTTTTCAAAGTTTGAAATTTTTTGTTTGATAGTAATTTATGTATGTTGGTGAATTGAAGTGTGTGGGATTTGTGGTAACCATATATTGATACTTTTATGGATGTACATGCTTTTATGTTTGATGAGTGGAAATTTTATTATTGTAAGATACATCTAGGGGCTTTTGGTGGTATGATCTTTCAAAGGATTTGATATTTTTATGTCACATAATAAGAGGGGAAGTTGTTTTTAAAAGGGGTTGGATTATCTAATGGTCACTAGTTCGAGTCCCTATAAGGTCATTGGAGCTTTATCCGATCGTTAACTTTAGGGTCTATGAGATTAATTGAGATACGTGCAAGCTGGCCCAAACATCCACGGTTATTGAAAAAAAAAAAAAAAATTTATTACTACATGTGCCAGTTCCTCTTCTAAAGGTAACATGGATATTCAAATCTATACGACACATTGGACTAGAAAAATGAGAGAGAAAGGATTCAGCATCATCTAATTGGGTAAAGGTGCAAAAAAAACCCCAATGTTTTACCAAATATCCCATTTACATTTCGAACTTTTTTTAAGTCCAAAGAGGCCTTGTAGTTTACTCTTGTAGCCTACTTTAGTTCCTACCGTAATTGAATTCGTTAAATAGGCTAATCGATGTTAACTTGCCTATGAAATCAACCATGTAAGTAGCTGATGTGGCAATTTTTTGTCCTAATTCAACTTAAAAGTTTAGGGGCTTCTAATTTGGGGAGAGTAAAAAGCCCTAGTTGCACTTTTACTATTTGATCCAAAAACTTGCTTCGGGCCAAAGAGAACCCTAGGGTTTCTTACGATCATAAATCCTCATCTTCGTCAATCCCCATCTTCATTAATGGCTGGAAGTTATTCTTCATCTTCCTCAAGTAGACGACGCATTAGTGCCTCCAAATCGACAATCCCATTTTGTGCCATTGTGGTTTCAAAGCTTTTGTTGAAGATTGATTAATTTGTATGTTTGTTGGTAGATTTAGCCATGGGGATGTTGTTTTTTTGTGGCATGATCTTGAGATGGCACCTAGGGAAAAGGTTGTTATCAACTAATTGACGTGGGAAAACAAGCTGCTCCACACGGAAATTAAGGAAATGCAGGAAATTAAGGACATAATGATAGAAATGGTGAAGAACAGGACGAGGTGAAAGAAGTCGACTAACATATTCATTGAAGGCTAAAGATTGGTTAGGAACCGATGAGATGAATGAATTGAAGAAAGAGTTGAAGGAATTGAAGACATCATTCAAATGGAACCAGTTTGCTCTAAAGTGCAGTGCATTGTTTTGTGTATTTTTGTGCATGCTTTGTTCTATTAATTTTAATGTTGATGTAAAACAATGCAGTGCCAGTTGAATGAAAGAAAGCTGGAATTTTGTGATTGTATAACAATGTAATGAAGTTGATGTAATTTGGCTTGCTGAATGAATGAAAGTTGAAATGATTTTGTTCATTTAGCTATGTTCTATTCTGTTGGATGATGAAAGTTGAAAGATGGAATGAACTGGTAAGCTGAAATTCATGCCTCTTTACAAACCAAAATATAAATCAACACTTGGAATGTAAAACCCGGGAAAATTCAAATTTTCTGAAAAAGGGTAAAATGGTCATTTTGGTAAAAATCCAAAATTTTTCTAGATCTCAGATGATGAAACGGACTTCACCGTTGGAATCGTCTCGCGAAATCTAGCTACCACGTCGAATTTTGTCGAATTTCGAGACAGTCGAAATTTCACGCCAAGCACTGTGTGTCAGGTCAGAAACGACTTTGTGAGAGACATGTGATGTGACAAAAGTCACCTACTACATGTACCCATGTGACACATGTTGCATGATTAGTGAGAGGATAGTGAGAGGATGAGATGAATGACTTAGATTAAGCCATGTGTCAAAAATCCAAAACTTAAGGACAATGATGGAATTTTTGAAATGTTTAAGTGAATAAGACAAAAGGGAATAGTCTTCTTCTCCAAATGAAAGAGCAAAACGTGCAGTGAGTTGGGTTTTCAGATTTTAGAGAGAGAGAGTGACTTCTCTCTAGATTTCCACTGCTCGACCGCCTGCTCGTCTGAGCAAGAAGCAAAGTCGTTTATGCGTAAGTACACGCGTGGGCACCGATTATGGAGTTTTGACAACCCAAGTAGGTAGGGATCTTTTCCTACTTGGTTTGTTTTGATCGCTTCATTTTATGGATTTGGGATTTGTTAAGGCTTAATGACCGTGAGCCGGGTCTCAAAACCTTGGAACGTAGCGAAGAAATCCCCACTCATGCGGGTCGCGAACGTTGCCGCCGTAAGGTTTCACCGCTCAAGTGGGATTTGTTTTGCATTTGGTGTGGTTTGGGCATTCAAAATGAATTGTTGATTGGTTAATTAGCCCATGAGCTAATTCTTGTGTTATTGATTGTGAATTAATTAACATGAATTGTGTGAATTAATTATGTTAATATATACATGAAAATATATTAGCATGAATATTTCGAATTGCATAATGCATTCCATATAATCGGGGCACCTTAGATGGTAGGTGCAGTGCATGACATGAAAGAAATTGAAAGAAAAAATGAAAACTAAGTGAAAGGAATTTCAAGGAAGATTTTCCGAAGAATTGCCTCGAGAGTGGTCCAACAAGCCATCTTAGGCTGACCTATGACTGCTCGAAAATGATCCACACCCGCCTGAGGGTAGTCCAATATATTTACCGAAACTCGGTAGTGTGTTTTCAAGAACAAAAAGCTTTTGTTTTGAAAATGATGTTTTTCTCGCATTTGGCTTAGACATGTGTGAGGGAGTCAGTGAGGACTCGAGACATGGGATTGGGCATGTAGACATCTGGCAGAATCAAGAATTTCGGCTGAGTGTGTTTGTTTGCCATGACATGTGCACTTAGGTGAGTAACCCATGTAGGAAATTATCACTACTGGGCATTGCTCACCCTGTCGAGGGATCACTATTTCAGGTATAGGGAGTGTACAAGAGGACCACGCTCACTAGAGGATGCGTTTTAGAAGAAAGCCGAATTGTGGCTTTGACATTTTCTTTGTAATACATGTATTAGAACTTTAAATTTTGATATATGTTTTGAATTAAGAGTGATTTATTAACTCTTGAACCATGTAATATAGTTGATATATATTTTGTGAGTATTAATGCATGGGCCCAAGTGGTCATTTTTACTCGCATGTGGGCCTGGTGTGGTCATTGTAAACCCGTTTGGGGACAGGTTGTAGCCTGGGGGCAGGAGCTCCCGCACAGCTGAGACTCTGCCCGATTTTCGTGAGTGGTGTCGGGTTACCCGACATCCACGAGTATTCCGTGGGTTGACGGGTTGTCAATGGACACCCTGGGATTTGGGGCGTCACATGGAAAATATATTTAAGCTATTGAAGTAAGCATTTCAACATCTTTACAAACCAAAATGTAAATCAACACTTCAAGTAAGCATTTTACCAAATATCCTAAAAGAATTTGAACCTTCATAATGTTTAGAAACACGTTTAAATCAACATATGAAGTAGATGTTTACAAAATTAGGGATAAGCTATCCAAACCATAATGGTTACAAAGGTTTTCAAATCAACACTCAAACTAAGCATTCCAAACCATAATGTTTACAAAATGGGAGATAAGTTGTGAGCTCCATAATGTTTACAAACATGGTCTAAACTAATAGACAAAACCCAATACATAATGTTCATTGATGCCCAGTTGTAGGTGACTCCATGCTTGCTTCTCCATACTTCCCATTACTTGCAACTCTAGCATCCATTTCTGCAAGCAATTGCCTTGTAGTTGCAGAGCTTCTGCACCCACCAACCCCCCCCCCCCTTCCCCTCCACTACAAACAAAATGGTAGAAAAGGCATGTTGGAGATGTCAAAATGTCCACCATCACCTCTAGCAACAATTCTTCTATTGGCACTTGAAGTTGATGTTCTTCTATGAGCTTTCTCTAATCAATTTTGAACTTCATTATGCATTTCAAAGAACGAGGTTGCATTTGGTACTTCTTGGCTCCCTTGATGAACAATTGTTAAGGTTGTTGATAGGTGCTTTTCGTACATGCTTTTATACCACTAATCACCTATCAATCATATGTAGTATGGTGTTTTTGAGGGTTATAATGCTTAATTTTATCATTTTGTGGCTCTAGGTATATTTTGAAGTAAAGAAAGTAGAATAAGGGTAAAAAAGATGAATTTATGGGTTGTACCATGACCTCCCATAGCTTCAAGCATGATATGGATGGATTCTACACTTTTTGTGCATTTTCAGTATACCAAACGACCTTCAATGACTTCAAGCTTGATATGGATGGATTTTAAATTTCAATATCTTTCCAACAGTACCAAGAATGTCAAATTTGGAGTCCGGACAAGAAAGTTATGACCTTGAGAAATGTGGTCGCGACCATAGAATTTACGGTCCTGCATTTCAAAGTCGCGACCCAAGTCGCGACTGCAACATATTTTCCTGTAGGATTGTTTTCTTCCTTCTCGAAGGTGGATCGTGGAGCAATATGCTAAGGTCATGACCATGATGTTTGGCTTAGAAAATGTTCCATTTCAAGGCTTGCCCACTCTTCGTGTATTTAAGGGTTTTTCAAGACATTTCTAGTGGCCTGCTTCTGCTTGATTTGATTAGATTTCAGCTAAAAGAGGCTCTCCGAGGTGGAAAACACCTCAGTGGTTTGTCCGTGAAGCCCCAGCAACTGGGTCCGTGATATTCTTAGATACCATACTATGACCTCCAAAACTGATGGTCCCATTTGACAACTCGCCAACCAGCTGGAATATTCGCAGGGTCCCTTTTTTGTATATTTTCTTACAAATATACAAATTCTTATAATATTTTACAAGAGTTTGATGTACAACTCTTTTACACTTTTACATGCCAACATATATTAAAACTAGATTGTTCTAATATATTTTACAAAAATACTTTTCAAGGCCACAACCCGACCTTCTTCGTACTCATGGCCTCAAAGGAGGGCCGTCTTCTTGTGTACCTGAAAAGGTGGTCCCATGACGGGGTGAGCAAAGCCTAGTAGATATATCTCCTACCAAGGCTACTCCCCACCTAAGAGTAACATGCAATGCTAATACATACAATCACACGCATTCAAGTACCTATACTGTGCTGTACCTGAATGTCTATATGTCACGAATGCAGTATGCCCCTCATGACTCAAATCCTAAGTCCTCACTGACTTCCTCACACCTGCATATGCCAAGTGTGAAAACCGCTCGCGCCCCCGCCCGACTCCCTTTCCAAAACAAAAGCTTTTGTTTTGTAATTCCTGCATTACTGGATACCCCAATGCCTACTTATTTCCTTACCCAGTACTGTGTGTTATGCATTTGTGGGCCACAGATTTCTGGGTTCTCACCACACGACGCTGCACGCCTATATAACATTATGTTTTATTAAAAAATAGTGGACAATCTCCAATAACCCGCTTTATTTCAAAAGCATTGGACAATCTCCGATAAATTGTTTTATTAAAAAACAATGGACAGTCTCCGATAAGCCGCTTTATTTCAAAAGCATTGGATAATCTTCGATAAACTGTTTTATTAAAAAACAGTGGACAATCTCCGATAAACGTTTTATTCAAAAACATTGGACAATCTCCGATTTTTATAATAAAGTGGACAACCCTCCGAATTTTAATATAATGGACAACCCTCTGAAATTTAATCATTCAAAATCACTCACACCCGATTTACGCGATGTCCTTGTGCACATGCAATGCTAATGCCATTGCATAAAATCTCATGTTACATGCATAATAAAAACTACATGCAACATATATATCATTCATGCTTTATCTTAAGCATCATGTTAATCATCAAACATGAACATATCAACGTGTATATCACAAATTCTGCATGTTTTTCATTCATGCAATAATTCACCAAACTATTGTTTTCTTCAGTCTAAAAACCTTGCATGTTAGTCATGCAAGCAATAATACACCAAACTGATTTTTCTTCAGTCTAAAACCCAGAAAATTCTGCATGTTAATCATGCAAGCAATAATACACGAAACTGATTTTTTTCTTCTCAAAATCCAAAATAAACAGTACTCCCTAAACCAATAGTAACAAGATCAATTCCAGAGAAATTCTGGAAATTACGAGGACCCAGAAACTGGTCCTGACATCAACAGTTTATGTAGAAACTCAAGCCTTGTATCAGCCCACACTAGTAAGGCTCTTCATGGCCATTTCATGGCTCTTAAATAAGAAATAGCTGAGGTAGGTGAAGACCCCTACCTGATGAAGTGCAAATCAAATTCATAGCCGCTAGACAAGCAACTGCAGAACCGGTGGTTCTCTCTATTTTCCGCTTTCTTTTCCTTCCTTTCTTTCATCTTACCTCTCTAAATTCCCTTCTCTTTCTTTATCTCACTCGAATTTAGGCGTAATTTTCGAGAACCCCTAGCAGTTTCCTTCTTCTCCTTTTTACTGAATTGATGGTGTCTTAGTGGAGAACACATTCTCCAACCCTCTTGACACCTAGCATTCTCTATGCCAAATGCCAACCAAGTCAATTCACTCCCTCTCATGCATGATCTCCTTTGGACACCTAGCCTCCACTAAAGCCAATTCTCATGCAAATCCAAACCAAGACATTTGGCCTTTGGTTGCCAAGTGTCTTCTCCTCTGGTGCCACATGGCATGCCCTTTCATGCCATCTGTCGCCACCTCATTTTTCCATTCGCCTCGAAATATGTGAAATTCCGATCATCTTGGAATTCAACGAAATTCGACTGTGTACCTAGATTTTGCGAGACGAATTCAATGGTGTGATCCGCGTCTTCATCCGAGATCTAGAGAATTTCCAGATTTTCAACCTATGTCTATCGATTTAATTTATCCGGGGTCTCACATTGTCCTTCAAGTTTTCTAGGGTTTGTTCTTGGACGAGAAAGAAAACCTAAGGAAGAAGAAGATGATGGAGGAGAATAAGGGAGCTACAATGCTAGATTTGTTTTCTCTCTTTCCTTTCTCATTTTTCCTTCTTTTGATGGTTGTATTTCCTCTTCCATTTATGTTTTAGTTAGTTTTTTTAGGGTTTAGATGTAGCCAAAGACAGGTTTGTATGAATCTCTCCTAATTTCTATTGATTGATGTTTTATTTCATATATGTGTTGAGTATTTCATTTTGATCTTAATGCATGTGGTATTTAGCCAATATTTGCATGATTTGTGGTTTGATTCAAGATCTGTGAGGTAAGAGTTAAAATTAGACCATGGATGGTTTACCATCTAATTATTATGAGATAGAGAATGCGATTAGGTGTGGTATTGGGGTCTCTTGGGTTTAATGCTTTTTCAAAAATCTGGGGTTGAGCAGAGATGCAAAATACCTGATCCTAAGGTAGTGTGCAGATGCTCGAGAGAGATTCACATATATACAAGTGAAATCTCCATCTTCATGATGGAATAAACATTGATTGATTGGGTTAGGAGGTTCATACATAATTGTTTAGGTGAAATCTATGCCCTAAGGCCTTTTAGTCTTATTTGAGTCATTCTTGCATACCTAGATTAGTGTCTTTGAGTTTTCTATAGATTTTCCACCATCCAAATAGAGCCTAGGCTAGATTAGAGTCGGTACTTAGTAACCCAATTCTCCGTGAGAACGATACTCACTTATCATTATATTACTTGAAGAGATGCGTGCACTTGCGCACATAGGCGTACTATTTTATATACACGCTCACGCCTATCAATTGTGCCACTCTACATTTCATTAAAAAAATTATAAATATGGATGTATATGTGTTATAAAGCTAAATGAACATGTGTTATGAATCATCATCTCTTACACAAAATCTTATTGAACCAATACTTTCATCAAACAAAATACCAACACCACCACTAAATTGACTTGATTGGCCTCTTGAACTTGATTTTGTAGTTGCTCTGAAGTTTTGATGGCCTAGAACTTGATTTTGTAAGTCTAGGTGCATGTGCAGGGGTAAGTGTTGTAGGGCTATGAGAAGGGGCATGAGCAGGGGAAGGGGTAGGGGTAGAGGCAATGAAAAGGGCATGAGCAAGGGCATGTTCTTGAGTAGAGGAAGGGCCATGAGTAGGGGCATGTTCTTGAACAGGAGAAAGGGCATGAACAGGGGTATTTGGTATTGCTTGTCTTGATAGAGTTTAAACTGGTCTTGTGAGACATTGCTTCTACTCTGAAACATCAAGAGACATCCAATAATCAAGATTATGAATTAAAAGTCAATTGAAGGAAATAATAGATAAGCTTAACAAACCCTTAAGCAACTAACTTTGTCATGGTCCTCGTTGCTTCGCAACAGAGTACACATGTACTTCTTTCTTGAAAGTTTTGTGTCAGCTTTGCTTTAAGTCTACCATTCTCTTCCTTCTTTGTCTTTGGCCTTCCTCTATTATTTTCCACATTTATATGGTTGCCCAATCGGGAGATAATGATCCATTTTAGAGAACTCCTCGTTTCTCAATGGCATTATCTTAAACTGATAAGTAGCTCTATACATGTTAATGTGATAGAAACTAGAAATGTGGTCCATTGGCTCTTATTTATTGTTGTGAGATTTTCTACATGCAAATGATTTGTTGCTTGTGGCAAGTTTAGAATGAACAAAAATTTATATTATTTAACCTAATTCCACGAACATTAAATACAGGATACTTGTGGTGGCATAAGGGTTTAAAATTTCAGGATGGGTTTTCAATGCTCACCTTAGATGAATTGCTTATGAAATCTTTATTTTCAATCTAAAATTTGGATTTTTAGAGAAAAGGTGGTTGCTTTAGTTGTGAATTCAGATTTTATTAAATATCCTAGGGCTTGGTTTCTCCAAGAAAACACACATGATGGTTACAAGGGGTTCCTCGGTGTCCTCTTGCTAGATAGATAATGAAGAACTAGTTCTAGGAGTAGGAGAGAGTAGTGATTCCTGATATGGCTTCAGGTAGGCTTTCATCCTGGTTCTTTCATAGTTTGGACAAGAGAATCTCGGTCGTGCATACCAGTGGAAGGATCTTCTCAACAATAATCTAATATACCGATTTGACTTGCTAAGTATCAAGAATGGTAGTGCTCTGTAGTGATGAAAAACTCCTTCGTCAACTACACCCTTAGGGTCATCTATTGGATTAAGTGTCACTCTCAACCCTTAGAGAGCTCCCTGGACTTATATCTTCGCTTCCTAAGCGACATATACTCTGGTTTCACTCTCCTCCGTAGGAATCCAGCGTGCACACCCATTAGGTTCCATCATGGTGGGGCTTAGATACACCAAACCCTGAGATTTAGGTGACTACTCACTCATGGCTGGTGAGATGGTAGCCATGGGTGAGGAAAAGCAAAGAAAATCATGCAGAAAAATAGAGGAAAAGAAAATAAACTAATTTTATTGAAATAAAATTATCTCCAAAATTGTGTACTATTTTTTATCAATCATCCTGTATATATAGGATGTTTTACACGTTTGAGGGCCCAATTAGGCGAGTAAATTCAATTTCCAATCTAAATATCACGAATAGAGACATGTGGGATCGAAATAGGAAAGAAAATAATCGAGATCGCACAATTTCACACCCATAGAGTTGAGGGAGCGAAATTTCGTTCCCTCACTCTATGAGAGTGAACACTTAAAAACATAATTCGCACTATGAGGTTTTGAGTGTGAAATTTCGCATCCTCACATAATATATGCGAACACCTAAAAACATGTTTCACATTTTGGAGTTGTAGAAGCGAAAATTCACTCCCACCATGTTCTTGGTGCAAAACTCCATAGAATGCTGCTTTGGCCTTTATCTTTTATCCAGTCATGCTTCTAAGGCTTCAATCTTGATCAAATCTCATCCTAGAGCTTCAAATCTTGAACTTAAGATCCCAAAGTGCTCTAATCGCTAATCCTCATGCAATCCAAGAGCCGTAAAGATACCTAAAAGGCTTGAAAACATACATATACTCGAGGAAAACATAAGTTTTGAGGTTTAGGACTTAATAACTTACAAAATCAGGTAATTGTGAATAATTAGCATCAAAAGTGTTTTTAGATAGAAAATATTTCTACTTTTGAGTTGTTATCACAACCCCCCAATAAGCTTATTGCTAGTCTCTTAGCAATGGATTAAGCACAATAGAAGATAATTGATCAAAACAAAGAAAATAACACTAGTTAAATAACAAACACACTAAAGTAAAGTAAAGATAGATAAGAGTTTGGGAGGTGCTTAACATTAAAGAAAACACATTGGAAAAATTCCATACTTATCAATTTAGTCTAGTAGGGTCCAATGTATTTATAATCTCTAAGGGTATCTAGATCCATGGAGATCAAGGCTAAATCTGCCCCAAGTCCTCAATCAATCCTTCCTTAAAGACCTTGGTGAAAGTGTTAGTTTAGACCTCAAGCATAATTAAAAGTTCCAAGACTCCCCCAACCTGTTGGGACTTTGATCGTCGGATCCCTCGAATGTCAAATTTTAGGGGTCTTGATTGTCAGATTTCCTAAGCATCAGGAGTGCAATGTGAACCTACAATAAGGGCATTCCGGCGACGATAGACTGGACGTCTCTCCGATGATTAAGTCAGCAAAAAATGAGGAGAGGGAGAAGGGAATAAGCGCAGTTAGAATTGCTTACCTTCCCCAGTGGGGGATCTTTCCGACTTATAGGGTTTGATTCACGAAATCCCCTCCTACCTTCTTAGGGTAGGATTTTATCTCCTCCTAGTTTAAGGGAGGAAATCTTCTTTTCCTTATCAACGACTAGTTATTCCCTATCAGGGGTTATTTTTCCTTTTTCCAAGATTATCTTTCGAGGATTTGAAGTCGGAAAATTCGCCGATACACGCTTTTGTGGATTTTCCGTCCTGCTTATTCAAGAACATACTTCCTATATAGGGTAGAATGGCCAATGGGCTTTCCATACGGGTAAATGGTCGGCCGGGTGAACTTGAAGTCCCAAATGGGCCGCCTCGAGCAAGCCTTAGAAGAGTTTGTCCTGCTTTCCCGGCAAATTTCTATGGATTCTCCCGCTTCGATAAGTGTCTGCTCGGGTCTCATGAGGTGAGGAATCGCCGTTTTCACAACACAGCCCAACGCATCGGGGCTCCATCGAGTAATGGATCCCAAAGATCATGGTACTCACAATGCCCCCCTTTTCCTCTAGTTGGATTTTTTTTTGCTATTTTAGTCGGGGGGAAATATTATGGTTTCAAATGTTGAATGTTGAGAGTTGAAAGGTTTATGAAAAGCGACATATCATTAAATACGCTCGGTGGCAACACTAGCGTGTGTTTAAGGCGCTTGGGAGACGCACACCTCCTAATGTGCATCCTACATATCTCGTTTTGACGACGCATTTAATACGTCTGTCGACCCCCTACCCCTATAAATAGGGATAGTGGTCTCAATAGTTGTTTCTTTTACGTTTTTTCAAAAGGTTTCAATTTTTTTTTTTTGACTCCTGTACTTCATCCTCCTCTATGCTTTTGTAAACTTCCTTTCCAAAGAGCCATCAGAGACTATTGATGCTCCGACGACTTTTGATTTTCTGGTGAGTGTTTGCAACTCAAACCTTTTCTACGTCCTTGGTTTGCTTGGGTGTCTTTGTGGTCGAGGTACCCATTAGTTTCTCGCGAGGTTCGGGTTTACTTTCTTTAGGTTTTATCCCTAGTGGGTTGTAAAATCTCTAGGAGATTTCTTTTTCCTTTCGAGGGTTCTTTCCTTTCATTTATTTTTTATTTTTTATTTTATTTTTGCTTTATGGACCTCAAGTTGATCCCTTCTTCTACTCTAGTTTTTCACCGCTTGCGTAATGGCAAAAGGTCAAGAAGAGGTTTCAACCAAATGATCGGGCATAGGAGGGGTACCCTCTGAATGTCGCTTTACCGCTGCCAGCCTAGTTGCCGGGCATGTCCGAGAGGAATTGAGGTTATACTGCTAAATTCCTACTGAAATCAATATGGAGATGTTAGACGACGTGGCTACCTCAACTTTTGGGGAGGCAGATAATGCTGTATATTTTACATGGGAGAAATTTGCTGCTGGGCTTCGCCTCCCCATTCCATCGGCCGTAAAGGGGCCCACATCTTTACCTGCACCTCCTCGCACTCATACATCCGAACGCTTCTGATTTCGATGGGCTATAGCTTACCGAATCCCCTTCTACCAATCGACATCTCGCTAGTGGAGATATGCTTATTTACACTTTCAAGCTCGATCGATGATACCTGCCCAAGGCCGCCCACAAAGGCTCTCTACGTAATTTGTAACCTGGCCTCGACTCCATGTCGCCCACGTTAAGTTTCATTGTAATTTGTAACTGTCCCGACTCTTCTAAGAAGGAGGCTAAAGGGGTAGTCCTAGTTAAGGGCTCTTGGTATGAAATCCTTGGCTCTCCAGGGGTTCTTTTTAATCTGAACCAATCCCTTACGTTCCCGGGTTTATCTCCATTCTTGTTTTGGTATATCTCTTACTTCCCTAGGTTGCGGGTGTATTGACATACCTATCTTCTTGATGATTTGTAGATAAGCGTCGACTAGGTCGTCTAGTCACCTAGGTAAAGAAGGCAAGGCTGGAAAATAAATAAATCGCTTCGACGTAACTAGATCTATCGAGATGGATTATTTATGAATGAGCCATGTATCCAAACTTAAAAAAAAAAATGATTTCGGTGGAATAAGTGGGGAGATAAGAAAGAAAAAGAGAAAGAAAAGAGGGGAGGAGAGGAAAGATAAGAAAATGGAGCAGAGAAAGAAAAAAAAGGAAAAATGGTTTTCCTCTTCTCTCCAAGATTTACAAAAATCGGGTTGTTGGTTTTCATTGGAGCAAGAGGTAAAGTCGGTCTATGCAACAAGGACTACGTGTGGGTACCAAAATTTGGGAGTTTCGTCAAACCCGAAGAGGTAGGGAATTTTCCTATTTGGATTATTTTTAGCCTAAAGGCCATTAAATGGCATGGCTGTTTTTCGGCCGAACTTCAATGTGTTTAAATTCCAAGATTTTTCGACCAATATTGCTGGGATTAGGTCTCCCGGCAAACCCACTATATGTCAGATTTGGTTTTGATCCCGTGACCGATGTCTCGGGTTTTCATTTAGTTTCGTATCACGCACTTGTCGATGAATGGAACCAAAAATGGTTCATGGCTCAAGGGACCGAGAGGTGCCTCGTTATGTGGATCCAAAATTTGGGCCATTTTTGTGTGTTATTAAGTGAAAAAAATAACATGTCAAGAAGTGTAAAAATCATGTTAATATATACTTTCTTGATGTATTAACATGGAAATTATATGTGGAAAATATAATTATTCGGAATTTATCAATGTTGCATGTAGCTCTTATTGTGTATGTAACATGACATAGCATGAAATGACATAATTGCATTTCATATGCACGGTAACATCGCGTTAAGTTGGGTGTGTGTGCATGGTATTGGTTATTCACCATTCTGGGCTGAACGTTGTAGTTGATTAGCCATCAAAAAGTGCTATTTCAACCCTAGTTATTATAGTTTCAGTGCTTTTGTGTACTAATCATTCAAATTAACCCAATTGGCACGTTAAGGTCCCTTTTATACTGATCGCTTTTTGTGGCTATTTTTGTAGTTTTAGCAGTGCTCGATACCATTTTTGGCTTAACCCATTCTAACATAAAGGATTCGGTTAATTCCTTCCAAACTAAAAGAATCCAAAGATGTAAAGTTCAAGTGCAGAAGGTCCGAAGTGCAGAAGTAGGAAAATTCACAAGACCGGCAGAATTTTCGAGCATGTGTGAAATTTTTCACAAGGCGAAATTCCTCAAGTTTCCTATTTTCAGCCCGTAACGACTTGCCATTTCTTTTCCTTTCTCATGTAATACTCGCAACATGGGTATTTTTGGTTTTTCACTTCATTGCAAGGCTATTTATAGCCATTTTGTACACTGTTGACCTAACTTACATTTGGATAGAAGAAAACACGGGTGCTCTGTTTTTATTCGCCATTGTCTCTCTCTTTTTCTCTCATTTTCTCACTTTCTCAAGAACTAAACACTGAGAATGACAATCAAGGAATGCTTACAATCCTCATCCTTGAAGAGGAGGGCTACTAGGCTAGGATGTGGGAGGTGTATACAAGTTCTCCTTGCTTTAATGCAAGAATTTATTGTCATTCATGTTCATGTCTTTTAACTTTAGGTTTAAAAGCCCTTAGGATACATCCCTATAGGCCAAGATTGGCAATCTTAGATTCAAGGATGCTACTCATTAGATCATCACATCCATTAGTTGTGATGTACGAGCTCTAGTGGGTCAAGGTGTTTGATTCTCACTTAAGGAACACATAAATGTTTAGTAAATGTTTCTATCAAAAGTGAAAAATTTATCGAGGGTTAGTTTTAAAGTTAAATGAAGATCCAGCTCGAAATGACTATATGTCATCATCCCCTAACGCGAGGAAATGAACCCGAGAACCTCTCAGATATTCCTTTCAACCTGTACTTAGTAAATCCCAAGACTTCAAGGAGTTCTTTTTCATAGTTTAATTCCATTTTACTTCACATCGCATCCGCACACCATCAACCTCACACTTTTTACAAAACCCCTTAATCCAAAGTGAGATTCACCATTTTTGAAGTTCAGAAATCATTCTGTACGAAGAAAACCCATCCCTGAGTTTGACCCTAGACCAATACTGCAGTAGCTTTGCTACGACTGTAGGATCTTTAGGATATAAATTCTGTTGATTCTAGACACCTACTGTGGCACGAATCAAATGGCGCCGTTGCCGGGGATGGTGCCTTAGTGCAAGTGAGGAGCTGTGAAACTTGTGATCCTCATTACAAGTGTTGGTGAACTTTCATTCCTTTTTGCATTTATTATAACAAGCCTCAACAATCCACTACTGGGTTGTTTTTTTTTTTATTATTCATAACTGTCAATTTAATTAACAGCTAACTCATAATACCTTGCTAGCTTCAGGTTTTCGCTCGCTTTACTGTTGTTTACAGTGTATATGTGTACCAATTGATAGAGACACAAAGAAGTGTTACAAAGGGTCAGTGCCCCAATAGAAGAAGGGTTTGAAGTGAGCCTTGACAGTGAACCAATGGACCCCCTACCAGAGGAACAGCAGAGCCAACAAGGGATTCAAAGGAATCCCATTGCATACAGATCAATGAGGGACCACATACACCCACCAAGGGTAAGTGCACCCTCCTGCATTCCCAAACCGGATCTTCATTTAGCTTTAAAACCTAAACCCTAAAAGTTTTCCTCTTGAAAGATGGCGGCATTCGACAAGTATAAATGTCCCTTAACGGTGAGAACATATCTCAAAACCTACCCTACAAGAACTATCAGAGAGACAACTAACCGAGCATCGCGATCTAGTGATACATCCACTGAACCCAAAAAAGCTTGCCAACACACGTTAGGGAGAGCATGCCTAAGAGATTTTAACCTAAGGTGAGAAGCAGGCACAAAGACCTTTAACAGACATATTGAAAAGCATGAGAACATGCACTTTGCCTCAAAACTAACACCCAAGGGGCCTTCCCCTTCAAGGATGAAGGTTTTAGCCGAAGATCCCGATTTGTCATCAAGGGGTAAGCTTGGCTGCCAAGAAAATGCAAGAAAATAAGAGAAATGGAGAGAAATCACCAACTACAGAGGCTTCGTACAAGTTTTAATGATCGATTGACGGAGTGATAGTTTATTTGATTATAAACAAGACCGAAAGCTTATATAGTGTCAAGATAAGGAAATTACAAAAGTGTGCTAATGAACCAAAATTACATGAAGGGCAAACTTGTATAAAAACCACAAAAGACTCCGGGCCAAAAATCATCAATAGCAGTATCAGAGCAAAGAGTTGCGAATTCGCAACTCGTTTAAACAGAAAGCGCGAATTTTCAACCCCGCAAAATTTCCACTGATCTCTTCTTCCTTCGCATTTGGTCCTCGGGTTTCTCCGGGGGTTTGACCAGTGAATCTTCGAATCTCGGTCGGGGTTCATCGCGGTTTGAATCAGATTGAAGATACGGGGAGGTATTCATTCCGCAAACTACAACAATATAGCTACAAAATGTGATCAATAGCCAAGCCAGGGACCTCAATGCATCAATTAGGTTATTTAAGTTGATTAGTACACAAAAAGTGCCTAAAACCTGCATTATACCGGGCTTAAAATAGCACTATTTGGGTACTAATCACTCTCATCCGACACATCATAGTCCTTTAGCAATGATAAAAGCATGGGAAGATCATGCAGGCTATGTTTTTGTAAAAAGGGACTGTCTGTTCAAAAAGTGTGTGTAAATAATGCCTAACCCTCAGTATGAAAAATTGGGACTCTGCATAAAAACCATCTTGGAAGAACAACTGCCATATAGGAACAAGTTTCAGGGCAGTATCTATTCCAAGGAAATCAACCTGACTTTCCACCAAAATCTAAGTGTTTAGGTGATCAATTTTACCACGTTTTTGCTACAACTCTCAACCAAGCTACTGCCAATGCCTTAGATTGCTGACTAACCTAAATAGATTTAGTTCCACTCTTATTTCACACTTCTATTGTATTGTAGGGTGCAATGCTGAAAACTCAACTTCACCAAAGTCCGTGTAACGGGGATCCACCGATGACTCCCAACCAACTAAGGTTTAGAGCATCAAGTCAAAAGGATCTTTCAACCATAAACTCTACAGGTTTCACCCTGGACTTCGAATGATTTCGAGAATCCAACACCTACAACTCGCTAAACTCCACCCATCGACCCATGTAGCAAGCACTAAGTCTGCGGGCTCCCAACCGCCTGGTTTAGGGTTCTGTGTTTAAAGGCTTTCACTGCAGGCCCCCTGACCGCTCGGGTTTCGCGCAAAGCGCCGCGGCTTTTCTATTCTCTTTCTTTTTCTTTTGTCTTTCTTTTTTTCTTGGAAGACATTGGCCTTCTTCTCGGGGGAACTCGAACCTATCATAGCCAACGAAGCCAAGGCCTACAGAAAGTAAGGGGGATGCAAACACTATGGATGAGAAACCGATGCACCTGTGTGTGTGGCTAGATAATGGTGGAAGACATTAGTTGATTACCAGGGTCTTCAACTGACCAACAACTCAAACATGCATGGGACTAGTCTAGCATTGATGGTAGCATACAGTGCTTCAACTTTTCATTTTACAGAGCGTAACCACAAAGAAGATATGAAAATGAGATGCAAAAGTGTAGAAAAATAGAGTTGTATCATATATATATCAAGGTGTGTTTACAAAATTTTCAACTCTTGCAAAAAGAAGTAAACAACAAGCCTCTAAATATAAAACGGCTTCTCACGTGGGTACGTGCGCGCTGTAATCAATCGCCAGGCGATGAATTACTTCAACACTAACTCTCCCCCCTAACTAAGTATGCCATCATCTGCAATGGGGTGTAGGTTGGAAAGTTAGCGGAGGAAGTGGTACCTCCTTAGTCGGTGGCTGATGAAGAGTCATCCTCAGCCTGGACAGGTTGAGGTGCTGCCGGTGGGGTGGATGATGTTGCTGCAACTGCCAATACAAAGTAAAACAAGCTAACTGATCACCAAAAGATCAAAAGAAAAAATGAAATTTAACTAAAAACAAGACCAAGCAATTGTATTATAGCTAGTGACTTATGAGTTACTACAGAAGCCACTTCCAAATGTGTAGCCGAGAGTTTCATGGGGGGTCCAGGAGGAATTTCTCCTGTTTCACAAGCAGGCCGCACAGCGATGTACTTCACCTTTTCGCCTCTTTACCGACTTCGAACACTTTGGTTATCATTTGGGTCGAGCAGGTCCACCGAACCACAGTGCTTTGATGAATGATGAATGGTCCACCATCTTGATTTGAGCTTGCCCTAAAAAGGTGGAGTTTGAGTCGAGAGCAGACTTGGTCCCCCCGACAGTTCTCGATTATGAGCTGATCATGCCACTTCTTTAACTTATCCTTCTAGAAGCTTATAAAGTGGTTTGGCAATTTTTGAGAAGTCCTGTATGAACCTCCTATAGGAAGCCCCAGATGCCCCAAAATCGTCTTACAAAGCCTTACATTCGTAAAGGGCAATAAAATAAAATCAATTTTTCTTATCAACTTCAATTTTCTGAAAATGATATTCTAATGCAATGCCTGGCTGACCTAAAATGTCATTTCTCCCAATTCACTAGGTTTTTCTCTATGCACCCGTAAGTGTGATAGTTTCTAGGTTGATTAGGCACTCTCAAAATTCTCCATAGATCAGATTATCGTCCATGTAAACCTCCATAACGCGCTCTACCAAATCGCTAAAAATGCTGAGCATACATCGCTGAAATGTGGCAGGGGCATTACAAAGGCTAAAAGGCATCCTCCTGTATGCATATGTGCCAAATGGTCATGTGAAGGTTGTCTTTTTCGTCCTCTCGGCAAAGAATCTCACTTGGAAATATCCTAATAGCCATCCAGAACAATAAAAGGGTAATGTGAATCCTTCAAGCATTCGATCCATGAATGGAAGAGGGAAGTGATCTTCCATGTTACTTCCATTTAGCCTTCGATAATCACGATACCCTCCATCCTGGTGGTAAGGCGAGTGGGCATCTCCTCTCCCTTCATCAGGCAATCGTGGTTAGCCCCCGATTTCTAGGGCACTCACTGGGTCAATTCTACCCAAAATCCGATACTGTGGGTATATGATGCCAGCCATGGCGCAAATTTTAAAGACTTTGCTCTAACCCTTCTTGCATATGTGGTTCAGCCTTCTTTGTGGTTGCCTGACTTTACCTTTCTCTAAGTAGATGTGGCAGGTGCATATCGCCACTAATGCCCTTCAAATCTAAGAATTTTCCACCCGGTGGCTCGCTTGTCATTGAGGACTCGCAGCCAGGTTACCCTCCTGTGCAAAGGTCGAAGCAAGGTTGAAATGACCAATTCTGACATTGCCTGGTCTTCCAAATAAGTATACTTAAGCTCCACAGCAAGAGGCTGGTTTCATTTTCTGGTATTCACCGATTTCCTCTCTGATCACCAACGGAAAAATTTCATGTCTTCTTCTCCAATGTCCCTGCACGGATTTCATATCAAATTCTTGCTGTTCTTCTGCATACTCAGTCAACTCTTCATTTATTATATCCAGCATACCCTGCTGATCAACTTGTTCCTCCAGGATGGTGTCAATGATGCATACTACCGGGACATCTTCCACCGATCGCATGTGCTTTTTTTTACTTAGTGGAAGATGTCAGCTCTAGGTCATGTTTCCGGGCTGTGAGCTGCATGACACCATTTCTCAAGAATTGATAATTGCATTAGAGGTGGCCAAGAATGGTCTCCTTGGAGACGAGGTACATAATTGGCCCCGTTGTCAGCGGGTTATGTGTCAAGTACAACAAAGTCCACTAGATAATGTGTAACTCATTCCACTCAGACAGACATTTTCCATCGCTCTTCTCGGTATTTTGATCGACTTATCAGCAAGAGACAGTGTGATGGAGGTGGGCTTTAGCTCCCCCAAGCCAAGCTGCCTGTACATCGAATATGGGAGGAGATCTCACACCTGTTCTTTAAACTAACAAAGTGCTTCTCCACAAGTGCCTCATATTAACCGAGACTCATTCGACAACCCTGATCTTTTTATATTTCACTCGAGTCTTGCATTGATAATGGATCAAGCTTGTTCAATAAGAAATCTTTCTTGTCGATATTTAACCCTCTTTTATCAGTAATAAGTCCTTTAAAAATTTTGCATAGGTAGGGACTTGCTTGATCATGTCAAGTACAGGACCTTTACTTGCCTTAACACTTCTAAAATTTCAGCCTGATTAATAGCCTTCTTTTTAGTTTTTAATGCATGAGGGAAAGGTGGTGATGGCTTATTTTTCTCAACAGTCTGCTTGATCACTACCTCTCCGGTCTACCTATACCTCGCCCGGTTTATTGCCTCGGTGATGGTTTTCAGAAGTTTTTCACACTCCTCGCAGGATGATCACTGACCTCATTCAGCGGCAGGGATTCGCTCATCGGAGAAGCTCATCATGTAACCTCCGGGCTTGGCTGTGTTTGAGAGGGAAATTTCCTTTCGCAGACTAGCCGCCGGCTAGCCTAACCCGAGACCGGTGCACGCAGGTCATCTAATTTTTGTCGAGAGTGCCTTCCAAATCTTCGATTTTCTCAGGTGGTCCGAAAGATCTGACTATCTTCTCGGCCCCCTTTCCACCTAAGTGACCCAATTACCTGTTCAAATTTACAATGGCTTCTACAGGGACAAGGATGGGGGTTAAGGTCAGCCGTGGAACCCGTGGGAGTATAAACCTGTGGGGGTTTCGCTTCCATGATAAATTAGATGGTTCCTCCACCTGATCAGTGTTCCCATATGGAGCATTTATTGGGTGCCTACTTTGATCCACTATGTTGGCCTGCTCTTGCATCAAATCCCTTATTGAGGGAGCAATTGAACAGTGATCTCCTTGGTGACTAGTGGATGGGCAATTAAAATAGGATTGGAGAGGTACAGGCGTTTTAGTTACGGGTCTGCACTTCATGTCATATTTCGTGATTTAGCTCTTCCAATCTTCTAGTCAAAGAAGATAGCTTAGTTTTACTTCACATCCTCCGTCAGTTGAATAAATGCCTCCCAAGCCATCAGGTGGTGCTTCATTCTCTACCTCCTTGGGTTCAGCTCATCCCATCCTTTGGAGGTTTCAACACGTAGTTACAAGTCCATAGCTCATCAGATTTCGCGAGGAAGTCCTCCACACATGGTCTCCAAGAGTTGTTTCATGGCAGGGGACATCCCATCGTAGAAGTGGTTTACTAGCATCCATGGGTCAAAGCCATGGTGAGGGCATGCACTGATAGTTTCAAGATACCTTTCCTAGCATTGATAAATCTCTCTCACCGTCAAGGAGCCGCAAAGGTATAAATTTTCCTCTTCAAATTGTTAGTCTTGAGCGGGCACTGGTTGAACTTCTTCAAAATTCCGCAACTCCTCCGCCCAGCCTCCCGATGGTCCTCGTCTTAGTGAATTAAGCTAAATTTTGGCTTTGTCTTTGAGGATCTATGAAGGCTTTCACTTAGCAAGTCCATATCAAATGCTCCTCTTTCAAAGTCAGAGAACTTCCTCAAAATCCCGGATGTGTGCATATGGATTTTCGTTTTCCATACCATGAACAGTTGGGAGCAGGGGCACCAAATAAGGTCTCACTGCCACATCCTCTGCAGGGGGTATTATGCAGAAGGGTGCACTCACCCTTGGTGGGTGTATGTGATCCCTCATCGACCAGAGGCATCAAGTTCCCCCGTGAACCCCGCTGCTCGTCGCCTTCTCGTGTGGGTCTCCATTCGATCGGGTGTGCAAACTGATTTCACACCCTTGTTCAAGTGGAGCACTTAGCCTTTCTAATCTGCCTGCAGTGTTTCTGTCCCACTGCATAAGCTGCTATGAACACACAACAAGCAAGAAACCAACAAAAACAAGACTACCAAAAAGGTTGATATTAGCTAAAATCAAAACAGGGGAAAACAGTATGCACAGTAAAGTTTTCAAACTCCCCTGCAGTGAAATTTTCAAACTTCCCTATAGTGAACTGCAAGTGGGGAAAAATGGTAAAATAAAAAAGAAATGAGGATTCACCAACACTTGTGATGTGGATCACAAGTTCACTACTTCTCTTTCTCACTAGGGCACCATCCCCGGCAACGACGCCATTTGATTCGTTTAGGCCAAGTAGGTGTTCGGAATCAACAAAATTTATATCCTAGGATTCCTACTACTGACGTAGCAAAGCTACTGCAGTATAGTGGCTCTAGGTCGAACACGGGGATGGGTTTTCTTCGTGAGAGTAAGGGTTACAAAGGCATTGAAATGGTGTTTTCGTCGATTTTTAGGCTCATGGAAAAAACAAAGGTGGGTGAATGGTTGAAAACTTGAAATAGATTAAAGTAAAAAGTTAAAAGAGAATTCCTTGAAGTCTCGGGCCATTGGGCTTAGGGTTCTAGGTTAACCGACATGTCCTCGGGTTTTTTTCCTCGCGTTGGAGATCATGACATATAGTCATTTCCCGAACCGAATCTTCATTTAGCTTTAAAACCTAAACCCTAAAAGTTTTCCTCTTGAAAGATGGCATTTGATTGGGCATAAATGTCCCTAACGGTGAGAACATATCTCAAAAAACTCACCCTATAAAACTAATAGGAGACAACTAATCGAGCATCGCGATTCAGTGATAAGTATCCACCGAACCCAAAAGCTTGCCAACACACGTTAGGTATATGCCTAAGAGATTTTAACCTAAGGTGAGAAGCAGGGCACAAATACCCTTAAATGCATACATGAAAAGCATGAGAACATGCAGCTTGCCTCAAAACCAACACCTAGTGGCCTTCCCCTTCAAGGATGAAGGGGTTTTAGCCGAGCATCCCTTGATTTGTCATCATCAAGGGGTGTTTGGCTACTAAGAAAATGCAAGAAAATAAGAGAAAAGAGAAAAAAATCACCAACCAGCAGAGGAAGCTGTACAAGTTTTATCGAATCGATTGATGGAGCGAGAAGCTTATTTGATTACAAACAAGACTCCAGCTTATAGGTGCTCGGTATAAGGAAATTACAAAAGTGTGCTAATGAACCAAAATTACATCAAGGGAAAACTTGTATAAAACCACAAAAGTCGGGTCAAAAAGGCACTAGGAATAGTGGAGCAAGACAGGAATTTCGCACCTCGCGAAAATTGCGTTGTGAAAATTATGAACTCGCGAAATTCAGGTTGCGACTTGGCAACCCCTCAAAATTTTAATCGATCTATTCTTCTCTTCAGTATTTTTGTCCTGTTTCCTCTGCCCGACCATGAATCTTCAAATTCGGCTTGGGTTCATCGTGTTTGAATCAGATTGAAGATAATGAGGTATTTGTCCTGCAAAACTACAACAATATAGCTACAAAATGTGATTAGTAGCCAAGCCAAGGACCTCAATGCATCAATTAGGTTATTTAAGTTGAGTAGTATACAAAAAGTGCCTAAAACCTGCATTATACAGGGCTCAAAATAGCACTATTTGGGTACTAATCACCCAGTAAGGATAACTCCTACAAGGGCTACTCCCCACCTAAGTGCACATACCATGCCATGTTCACACAGTAATACACACATCAACATTCCAATGAAGAATATGTCAATTCTAAATGGAATCCTACATGCCATGAAATGAGATGAGCCTCATCATGCCCCATGTCCCGAGTCCTCTTCGACTCCCTCACACATGCTTATGCCAAGTGTGAAAACTCGTCATTGGTGTTTCATTTAATGACCTTTTTTTCAAAACAAAACTCATTTCCGATATACCCTCACGTCCATTTGATTTAATCAAACCCGGTGTTTACGCATTCAGCCCCAGTTTGATTTCCCGGGCTCCCAACACAGACGCGCATACCTTTCTACATTTTTATGAGCTTTCACTGACGGGGATCATGTATAACCACAACTACCAGGTCTTTCACCTCAGGGGGGATCTATCCCTGCTTGTTGTGCCCAACACAAGTATATATATATTTTTCTTTTATGCCATGAAACCGTGAGACTTTGTTGGACGTAGTCCAAGGTACTGAGCTTACCACCCATTCACCAAGAATGATGAATGATTATAACCATGCATACACACCCAACTCAATGTGATGCCCTCGTGCATATACAATGCAAAATGCCACTACATTTTATCTCATGTTACATGTGAAGAATGAACACTACATGGAACAATTTATAAACCGTACTTTATGCCAAGTACCATGGATAATTATATGGAAAGCACATAATTTACATCCATCCATGCTAATATATATAACACTAATATATCAATATATTTACAACACATTTATCATGTTTTAAAATTTCCAACAATAACACACAAAAATAGTCCACACAAACTAGTCATTCCTAAATATAACCGCCATACTCCTACTTGAAATAATTCGACTCAAACAGAATTTTAGCTTTTGTTTTATTATTATTCAGCAAAAGGCTCAGCTTTGTAATCAGGATAAGTTAAACCAATAAGAATGTATATAGAGAATGGACTAGTCATTTGGGTATGATAATCTGATTGTGATTAATGGTAATCATTAAATGTTCAGATGTAATCTGCCAGGGTTTACATTTTTCGAGGAAAGTCACTCCTAACATAATGCTAATAGTATCATTTTTACCTTCATCTTCAACCATTAATGGTAATTTTATTTCTTGATTAGTTAATCTAATGATTACGTTGCAGAATTTTTTGTCACAATAAAAATTTTTCCCATTAAAATTAATATAAGAATCGGTTCTTTTCTAAATCATTTAAATCTAACATAAAAGTTGTTTTTGAAATAGTAATCTTGAAGAGTTCAGACAATCAAGATATCAATTTTTTGCCATTCATGGCCATTAAAATATTTGCCTTTAATTTTATAATTTGTAATCTTTTTATTTTGTTCAAGTGTTTCAAATGTTATTCTCTTACTAGGATGAACTGTATTATTTGTAAGAGTTAAATCCAGATCAAGAAGGCTCAGAATCTAAATATTTCGCTATCTCTATATCATGTAGGAAATCATCTGAGCTTACATCGACGCTTCTGGGATAAACTCAGCCCAATATCATAATAAAATGAAATCTATATAATCCTTCGGAAAGAAAATATTCAATATGATGCAGATAGATAATGCTTAAGCAATCTTATAGGTTATAGAGTAGGGCTTGTTTCCTTCTCTCATAAAGTCATATATCTTAAAATCCTGAATTAAACTTAAAGTTCTATCAAAATCCTTATCAGCTAGGTTATAAGCTATTTTTGGATTGATATTGAAAATTAATTTTTGGTACTTTAGATTTCTTCACACCTTTAGATAGCTTCCTTCTTGTTGGATAATCCTATTATCTAATAATGCTAAATCTATGGGTGTATCAATCTCTTTCTCTAAATGTTGCACTTATAATCATTTGTATAGATCCAATATAAATCCATCCAATCTTACCATGATCTTTTTCAATAATCTTCTAAATTCTTTGAATAAACTCCCTTTTTTCCAATAAGGGAATTTCAATCTTATTAGATGTTACTTCAATGTTTAATGCTTTTTCTTTTAAACTTAAGCCATAATACATAATATTTTTTCTTAATCCAAACTTGTAAGACTCGAGAAATTCCAATTTCTGGAATAAGGGCAAAATCGTAATTTTGGTTATAAAATTGTTAATTACAGTTAAAAATCTATAATTTATTCTCTAGATCTCGGATGACAAAACGGATTTCACCGTTGGAATCGTCTCACGAAATCTAGCTGTTATCAAAATCACTTCACAATTTCGAGATTAATAATTTACACGCTTTTCGGAGGCATCATGCTTCGGGTGCCGTGAAAACTAATTTTACGCGACGAAGTCAAGATATAACAAGTACTCATGTGCCATAAGTGGTATGAGTAGAGAAATGATGAAAATGGACGGCCGAGGTAGAGCCGAATGTCAAAACTGGGAAAAGAGGGACATAATGGTCATTTTAGGAATTGTTTTAATGAGAATAAAGCCAAAAAAGGGAATAGTGCCGTCTCCCTCCTTATGACACAAGACCAAAAAACGGAGATGGAGATTTTTCTTACAAGAGCTATTTTGAGAGGATTTTAGAGAGAGAGAACTCTCTCTAAAATACGAGCGACCGATCGTCTAAGTAGCCTTCGAGAGACGTTAAGGAGAATCGTCACGGAGAGCTTTGGCGTGGTACCAAATTTGTGAGTTTGGCAACTTCCGAGAGGTGGGGTTTCCTACTTGGTTTTATTCCCTTTGGGCTACTTGTGTGAATGTTCGGGTTGAATGAGGCCGTGAGGCCATTTGACTGTTCCAAATCATGAACCAGTTGTTAGATTTTAAACTCCATGTGGATACCCGTGACACTGGTCCATGATTTGCAATGTTATTTGTGAAATCATGTGTTAATGTATGCTTTGATTTGAAAAAGGCCGGGAATGGCCGTGAAATGCGGGTTCACAAAGTGAACCGATGAATTGTTGAATGTTGGAACCGTAAACCCTAGGGTTTTACTGTTCCTAGGAATAGTGTCACGAAAATATATTTTGTGTGAATATGTGTTTGGGTCGAGTGATTCAAATGGAATTGCTCGTGTTTGATCATTAGCCCAAGTGAGCCACTTTGATGTATGAGTTGTATAATTACATAACATGATTGTAGTGGGATTTAAATTATGCGAGTATATTCATGTTTATATATTTGCATGTGATTAGACTATATTGAACTGCATACATGCATTCCATATGCACTGAACACCCTAGGATTATAGAGGAGCATGAGATGAGTCTAGAGAAAAGGTTCTGAGGGTCATTTCAAAAACAATTAATTACCTGGAGGGTAGTCTCAAATTTGTTATCCACCGTCTGAGGGCCCCAATTGATATTCACCTGAGGGTAGTCCATTAAACAACAATATATCAATCATCTGAGCTACCAATTGATATATATATATACACATCTGAGGGTCATTCCTACAAACTAACAAAACAATAATTCTCATACAAGGCTTAGGCGAGTGTGAGAGAGTCGGTGAGGACTCGATCCGGAAGTTGGTCATGTAGACATTCAAGTGGTGGATCTTTATCATGAATGCTGCTTATCAAACATCGTGACCGCACTTAGGTAGGTGAGAGCCCACTTGTGGCGATTCCACCATCGAAAGCATTAGCTCACCCCAAGGAGGATACATTTTATGTGCACAGTGGAGCGCGTAGGGACCGGTCATTCTAGAGGTCGAGTTGAAGAAAGCCGGTCAGGGTTTTTCAAGCTGATGAACTATACATGTATTGAAATGTCTAATTTTAATATATGATTGCTGTAAGAAATAAAAATATTTAATCCTCAGAATCTATTGGATATATAGTCGACTCATGATTGATAGGCACAGTATCGTTATGGGCCCAAGTGGTCGTGGCCGATATACATTGCATATATTGGACCGTTGTGGATGTGTAAATGCAGGTTTTATAAGGTGGCTGTATTTCGGGTAGAGCCTCTCGCATTGTGCTGAGACCACTCATTTTCGTGAAAATGTCAGTCACCCGCACATTCAGTGAGTATTCCGTTGGTCGACTGCAGTCAACTGACCCTCGGCCTGGGGGCATTACAAAACTTTTCCCATAATTTTCTATTAAATCCTGAGTATTATGTTATATTATAATCAACCTTCTTAATCTTCTTAAAGAGTTGTCTATCAAATAAAACATCTTGAGAGAAATCTTCTAGACTTTCAATCACCTGGTTATCAATAATTTCACTCATCTTCTTTAGAATAATATAAATCTTCGGAACAAGTATCATCTATTTCAGAATCAGTTTCATAGATAGATTCATCAGAATGAAGATCATCTAAATCTTCGAATTTTCTTACTTGAATAAATTCTTCTTGTTTAATCATTTTTTCAATATCTTCATCTATCTCAATCTTCTTTTTATTAAACTTATTAGGACACTCATTCAGATAATGTCTTAATTCCGATTGCAAAGCATGCGATCTATCTTTGCTTGCTTGTGTGGTTTTTCTTATAGATCGCTTCTTCAATCGGATTATTCCAATTTCTTTTAAAAGATCCTGGTCTTCTTTTATAAAAATTCTTCTGCCTTCCAAATCTATTCAAACCTATTTGGAAATCTTTCGTACTGGTTTCTTCTTTTTTGGAATATGTGGTTTTTTCTAAATTCTATTACAAGAATCAAGTTGTTTCCTCTACAACAAAGAACATTTTCTTTCCTAATCATTTTTGCTTTCTTAATTAAATAAGCTTGATGACACCATTCACTCAATCTTTCTTTTAAAAAGGAAATTCTTCTTCCTAATGTATCTGAATTAACAAAGGGATAATCTCAGATTAGTGCCATATCCCCATGATCTCGAATCTTCGAATAGTATATGTGTACATGGTATCTCACTCAATCTTTCCATATACGTGGTAATAATAACTCAAATATTACAAATATATTTATCTAAAAGACATATATCATTTAATTCCATTTTTAATAAAGCATGAACATATTTTTCTGCGTATTGTGGGGAATCTCTATCAATGTATCCTTCTCCTAAAAATCCAGTCCTTAATAAATGTACGACTTTTGTAATTATATCATTGATGTTATCTCCAAATAAAGCTTGAGTTTTTATTTCCGCTTGTAGGTTTTGGCTAAAATCAAGGAGGCGCATTTAATCACGCTTATTCTTAATATATTTCTTTTTTTAAATTCAGAGTCATTTTGTTTACACTCATTGCTAATCTAAGTGAAGTTTCCCATCTATCTAGGGTGGATGAAATATCTGGATTACAGTCTAAATCTAAATAAATTCCAAAAGGATTTATTCCCTCTGGTCTTAAACGATCCATTGGGGAATCATATCTTGTTTCATCAATCATGCATAAGCCGCTCCCCAGCAAGAGGAGTGCATATCTAGGTCTAAATCTACGTATTGATGATTCGATAACTATTGCATGCTAGCTTAAAGGATTAGTAGCTGCTTCAATCATTGGGTTTTCTTCCATTTTTAAATTACACTTAGGTATATTTAATTTTTCGAAGGTTTTACTAAAAATCTCAAGTTCACTATATGTAGCATATTCTAAATCCATCTAATCATCCCCTTCAAACCAATATTCCTGGTCTGAATAATAATTATCCATTGGTTCACAATCATTGTTTTCAAAATAATCTTCTAAATAATCAAACTCCTCAATAATGTCGTTACAATATAGGTATACAATATTAGGTGTCCAATCTATATTTTCTCTATTGATTCTAAAGCTGAATAAATCTATGATTATAATATAAATTATATTTAGATTTATAATTACGAATACAATTGCCATTTCCTAATTTTTCTTAAAGATTTTTTGTATTTCTTCTTTTGAAAATCATTTTCCCTGTTCAAAGGTAGAATAGTTAATCATAGGTGAATCATCTAGATTTGATATTTTTCGTTTTACTTCTTCTAAGGTAATTTGTATTTCTCTAATCAAAGATCCATAATATTTTATTGTATTTTGAATAATCTTTAAGCTTTTTATTAGTTCATTATTAATTTCAGGTAAATCCTCATAAGGTAAAACTATTTCTGGTTCAATCTTCATGTTCCATCATCTTCATGATCATTCATTAAGTGATCTCCATATTCGGTATAGCAATTTGCCAAATTATTAGTTATTAAATTCATTGTTGTTTGATCATATTCAATCAATCTTATTTGGTGATGGATTAATTATGTCAATAAATTGTTTGTTATAAATATTTCTAAACTTAATCGTTTTCGTCTTAAAGTTTCTTCTAATACATGCATATGATGTTTTAAAGAATCTATTCTTTGTAATAAATGATTACATCTAACACAATAACCAACAATAGGTTCTTGCATTTTTAACTAGGCTCTGATACCATTTTTCTGAAGCGAGGAATAAAGCGGAAATAAAGCAGCATAGAGAGATAAAGGAATAGATAAAACCTGGTGAGTAAAGAAATTCTAAGCCTTATATTATGCATATAAGAGAGAGAAAAAGGAATAGATAAAACCTGGTGAGTAAAGAAATTCTAAGCCTTATATTATGCATATATAACCTTGTTTTTATTTTAAAAACACCCATCACTATGGGTCCACCATGCTTCCATTAATATTTTCAGTTAACTGAGGTTTGACTGAATAACATCCGGGAAGACAAAGCCCGACATCTTTGTTAATCCCGCTTCAGACCGACGGCAGGACTCCATAACCTTCACCGTGGGGACTGTAAGGAGACCAAATGATGTATATGTGAAAATATGGTCACGGGAGTGAATGTGGTAAATACTCAAAAACTGATTTGAAACAAAAGTAAGTGTACTCAAAAACTGAAATGAAAAGTATTACTAACACTCCAACCCCTTCCGCAAGTGCACGGGTCATACAGGCAGGCGACTCAGATCCGAGATCACCTCCACGAGGATCGGAGGTTCTCTCTAATTGAATTTGATCACCTCGGGATTACAAGGGCTCTTCACTATTTAGGCGATCAAATAGGAAGTGAAACAAACCATTCACTGAAAAACAAAACTGATTTAAAACTAATCCCAAAAATCTATCAAATAAACAACTACTTAATTCTAAAAGGTATGGAAGAGAGTCACTAAGGATGGGGATAATTATTTAAAAGTTTGCATTTCCCTTGGAAAGCGCAACAATTGTAAGCTGAATGCAGATTTGTCCAAGAGCAATGTAGTATAGCTTGATTTCTCCATACACCCAGCATTTCACTAGTTAGAGATCCATATTCCTTTTCGTAATAAATGGGTCTAGCTACTTGTAAAATTTGGCAATTTTTAAGAATTGGATTGTTTTTCTTTTTCAATACCACAACCATTTCAGACTCAAGAATTCCCGCCCCATGTGATGTGATAATGCAAGCCTTCTCCAATGTAATTGGTAACTCGTCCCTTCAAATCTAATAAAATTTTCTATCTCCTTGATTATCTTGCTAACAGGGATCAAGATCTCAACAGCTGATGGGAGAAACCTCTCGAATAACTAAATTGATACATCATCTAATTAACTTTCACCATGAGTAAATTAGTGATCATTCAAGTAATTTTTCAGAGTTCATTAGCTCCAAGATATTAGTCTTAACATACCCTGCTACCGCTTTACTTCGTGAATCTCCATCTCTGTGTCACCCGAGGCCCTGAAATCGAGCAAAGATACAACTCCTTTTTTGGGTATGGGCTACTAATATCTCCGAACGCTAATTATATGAACAATACCAATTATATAAATCTAAATAAACCACAAAATAATCAAAAACTTAAATCTGAATGTTCAACAATTAATCCCCACCTTGTGAGGGTGTTTAATGTTCCACATCGATTCAATCACTAATCAAACAAAAGTAAGAAATGAAGAGAGAAATCAAGAGACAAGAAGAGAAAATCCGTGATTTGAGCTTAAATCTTTGCCTCAACAAGAATAAATTGAATATCTAATACAACACCAAATCTCTTCAATAGAAATAAAAATTCGTTTAAACTACTCTAATGATCTATTAAAATGAAAACTGCAAAGAAAACTAAGAAAATGGGCATGAGAGAGAAACCATGAGAGAGAGAAAATCCAGATTTTTAGCTTCAATCTTTGTCTGAACCTTAGTGAGACCTCGAATCTCTCGGTTGTACAAAGACCGGGAATCTTAATAGAAATAAAAATATGCTCTAAACCACTCTAAAATCTAAAACAAATCAAAATCAACAAAAACTGAAAATGGGCAAACAGAGAGAAACCCCATGAGAGAGGCTCTCCGCTGCCCTATTTACCTAGGAAACGAAAGTATATATGGTCCTAGGGTGAAATGGGCTTGAAATTAGGTCAAAAACTAATTTTCGCCTTAGTTTTTTATTTGGTTAACAAGTTTTCCTCGTCACATACTTCCATCTGACATACCTCCCGGTCGCGACATACTTCCGGTCGCGACATACTTTCCGGGTCTACATACTTTCTGATGTTGAACCCTGTTTTTCTTCCAACTTTGCTCTGGCCAACATAGAACTCTTCATTTTAACTCCTGACGGCGTAGAGTACTTGAAAGCTCTTGAATGTAGAATGCAAATATGAGGGAATTCTGAAACATTTGATTCCAGATGGTACAGAAAAATTCATCTTTCCAGTGGGTGCGCTAGCAGTATCTATTAATTCTTCTCTCTTTTGGAAATAAATTGCTCATTTCGCTAACCACTGCTTTTCATCAATAACCTACAAAACCAAGTTTAGAGGAAATTCTTGAGTTTTACATATCATGGATATAAAATGCACACAAAATAGCATGAAATGAATTCAAAACATAGAGAGTTTTGCACTCCATCAAACACCCCTTAAACTTGAAGTTTTGCTTGTCCCCAAGCAAAGAAAGAGTTAGTTATCAGTCCCCGCAATGGAAGAGGAAGAGTTCATTTCACCCTTTTGTTTAACCAAACTAAGTAATTAAGCTGTATAAAGGTGATAGTGTCCAAGAATTACCCACAAGGAAATATAAAGAATATGATCAAGATAATTATATTCATTTTACAGTGAATTAATCTCATAATAGACAAATTAGATCATGGTTCTCACTAGTGTGTGTGTGTGTAAGCCTCCTCATCCAAAACAATTGCAAAGCTTGATGGTTCAGAATTGAGATAAGCACGCGGATCTCCCAAGATGGGTCCCATTTAGGTCCACAGGGCTTGTTGTTCTTATCACTCTCCACTAATGTAGGCACACACAACCTCAAAGATCAAGTAGGTCTTATAAGTCATGTAAGGCTTGGGTATGGGTAGTTGAGTAGTCATTTTAGGTTAAACCTTACCCAAACATACACATCTTTTTTCTGCATTGATGTCTTACTCCATCCTGATTCTACCATCAAAGATAGTGACACTCTCAATCACCCCCAAAATATACGAGGCATCCTACCATACTCCCTCATATCACCTTCGCACAAATTCTGCATTCTTTCAACAAACACCACAGTTTTTCTTTAAGACAAGGTTAGAGTGGTGTACGTCAAAACCCCTGCTTTCTTCCAACCCTTAGCGAGCTTAAATCAATAGTCCACCAATCGGGCCTTAGGGTACTAGGTGCTTGAGACACCCCTTATATTTACTTGCTCTAGGAAGGAAGGCCAATGAGGCTGTGACTCACTCCCTCCCTGACTTTGCTGTATTTTTGCTTTTACACTTGAAATTTTTTTTTTTTTTGACAAACCTCTTTTCTCGTAGCTAGTCATTGGTTCCATATATTCAAAGGATGAAGTCCCAAGTGCTTATTTACGGCAGGATTATAGCATCACCTGATCAGAGTTCATTTTGTCTCAGGTTCCTCAGTAACAGGTCAGGGACTTTAGCTGAGGCAGCTCTGAGGGTTGAGAAGTACAACTATGCATCGAAAATGTGAGCAAGAGAAGTGCCCCAGCACCCACAGAGCCTCCGGTTAGTCCAAAGAAAAGAGCAGCTATGGGTGTGAGAAGATAGAGGCCGAATGTGCAGGTCGGGCAACTGCCTCTAGTTAGGGATTAGTGAGGCCCCCAACGCTTCAGCAATAGACACCCAGTATTCCTCCTGTCAGATATGTGGCTCAGTCACACCTGATACAGTGTAAGAGATACAACATGTGGTGTTTCCACTATAGCCGTGAGCTTATTTTATTATGAGGCCCTCAATTGATTAGTAAAGACAGAGGGGCCATCCCAAATGCAATTCTCAAGACTGAGATGAGCACTCGCAGGCCTCTGTGGGAGAGGTTTCCAGCTAAAGGCCAAAGGTGCCCTGTAGAGGCGGTCGTGGTGGAGGCAAAGGTAGTGCCCAAGGGATGCAGATAGAGTCCCGTACTCAAAGCTGTATTGCGTCAGTGACTCACCGTGATGCAGATGCAACAGATATTACTGTTATATTATTTATCTTGATCATGATGCAGATATTCATTAGTGTACTAAAGAGCCACGATTCATTTGCATCCAGATTTTCTTAGATCGTCTGCATAGAGACCTCAAAATTGATTAGGGGTCGTATGAGAGTTTCCCTTCCAGCAGGAGATTCTTTATTCTCAAACAGAGCAGCCTATGGAAAAAATAAATTGTGCAGAGTTCGACAGACAGAGTTCCAACTGATCTGTAGCCCTAGATATGAGGATTTGATGGTTCTCATGATTGTTATCCTTGATGTGGCCACATTAGATCATGTGCCAAGAAAGTTATATAGGCCAGTGGAAATTGGAGGTAAAGTCTGTGATCACGCAGAGAGTTACTTCCCGCATGATCTTCTCATGATGGCAACAGAGAGGATGCCAAGGCATGGTTGTCCCAAGACCGCTTTATGGTAGACAGGAAAAGAGTGGACCTCTAAAGGATGAGATTCCAACTAAGTGAGAGTTCCTGGGATGTATTCTGTGAGGATATTGCAAGATTACCTCCGATGTATAGGAGTTCACCATTGATTTAATCCTGTGGACTGAGCCCATTTCATTCCTCCCAGGATGGCTCCTTATAGCGCTTGAGGGAGCTTAAGGCTCATGGAAGAGCTGTTATAAGGGATTCATTCGACCGGAGCATGACTTCCATGGGGAGCTCTCAAAATTTTCAGGAAAAGAAAGATGGGAGTTTGATGTTGTGTATAGATTACAGGCAGTTGAATAGAGTTACCATCCGTAATTAGTATCCACTCCCTAGGGTCGATGAGTTATTTGATTAGCTACAAGGGTCTCGAGTGTACTCCAAGATAGACGGAGGCCTGGTATCATCACCGAGGGTAATGAGGTGATGATCCTAAGATCGCATTAGACACGCTACGGCAAAGTATGAGTTTCTGGTGATGCACTTTGGTTTGACTAATGCCCTGACAGCGTTTATGGATTTGGTGAACCGAGTATTCCAACCGTATTTGGATAGGTTCGTCATAGTCTTTATCGATGATATCCTAGTGTATTCAAGTAGTCCAGAGAAACATTCAGAACACTTGAGGATTGTGTTGCAAACTCTAAGTGAGCGGTGATGCTGTTGAGGCGCGCTTTAGCTGACAAGGTGGTATTCCGAGGTCATGTGATCTCACTATAAGCGTGTGGATCCCAAAAGATAGAAGCCAGGCACCGAAGCCGCCTAAAGAATGTAAGCTAGAGGTCAAGCTTCCTGGGTTTAGGCCAACAGGCAGTTTGTTAAAGGGTTCTCTGCAGATGAAAACTCACCGACTGCCGCCAAGGAAAGATGTCATATGACGGGTGGATGCTTGCCAATAAAGTTTCGAGGAGTTGAAGGGTAGATTGACTTCGGCTCCAATTCTAGCTTTGTTGTGGGACCCCTTTCCCGACCAGACCCATTTTGGCGGATCCGAACCGAGTTCGGGATGCCACTAAAATAACTCAATCACTCAAAATCATATCTTTGCGGAAGCGATTACAAAATTGGGCAAGCCCATAAACATTTTACAAAATACATTTACAATGAAGGCATTCAAGCCTTTTCAAAATGACTTCTACAAAAAAAAAAAAAAAAGATGTTCAGAGTTCAAATTGTTTTTACAAAATATTAATATCCAAAAGAAAACATGAAATGAATGCACATGCCCGGAAAGACATCCAAATCTCCTTCTTGTGACTCACGCTCCTCGATCTTGGGTCCGCCGATCACTATCTATCACTTCCCAGACTGCTGTATTGGTAGAACACACGCTAAGCATTTTATGCTTAGTGGTTCATGCCAAATCCATTCCTAGCTTCAAATCTTAATCCAAATCATGCAATTTAATAATTCAGAATCTTTCAAATCTTTTGGATGATCAATATAAATACAATACATATACTTTGTTATCTATATACAATCGCTTATATTCACCATCATCCAAAAATACACTTTCATATTCAATATTTCACAATCTCAAATCAATTCAATTATGTCACAAATTCGCCGCTATGTACCAATTCAGTTCAAAATCAATCCAGTTATGCCCTTAACGACTTAACCTATGTCTCGATATAAAGGATATCGAGTCACGGTGACAACCTACTGGCCGCAGCCGGTATCAATGGTTTTATAACACAGACGTCCTTTGGGTCGACCGGTTATAACAATCAAATAGTGAACACACCGATACACGGTCCCGTCGGGCCGCTGATCGGAGGACACATCAATACAATATTCGCAAGATACTATTCGAATCCCCTATCGGCATACCAACCCATCCTTAATACGAATCCAAACCAGTTAACATTCTATTAAGGGCGTTCAAACTTATAGAAAATACAAGAGCAACATGGCATTTGTATAAACGTTTATTTTTAATAATCATGCAATTTTATATGCAAACATTTACAAACTACTTTTCCAACCACCAAATCAATTCAATATGTTTTAGAAACAAAACACAAAAACTTGAAACGGTGAGACAGGAGCTCAGAGAACAAACCCAAAAATCTTGCACTTTGATCTCCAATCCTTGGAATCTCAATCTCGCTGGCTTTTCCTCTCGTCATCCCTATTCCAAAACCATTAAAGAACAATACATTCGGTGGTGTACTAAGAGTTTTGTCAGATTGATTTCGGGTTTAATATGAGTTCCAATTTCAACAAGCTATATAGATGGATTCTTGACCACGATCATAGAGTCTAAGAACACCGAAACGGAGTTTGATCAAGGAGTATGACCTCCCAGAGGTCACATTTTAGCTCACACCCACCTCCCAGTTAGACTAACCGCAGATTGACCTGGACTCGGTAAACTTGGTTTGACACCCTGGCCCCTCGACATATTCTATCCTCCTTAGGCATATTATCGCATTCGACCAATGGGCTTTCCATGAGCTCCAAGAACACCCAAATGAGTCGAGACGGCAGAGCGAGACCTCCGGTTGAAGGTCATACGAAACCTGCACGAGCCGACCTCGAATCGACCGCTACAGATTTAGGTCTGGCTGACTCTCACAGAGATGAGGTCCGCCAATCTCCACAGGATGAGGTCCGGTCGATCTTCACTAAGATGAGGTCTGCTGAACTCGCCGCATGAGGTCTCGACTTCGCTGTAGATGAGTTCTTCTGCTGACTCTCATTAATGAGGTCTATCGACCTTCGCCAGATGAGACACTGAATTTCGCCGCAGATGAGGTCTCGCTGACTTCGCCGCATGAGGTCCGTTTGACCTCACCGCATGACCTTTAGCTGACCAACTTGGTCTAAAAGGTCCGAATAATTGAGAATTCAAAGCCTAACATCAATTTCATTGATGAGGCTACGATTTTATAGAAGGACTCACTACCAAAATTCCCTTCGCTTCGTACCCAGAAAATCTGCTCTAAGGTTCGCTGTGCGCGCTGCCACAATGTGGCAGCTTCCCATGATTTAATATACAACTAGACATTCCCCTAAGGCAAGATAACCACCCTGACCCCTAGGGTATAAAATAACCATAGTGGGAAGACCTACCTCTTGGAGTTTGTCGAAACTCCCCAGGTCCCAGTCTCTACTTGACTCTTGTCACGAGAGGACTTTCCCTCTTGCTTCATGGAACCACCTATGGTCAGGTCGTCGGAAAATCTAGAGAGAAAGGTAGAGGCCTCTCTCTGCAACTCTCTAAATGTCTCCCTCTTTCTCTTGTTTCCTTTTTCTTATGGATCACCCATGTCGTACTTTAAAGAAGGAAACTTCCTCCCTATTTCCTGCATGCCACATGCCCTTTCCTTAATTTTTTCTTCTTTTCTTTATTTCTTTTTATATTTAGGTCCCTCCATTTCTCTATTATTCCTCATTTAAGTCTCTATTATTTTCCCTTGCTCATTTATTTCTCCTAATTTCACTTAGACATATAAACTTACTTCTGATTGACCCTTAGGTCCGGAATTTTACAATTTCCATATTTTTCTCGCTTTTCACTTGGGTATATTTAGGATTTAATAATCATTTAATCGATATTCATCTAACGATTCTAGAAAAATACCCCAGTTAGCCCAATTATACCGCATATATAATAATTTTATTATAAAAATTCTAGGGTATTTTGAGGCGTTACAACTCCCCACTTAATAAAATTTCGTCTCAAATTACCTTAGTCAACAGTTCACGGATGCTGGCTGCGCATCGTTTCTTCACTTTCCCAGTGGCTTCTTAGTCTTGTGGTTTCTCCACAGCACTTTTGACTAGAATCTTCTTATTCCATAATTCTTTCACTTCACGGAGCCAAAATCTCTGGCTCTTCTTCATCGTCGAATGCGGCCTCATTTCGATTGTCTACGAGAAGGGCCTTTACATGTGATGGGTCTGATCGGTACCTCCGTAGCATGGACATGAAACACTATGGATCTTTTCAATTTCGGAATGTAATGCCAATGTATGCCAGCGGACCTACTTTTCAATCACTTCATAGGGGCAGTAAATCTAGGGCTCGACTTTTCACGAGATCTCATCACCTTCTTCAAGCGATACTTTCAAAAACACTTTTGTAGATCATGTGTATATCTTTTCTTTTCATGTCGGCATATGATTTTTGTCTATCGATGGCCACCCTCAATCTCTCTCTAATCATTTTTCACTTTTCTTCAGTCTCTTGTATCAAGTCGGGGCCAATTACTTTCTTTTCACTCAATTCCGTCCAACACAACGGTGTTCTACATTTTCTCCCATATAAAGCCTCGTAAGGCGCCATTCAATACTTGATTGGAAGCGACCCATTGTACACAAATTCAACTAAAGCAATGTGTCGATCGACTACCCTCAGGGTGGATCACCTGACTCCCTTAGTATATCTTCGAATGCGGATCACTCTCAGTTGTCCATCCCGGATTTGCAATGGGTGGAGCGCATCTTGAAATTCGGTCAGTACCCTGAGGCCTCTTCTTGATTTTCCCCCGAAATCTCGAGAGAGCCAAACCTCGGCCGGTGAAGGCAATGGATCTACGAGGAATCCCATTATGCAGAACTATTTCCTTGATATACGACTCACGCTGGCAATCGAGTGAATGGTCGGTTCTCAACTATTAGGAAGTGAGGCGAGCTTGGTCAATCGATTACTAGGCTGGCCCGAGTCATGCCTTCTCACCGTCGATGGTAACCCACGACCACCAAAATCTATGGTGATTCGGTCCCATTTCCACTCCGTGTCGATGTTTGCAATCCAGGAAGAGACAGTGCTCTGCCTTTACTCTTTGACACACGAACGCGGTTACAAATTGAGCACATCTCTTTCATTCGGGACCACGAATGACGTTTTAATCTCGATACATCTTTGTGCTATCGGGATGGATGTAGATCCATTATGTGCCTCTTCGAGTATGGATTTCCTCAAATCATTATAATCGGGTACACAAACCCGATCCTTATAATGCAAAACTCCATTTTCGTTCATTGTGAACTCGGTTTCTTTACCATTTCCAATCTGATTTATCGTGGCAGAAATTTTCTCATCTTTCTTTTGTGCCTCTAGCACTCGATTCATGGCTTCGGTCTCGCTATCAACTACGCGCCCACTGGTACCATCGTCATATAATGACAAATGGGCATTGGCCTTCGGCGTTCGCGGCCCGACTTTCTACTCAAAAGCGTCGGCCACTACATTGGCCTAGGAATGATAATCAATCACTTGCCGATCATAATCTTTTATCAGTTCTTCCATCTCAGTTGTCTGAGTTAAGCTCGTTGTGAGGGCAAATACTTAAGACTCTTATGATCAGTGTAGATGAAACACTTTTCTCCATACAAATAATGTCTCCAAATTTTCAGCGCAAATACAATTGTGACTAATTCCAAATCATGCGTGGGGTAGTTCTTTTCATGCGGCTTCAACTGTCTTGAAGCATAGGCTACCACTTTACCCTCTTCTGTTAGGACACATCAAGTCCATTTAGCGACGCATCACTAAAATCACATATTCTCTCTGCGCGGTCGGTTGAGTAAACCGAACCTCGGTTAGAATGCTTTCAACTTATCAAAACTAACTGACATTTTGACTCAATTCATCTTTCACATTTGCGGAAGCGATCTCGTCATCGAGTGCGAGTCATGAGAACACCTGCCAGATCTTTTGTAGTATCCACGCTGGTCAGGAAACTACGCACTTCTGTAACATTTCTTGGTGGCTTCCATTCGGCTTAACCACTTATTTTCTTTTGGATCTACTCAGTTCCTTCTTTCGATACAATGTGCCCCGAGGAAGGACACTTCATTCATCCAAAAACTCACACTTGCTTAGTTTCGCATACAGCGCTCTTTTCACCAAGTCTACAACACTACTCTAAGGTGTGTGTCATGACTCACGATCTTTTGAATACAAGGAGTAATGGAGTCTATGAACACTACGACAAAGCGATCCACATACGATTAGGAAAACCACGATTCATTGTGTCCGTGAAAGCATTTGGAGGCGTTTGTCGATCAAGCGACATTCTGAGGAACTCATAATGCCCATATCGCGTCCTAAACCATCTTATGCATGACATCTCTTTAATTCTCAATTGATGATACCCGGTCATAAGTCAATCTTCGAAAAGATACTTGCACCTTTCAGATAGTCAAGCAATCATCAATTAAGGTAGCGAATACTTATTCTTTCTTGTGCTTGTTCGATTGTTTGTAATCAGCCATAAATAGAAGTGTACCATCTTTTCTTTTAACAAAAATGCGGGAGCTCCCCATGGTGATACTTGAGTCGAATAAACCCTTTTCTAGTAGTTCTTGCAATTGCAATTTCAATTCCTTTAGCTACGAATTAGGAGCCATTTTGTCTGATTGTAATGGATGCGGTGTGGCACACAGTGCAACGTCGATAGCGAAACTTCAAATCTCCACATGTGGGGTAATCACAGTAACTCTTAGGGCACTACGTTCGGAAAGTCGCTACTGATAGGGATATCGGATGCACTAGGCCTTGCCTTTCACAGTATCAATCACACAAGCGATAGGCTTCACATCCTTTTCGCACCATTGTTCTAGCGGTGGCTGGCGGATATCACGATGATAGGTGATTTGACCTCTCATAGATGAAAGTTACTTCATCTTCGTTACGTGTTCTTAAGGTTACTCTTTTCATTCTACAATCAACTATTGCTTGATGTCGGGACGTGGTCCATCCCGATATCACATCGAGCTCTCACTGAATGCTTCAGTCAAATCTCCTAAAATTCATACTCGTATTTTGATGGGACAATCTCTATACACTCTGTTCACAATAACACTATGGCCGAGTGGGTTCATCACCAAGATGTCATACTCGGTTCTCCTTCCTTGTTTATCAAGTTGGGTATGTCGGTGCAAATATATGAGTGGAGTTGTGAGTCGATCAATGCATGTATACCCGATAGTAATCAAAGATTTGGAAATTCATAGGCTATCACATCTGGAGCGTCGGGTATCTTCCACTTTGCTTTCTATTGCATGTGCTCACAGGCGGAGCACGACCATCTTGCCTACCCAAAGTTTGTGTGTCCTTGTCTCGAACACTTTCGGTGATCGACTCTCTTGTTGCCTTTGTATATTAAAATTTGTACCCACCGATCTGGGATTCTTTGATTCGTGCCACGATGAGGTGAGCTAAAATCAACAAATTTATATACACCTAAGTTCCTACTCTTTGCTTGAGTAGTCGAAGCTACTAGAGTATAGTGGTCTAGGGTCGAACACGGGGATGGGTTTTCATCCCCAGAAATATGGTTTGCATCGGTCATGAAAGGTAAGGCTTTCTATTTGGACTCTTTGGAATTGTGTTTCAAAAACAGTGGGAATGAAGTTGAAAACTGAGAAACTGTAAAAACTGAAATTAAAAAGGTGAAAAAGGTAACTTTGAAGATTTAGGTTACTATCTTGGCAAGTTAGGGCAAACAAGTGTCCTCGGGTTTTATCCTCGCGTTATGACATGCAACATATAGTCCATGGCATATGGGATCTATGTTTAACTAGCAAACCTCACCCATTGGAAACAACTCTATTTGAAAGTGTCTGAGGTAGCATGCGATTATGGCCTTTTAGTTTAAAACCACAACATTTAATATCATCTCGGAGGCTCTCGTAAAGACCATCTAAAGAATCCACGGAGTCCTAAAGCATGGAAAGTATTGGCCCGAATCGATAACATTAAATGCTATGCAACCACAATTTGAGAAAACTAACACTATAAATATCATTTTAGAGGCTCGTAAAGACCATCCTAAAGAATCACGAGTCTAAAGCATGGAAAGTATTGACCAAATTAATGATATTCAATGTTATGCGACCATGTTTTGAAAATATAAGGGCCATATTACACTACCGAGTAGCTTTTAATACAAAGGGAGGACAGCATGTATTTGCCCAGCACGAAATGCTTCCTTCCTCTTCAAAGAAAGAGACTTAGAAACATCTGTAGGTTGTCATCCTCGAGGTGTGTTTGGAAGCCGGAAAGAGAAAGAAAGAGGAGAGAGAAGAGAGAGAAAAGAAATAAAAGCAAAACCTAAAATAAAGACTTTATTTACAAAAATAAAAACTTACAAAATATCTTCTCTCCCAACTTGTTCCTCCTCCAATTGTTCACCACTTTCTTACAAAACAAGAGGGACTTATATAGGCCTCCTCAAGGTATGAAAATACCAAAAAACCTATGAAATTGGCTAAGTTAAAGGATAATAGAGTAATACACCAAGTTTGGAGGCGGTTTGGCATTAATTACAAAACATGACGAGGCATCAATTTTAGCTAGAGTGAAGGTACGCTAATTAGCGAAATCAACGAGTCTAAGCGAAAGCAAGAGCTTCATTGGGGTGGGCAGTTTAAGCTAGCTGCGAATTTCGCTAAACTGAAATTATTGTGAAAATCAATTATTTTTCGCTAAGGAGCGGTGCTAGCGAGAATTTGGGTGGTCACAGCGAAATTTGGCATTTTTCGCTAAGGTTGCGAGTACACTTCGCTAAGGTTCTTGGCACCGCGATCCTGGCCCGAAAAAATTTTAAGCAACTCTAGCGAAAATCCTGCATTGTTGATTCTTCCTTTGCATTGCCTCACATCTTCAAGCGCATTGAATTTTCTTCATTTTCCTTGGTTTCTCATTGAATCTTGGGGTGGTTTGATGGCTGAGACTTGAATTCCAACTTCATGATTCATCATTTGATTCGAGATTGAACTCAGAGTGTGCAAAAGCCCTGAAACAACGAAAATACCCTCTAAATGGCATAAGTGTTACTAAAGAAGACTAGAACACTTCAATTGGTATAAATGACATGATTAATCTTGTAAGCACTCAAAACCTATCTAATATAGGGTTCAAAATTGCACTTTTTGGGCATTAATCACACCCCCCAACCGAAACGTTGCTAGTCCCTTAGCAATGCAAAATAAAAAGGAGATGCATGTGGTGATTTGCAAAAAGGTTATGATTCAAAAAGGGTTTATATACATATAAACATTACCTTAAACCGAGAAATTGAAATCAAAAATTTGTAAGCCAGATATGAAAGAATCAAAACCATACAAAGGAAGCAATTCTAGGTCGATATTGCCGGATCATAATTCTCAACTTGAATTTCCACCTAAGTCCCAATGATTCTTTATGTAACGATTAAGCTAATAAGCAAATTGCCACCTCCCCAACCTAGCAACGACATGGCCTTAAGTTGTTGAACAACCTAGATAAGAAATTTGGTTACACTCTTCTTTCTTTATTAAGTCCTACATCTCAGTAGGGTGCAATGTAAAATCAAGATTCACCAAAGTCGGAGTGTAGCGAGAAGGGTCACCAGATGACTCGACCAATTAAGGTTTAGGGCATCAAGCCAAAGGATCACTTGACCACTAACTTCTAGGCTCCTTTGGACTCGAATGACTTGAAAATTAAGCACCCACAGAGTCAGTAAACTTCACCTATCCACCCGTACTTAGCGCGGAACGCATGTCGATGACTCCCGGTGATTAAGGCTTGGGCATCGGGTTTTGAGCTTTCGCCATACACCCCTCGGACCGTGCTCGGGTTTCAAGGCAAAACTTCACGACTTTATTTTTCTTTTTCTTCTTTTCTTTTTCTTTTTCTTTTTGCTTTTTCTTTTCTTTTCCTTTTTGGAAGACAACATTGGTCTTCAACTGTAGGTAACACAAATCTATCTTATGTTGCCAACATACCTAAGGCCGGCTATGCAAAGCGAAAGGAGGCACACAAATTCCTGACCTATCGAAATAATGGAGTGCGGTGTGAATTAGCGAGGAAATTTCAAGTTGAGCATCTTTGGAGCGTGGTGACGAAATTTAATTGAGCATGGAATTTGTTAGCATAGAAGTGAAAACATGATGATTCAATCATCCCGACTTATAGCGATTCAATTGTCAATTGAAAAGAAAAACACATTTAAACATAGTGGAGGCACAAATATGATACCGTACAATTACCTTTAGCGAGTTCCCCAAGTATGGTGAGGTTGTAGGGCTCAAATCGACGGAGAATTTCTTGCTAGCGCTCTTCACTTTTCCTATAAGGTTTCACTCTCATCCATTGACTTTAAACACCTGGTATCATGCGGATTGATTAAATCCTATTGAGTACAGTTGGGGTATGCACATTGGATATGAATGGACACATCCATCGTGACTTGAGCTTACTGAAATAGATGGAGTTTGGAGTCGTATAAAGACTTGGTCTCTTCTTTAAAATTCTTCTGAGATTTATCATTTGATCATGCCATCTTTTTCGATTTTTTCCTTTGCGATCTTAGAATTCCAAATAGGCATCATTCAGGTATTTCTTTCCAATTCATTTAAGATCAAGGAATCTCTTGACTCTACTTTACTTAGATCCATATTGACTTCTTAATTGCCCACCATGCTTTGTACTCCATTTCCTTTGAAGGTGACACGCCTTACCAGACGATCGAATGAGGACATTCCCGAGTTGTCTTGAAAGGCATCTGTAAGCCTGGCCGAATCAACCAGTTTGATAGACCAATCTTTCCTGTTAGTGCTTACCACCTTCATTAGAATGGTCTTGATCTCCCTGTTGGCAAGTTCTACTTGACCACTTGTTTGAGGATGGTAAGGGGTGGCCACTTTGTGTTTCACACCATATTTAGCCATGAGGTTTTCAAATGGTTTATTCTGAAATGAGAACCCTCCATCACCCAATAATGGTTTTGGTACTGAACACGGAAAAGATATTGGCTTTCAGAATTTAATTACCACTCTCTGTCATTGGTTTGCGAGGGAGTGCTTCAACCCATTTGGAGACATAGTCTACTCCTTAAAATAATAAGTATTACCATATGACGGGGAAAAGGTCCATAAAATCGATGCACACATCGAATAATTCAACAACTAAAATTGGATTGAGCATCATATGTGTGGCGAGACGACTTCCCGAAACCTTTGGCATTTGTCACATACGACACATTTGGTGTGCTTCCTTGAACAAGGAAGGCCGGTAGAAGCGCCAGGCTGTAGCACCTTCATTCTTTATTTCGGGAAGCAAAATGACCACCCGCAGGCACTCTCATGGCAATGGTTTAAAATTCCTTCTTGTTCCTCCTCGGTACACATTTCTACGATGATTTGATCACGCACGGTATTTGAATAGGAAAGGCTCTTCCCGATAATAGGAATGGATTTTTAGCAAAGAAATATTTCATCCTGTCCTTTCCACTCGATTGGGATTTGTCTGTGTAGTGAGAAAATTGGCGATGTGAGCATACCGGGGGCTTTCTCCAAATGCATTAGGGATTCTTAGGGGAAATTCATCATTAATAGGTGAATTTGTGAGTGTCGTGGGCTATAGTTAACCTTGCGGATGATCTGCCACCATACGTTTCCACTCCTTTCTTATCTGCAATTTGCAAGTTGAACTCTGAAATGCAGAACCCAACGAATGAGTCTTGCTTTTGCATTTTGTTTGGTTAAGAGATATTTCAAAGCAGAATGATCACGTAAAAATGACTGTATATTGACGAATATGCTCGGAGTTTATCTAAGGCATATACCAGCGCCGGTAACTCTTTCTCTGTAGTGGTATAATTCCTGCAATGCTGTTCGAGGGTTTTGCTTGCATAATACACCACATAGGGTTCCATCTTCTCTTTGGCGAAATGCGCTCCACATAGCGAGATCCTTTCGCATCACATCACCTCGAATGGTAGCGCCAATTAGGTGCTGAGCGATTGGGCGGAGTAGTCCAAATGAAATTTCAGTTCTTCAAAACTCTTTTGGCAATCTTTCTCCCAGAAGCAATTTGGCATCCTTCTCGAAGCTTGTCACGGGGTTTAGCAATTTTTGAAAAAATCTTTAATGAGCAGATCGGTAGAAACTGCGTGACCCGAGTATGCAATTGTTCTCACATTTGTTGGGGGGCGCAATTTGGAAGTAATGTCGACCTTTGCTTTATCAACTTCAATTCCCCTGCCCCAGAAATAATGTGCCCCGATACAATTCACGCTTGGTTTACCATAAAATGGCATTTCTCGAGTTAAGCACCAAGTGTACCACATGCACCTCTGCCAGAGATGGCTTCCCAGAGTGGTTAAGCATTCTTCAAAATCACCCCCATATCTTGTGATATCATCCATGTATACCTCCATTATACGCTCCACCATGTCACTTTGAACATGCGGCATACATCGAAGAATTAGGTGGGCGTTAAAAATGAGGCATCCTCTGCAAGCATACGTGCGAATGGACAGTAAAGGTAGTCTTTTCACGATCTTACAGGGCAATTTCTATGCGGAAGTACCACAGATACCCATCAGCGATAGAAGGGGTGTCGAGCGCTCTTTCGGGGCGTCGATGAGCGTGATGGAAAGTGGTCTTTCGTGTCACCTCATTGAGCCTTCTATGAAAATACATACACGCTCTCGGCCGGTTGTAAAGTCGGGTAGACAATTCTTCACCCTTCTCGTTTTTCCACCGGTTGTTACTCCCGATTTCTTAGGCACCACTGGTGGACTAACCCATGTGCCGCTATCGGAAATGGGATAAATGATACCGGCTTAGAGCGATTTCAAAACCTCTATCTGAACTACTTCACGTAGATGGGGTCGACCTCAGTTAAAGAACACTTTGCGGTGTAGACTCACTTGAAATAGATATGATGAGTGCGGATGGACGGGTTTATGCCTTTCAAATCAGAAATTTTCCATCCATTTCTTGCCTTTTATTCTTTTTGAGAAGGTGCGGAGATTATGCTCTTGTGCGGTGGTTGCGAGTGAGAAGAAATCCTGTTGGGCCTTGCTCGTTACTTCGAATGCATACTTTAAATCGCGGGGAGGGGTTTGAGTTCTAGCTGTTGAGGTTCCTTGGGTTCGTGCAGGTCGATAAATTAAAATTTCTATTCTTCTTCTCGGTACTCTGTCTTAAGCTCGTTTCTTGAAATTCTTGTTTGCTACACAAGCGTCGGAGATAACTACGAAGTTACAATATATCTTAAGCTTCTTTGTTGTTAGTTCTTTGTTCTTCAGGAATAGAATTTAAAATCTGAGACTTCTTAAAAGTCATCCTCCTCAGAGTGCATATGCCTTTTACCCATATGAAAAATATTGAGCTCGAGGTCATGTTCCAAATGTGAGTTGCATGACTCCGATTCAGGCAATTGATAGTTTGCATTTGAAGTAGCGAAAATGGTCTCCACAATATGATGGGCACGATTAGGTCTGTTGCAAGCGGATTACGTATCGAGTACAACAAAATCCTCTTGGATAGTAAAATCGTCCACTTGTATAAGAACGTCGATGGTTTCCCTTTTGGTATTTTAATGAACACACGTCGGCGAGTGTGATGGAAGTGGGTTTCGGTTCACACAAGCCGATTTAACTTCAATACATAGAATCTGTGATAAATTCACTAGCTCAGGGTCTAACGGTGCTTTCTCGCGGCCCGATGCCTCGATATTCCATAGGATCGTAGGACATCTGGATCCTTATGCTTCCAGCGGAGTCTTGCTTTCTACATAATGGCACTAACGCTAGTTAAAGGCCTTTTATTTACATTGAGACCCTTTTCTCAGTACCGCAATCCTTTAAATTTTTGCGTAGAAGTAGGAACACATTTAATCATATCGAGGAGAGGAATATTGACTTTCACTTGCTTGCTTGATACTTCAACATTTTACGTTTGGTGAAACGAGTGTTTCTTTCTTCGGAGAACACAACGGAAATGGAGGGTGATCTAATCTTTATCTCTTCCCTTTCCAGCATTTGTTCTTCACAGTGGCTGACGCTAATGGGTGACTTGGCTTGGCTTGATATTGTTGGCTTTAATTCCTTTCCACTTCGTAAAGTCACAACTGCCTTAACTTCATCAGTTTTTGCCTTTAAGTCCTCGATTAGTCCTGTTTCATTCACCACTTTCTGATATTGTTGTCCCTGGAAAGAAGCCTTCTCTTTTTCTAAACTCTGCAACTGCTGATTAGACAATTTTGAAATCTCCAAATGCATATTGTCGATTTCTGTTGAGTGAGCTTCTTGCTTGATTTTTCGACTAGTGTGGACGTTGGCACTATACGTTCTTCTGAATATGCCCACCACCTTGCCCAAGTATTCGGTTGCACAATTCAACGGGGAGAAGATAGTGGGACATGCGACTGTTTGGTGTCGAGTGTTGTTGTGCTCTTAAAGGGGCGTATACAAGGGGTTTGGATTTCCATAACAAATTTGGACAATTTCTCCAATTAGGGTTATTAGTATCGCCCTTATGAAGCATCTATGGGTGATTTATTTTGACTTATGGCATGGGCATGCTCTTAGCCGGTGCTCGCCGAGGTAATTATTTGATTGAAAAATTGAAGCGAAAATTAGGATGAAGATAACTCATTAGCGTTTGCATTTCATGCTGATTTTTTCATTTCGGATCATCGATCTTTGAGTTAAGTAGTCAATTTTTCATTTATCCCTATGTCTTCGAAAATACGTACTTGTCTCCTCCTTGAGAGTGATTCAATGGCCCCGATCACGCCAGCTTCCACAGAGATTTAGGTTCATCCCAAGCTTTGGAGGTTTCAACTACATAGTTCAAAAAATCAGCTTCATCGGTATTTACTCAAAAAGTTACCCCACACACATAGTTTCTAGCAATTGTTTCATGGCGGAGACATACCACGCGAAGTGGTTCTGACATCGAGTGTTAAACTCGTGATGTGGGCATGTGATAAGTTTCCATAAATCTCCGACCTTGGTAAAATCTCTCTCCATCTGGTACCAAAAGTATAAATTTGTCTTTTCAAATTATTGGTCTTGTGAGTCATGCGGCTTCTTCGGGAGTGCTGCGGCTCGACCGATTTAATGGTTACAGGCCTCGGTTGAGCCATCTTGGCACTTGTCCGCTGGGAGTCGATGGAAATACGCTAGCTTCAGCAAATCCATGTCCATCATACCTTCCTTAAAGGTAGTCTGAGCCTCCTCAAAATCCTAATATGAGTGTATGGATTTTCATTTTCCATACCATGATATGGCTGGGGGAGTAAGTACCGAATAAGGCCTGTCTTTACTTAACCCCGGCGGGAGAATGATACGAGGATGGAACCAACTCTAGGAGGGTGGATGTGATCCCTCATGGTTCTATAGGCATTTGGATTCATGGGGGTTCCTGGTTGGCTCTGTTGTTCCTCAGGTGTGGGATCCATGGTATCAGTTGGTACACTAACCTCAGTAGGTCGAGTTGTGTCACTTAATCTGATCGATCTACGATGTGTCTACATCCTTGTTGCATAAACACACCTGTTACAAATTGTAGAGACAACGAAAACGACAAAACGACTTAAAAAAGATTAAAATTAACTAGCATATGTCCTTGTTGAAGGAAAAAGCGGCTGAATCAAGCGAAAGCGGTCTACGAGTCTTTATGAAAGTGGCTCAAGCGCTGGAGTTCTGCGGCTGGGTTGCAAAGAGGTAAAAAGGTGCCTTTACTTGTGATGTGGATCACAAGTGCTCATGACTTTTACCATTTGTAGTTTGGCACCATCCGACGGCGAGCCATTTTGATTCGTGCCACACGATGAAATTTGAGCTAAAATCAACAAAATTTATATACACCTAAGTTCCTACTACTGCGTGGTCGAGCTACTCTGATATAGTGGTCTAGGGTCGAACACGGGGATGGGTTTTCATCTAGAAATGGTTTGCATCGGTGCATGAAGGTAAGGAGGCTTTCTATTTTGGACTCTTTGGAATTGTGTTTCAAAAAACGATTAAGAATGAAGTTGGCGAGCGTAAGCGAAATTAAAAGGTAGAAAAGTAGCTTTGAAGATTTAGGTTACTATCTTGGCAAGTTAGGCAAAGCAAGTGTCCTCGGGTTTTATCTCGCGTTATGACATCACGACATATAGTCCATGATGCGGATCTATGTTTAACTAGCAAGCCTCACCCATGAAACAACTCTATTTAGTCGATACGGGTGGCATGCAGTTATGACCCTTTTAGTTTTAAAACCTAACATTTAATAATATCATCTCGAGAGGCTCGTAAAGACCATCCTAAAGAATCACGATCCTAAAGCATGCGTATTGGCCAAATCAATAACATTAAATCTATGCAACTAATTTGAAAACTAACATATAAATATCATTTTTAGAGGCTAAGTAAAGACCATCTAAAGAATCCACAGTCCTAAAGCATGAAAGTATTGACGAATTAATGATATTGTGTTATGCAAACCATGTTTGAAAATATAAGGGCTACATCAATGCACTTTAGTAGCTTTTAATACAAGAGGACAACATGTATTTGCCCACGCCACCAAGCTAACTTCCTTCCCTCTTCAAAGAAAGAGCTTAGCCAAGCATCTCTTGAGTTGTCATCCTCGAGAATTGTGTTTGCGGCCGGAAAGAAAGAAAGAGGAGAGAGAAGAGAGAAAAAGAAATAAAAGCAAAACCTAAAATAAGACTTTATTTACAAAAATAAAAACTTACAAAATATCTTCTCTCCCAAATTGTTCCTCCACTCCGATTGTTCACCGGCTTTCTTACAAAGCAAGGGACTTATATAGGCCTCCTCGAGTATGTGCAAACCTATGAAATTAGCTAAGTTAAAGGATAATAGAGTAATACACCAAGTTTGGAGCGGTTTGGCATTAATTACAAAACATGACGAGGCATCAATTTTAGCTAGGCTGAAGAATTTTGCTAATTAGCGAAATCAAGCGAATCCTAGCAGCAATTAAACTAAGGGTGGGCAATTTCATTGCATTGCGAAATTTAAGCTAGCTAGCGAAATTTATTAAATGATGAAGGTATTGTGAGAAGCGAAATCAATTATTTTTGGCTAAGGAACGATGCTAGCGAATTTGGAGTGGTCTAGCGGAATTTGGCATTTTTCGCTAAGGTTGCGAAATTTTTCTCTAAGGTTACTTGAAATTTTCGCAATCCCTAAGCGAATTTTAACTGACTCTGCGAAATCCTGGGTGTTGATTCTTCTTTGCATTGCCTCATGTCTTCAAGCGCATTTGAATTTTCTTCATTTTGCCTTGGTTTTCTCATTGAATCTTGGGATGGTTGATGGGTGAGACTTGAATTCCAGCTTCATGATTCATCATTTGATTCGAGATTGAACTCGAGTGTGCAAAAGCCTACAAAACAGCCAAAAATACCCTCTAAATGGCATAAGTGTTACTAAGAAGACTAGAACACTTCAATTGGTATAAATGACATGATTAATGCGCAAAAAGCACTCAGAACCTATCTAATATAGGGTTCAAAATTGCACTTTTTGGGCATTAATCGGATAATGGCTATAAATGAGCAGGCTCACAGGAAACGATCTCTTGCTGCATGCTCTTTGGATCCACAAATCAAATAAGCTGTAAGTCTCAACATTCTCCTTTATGATTTCTCCTGATAGGGCAATGGGGAGCAATCTGTCCTCTAGAAGGACCTCCTGGTGTACTCGCAGCGACGGTCTTTGGTAGAGTAGCCATTCCTCTTTGGTAAGCTGTTTGTAGGGTGATTGGAACCTGTGGTCCCTTAAATTTCTTCCTTTGCTGTTGTTGCGGCCCCGGGTAGCCAGGATTTTTCTTTCCTTGTCTTTTATCTTTTCTCTCTCTTTCTCTTTCTTTACTCTTTCCACGATGATACTACATGCCACGATTTTGGGCTCCTCCTTGGCAAAATGTGACATGGGCTCGAATATGGTCATTAAGGCGGAATCTTGAACCTACGACACTTTTCTTCCTCTTTCACTTGAGTATCTCGGGAGCATACTTGCTCGGTAGTGTGAATTCTCTTTGATATTCGGTCACACTCATGCGTCTTTGCCAGTTATGAAACTCCGGCTCATGTTGTTGGATAAATGCGACCAGCGTAGTGCTTCTTGAACTCATCGAAGATCTCCCATAACTCTCTCTAATGGTGCGGTCACAGTCACGGAAACCCACCAGCGATAAGCCTCGTCTGTAGTAATGGTCGCGTATTCCAACTTCTCTGTTTGAGCAATGCATTTGCTAAGCGTCGCTCGGTTCTCGAGCAATTTTACGCCATAGAAGGCTCATCCTCTTTCTTTCCACTTAAAATCTATAGGTCGAGTACCTTGCCATTCTCTCAATGGCTTATCGCTGCTGACGATAGCGGTGGTTGCGGCTCTTTCTGATGCTGTTAAATTTCTTCCGGAGGATACCCATGAGTACCTCACCTTACTTGATACGGTTCATTCATTGGTGGGGCATGGGATGCTTGCCCTTCCACACTAAGCGGGATTTGATTTGGGCAAGTCCCTGGTCATCCTCGACCCAAAGGCCAGAGATCGTCCATGCTTATCTGATAAGACCATTAGTCAGCGTCGAGTCATGTCGTCCCTTTATATGCAAATGAAATGCATGTTATACACAATTCAAATCGTTTTTGTAGAAGCGCTAAACCTAGGCTTTGATACCCGATAAAGTTGTGGGACCCTTTCGGGCTTGGGCAGGATTTTGGCGGATCGGCGAGTCAGGGATGCGGCTAAATCACTCGATCACTTTCAATCATATCTTTGTGGAGGCGTTACAAAATTAGCGAGCCCGTAAACATCTTACAAAATACATTTACAATGAAGGCATTCAAGCCTTTTCAAAATGACACAAAAAAAAAAAGATGTTGAGTTCAAATTGTTTTACAAAATATTAATATCGAAGAAAACATAGAAATGAATGCACATGTCGGAGCATACTCGAAATTTCCCTTCTTTATGACTTCGACTCTCCTCGATCTTGGAATTACGCTTCGATCCATCTATCACTCGGTACCTGCGCATTGGTAAACAATACGCTAAGCATTTTCATGCTTAGTGGTTCTATACAAATCCATTCCTCAGTTTCAGCTTAAATCAAATCATGCAATTTAATAATTCAGAACTTTCAAATCTTTTGGATGATCAATATAAATACGATACATATACTTTGTTATATATATACAATCAGTTATAGTTCATTGATCATCCAAAAAATACACTTTCATATTCAATATTTCACAATCTCAAATCAATTCAAATATGCTCTAAAAATTCGATTCGGTTGCAATTGGTCGATTTTGAAAAATTAATTAGAGTTATCTTGTCATTGATTATGCCCTTGAATTTAACTTTATGTCTTCGATATACGAGGATACTCCCGAGTGCACGGCCTGAGTCATTTGGGATGCGAGGCGACCGGTATCAAATGGTTTTATAACGATGCGATCTGTTGGGAACATTAGCGGTTATAAACAATCAAATAGTGAACACTACCGATACGGTCCCGCTGGGCTGCTGATCGGAGTGACACATCAATACAATAGTTCGCAGTACTGCTATTTGACCCCTATTGGTATACCAATCTATCCTTAATACGAACTAAACGGTTAACATTCTATTAAGGGCGTTCAAATCCTTTATAGAAAAATATAGTACAATATGTACGTTTGTATAAACAGTTTATTTTCAATAATCATGCAATTTTTATATCTGACATTTCCGCGATCACTTTTCTCAAATCGAATTAAATCAATTCAATATGCTTTTAGAACAAACATGCAAAAACTTGAAACGAGGAATTGGAGTCGGTAGAACAAAACCAAAAATCTTTGTACTTTGATTCCAATCCTTGGAATCTCAATCTCAGTTTGGCTTTTCCTCCTCAAATGGAGTCCTATTCCAAGACCATTAAAGAACAATATTATTCGTGTGTACTAGTAGTTTTGGTTGGGTTGATTTTGGAGTTTAATATGAGTTCCAATTTCAACAAGCTATATATAGATGGATTCTTGACTCAATGGGTTTTCCATAGAGTCTAAGAACACCCGAAACGGAGTTTGGACGAAGGAGTTATGACCTCCCGAAGTTGGAGGTCATACGTAGTCACACCCAGTCGAGCTGACTGACTGAGCTGACCTGAACTCGGTAAACTCACCTCGGTCTGACATATTCTATCCTTATCAGGCATATGAATGTATTCTTGACTCGTAAGACTCCATAGAGTCGAGAACACGAAACGGAGTTCGGACGAAGAAGTTATGACCTTCGAGTTGGAGGTCATGCGTAGTCACACCGACCGGTGATAAGCGGCGGCCTGACCTCGTAAACTTCGGTTTGACACCTTGGTCTAGCATATTCTATCCTCCTCAGACATATGAATGTATTGCGATAATGGGATTTCCATAGAGTCAAGAACACCGAAAGCAGGAGTTCGGACAGAAGAGATTATGACCTTCCAGTTGGAGGAGGTCATACGTAGTCACGCAATGGTTGTGTGAGCTAACCTGACCTTGGTAAACTCGGTTTGACACCTCAGTCTGACATATTCTATCCTCTTCAGGCATATGAATGTATTCTTGACTCAATGGGCTTTCCATAGAGTCTAAGAACACCCAAAACGGGGTTCGGACGAAGAAGTTATATTGCCGAGTTAGGTCATCGTGGATTAACCGGACAGGCTGACTGGGCGACCGCTATAGGATGAGGTATCTTGCGACCTGTGCGTAAGGGTGCGCTGGCGCGCTGTGGCTGCGTGGTCCTGGCGACCTGCGGGATGAGGGTCTGGCGACCTCCACGCGGGATGAAGATCTGTTGACCCGCTCTTTGCAATGAGATCTCTTGACCCCTGGCGCATGAGGTTTCTTGACCTCTGCGGGATGAGGAGTTTCTTCCGACATCCATAGGATGAGGGTATGCTAACCTCTGCATGAAAGTCTGGCCGGCCTGCTGACATGTGGCCACGACCTCTGTTGTGGTCTGTTGACCTGGCGCTGCGTAGAATGCAATCGACTCTGCTTTGCATGACCTCGATAAAGAACCATAACTTGGTCCTCTGAGAGGTCGGAATTGAATTGGCCCAACATCAAGTTCATTGATGAGGCTAAAATTTTCTAGAAGGATTGATACAGGAATTCCGCCTCACTTCGTACCAAAATCAGCTCTAAGGTCCATTGTGAAGCGACTACCACGATATTAGCGGCTTCCCATGGTTTTAAAATACGGCGAGACATTCACCAAGCGGGAATGGCAGCGCGCGGCGCAGGGTGAAAATACTTCTGAGTAGGAAGACTGCCTCTTGGAGTTTTGTCGAAACTCGTTAGGTCTCTACTTGCCGACTCTTGTCGCGGGGAAGGACTTGCCTCTTGCTTCCACCGGAACATGAATTAGATCGTCGGAAAATCTAGAGAGAAGGTAGAGCCTTTATATACATCTCTAAATAACTCCTCTTTTCTTTGTTTTCCTTTTCTTATGGATGCGCCACTTAATCGTACTTTAAAAAGGAGGAAACTTCCTCCTCTTTCTACGTGCCACATGACATTTCATGATTTTTTTCTTCTTTCTTTGTTCTTTTTCTATTTAGGTCCCTCCATTTCTCTATTATTCCTCATTTAAGTCTCTATTGGCGCCTTGCTCATTTATTTCTCTAATTTCACTTAGACATATAAACACTTAATTTGACCCTTAGGTCGGAATTTTACAATTTCCATATTTTCTCCTTTTTCACTTGGGTTTATTTAGAGTTCAATAATCATTTAATCAATATTCATCTAACAATTCCTAGAGAAAAATACCCAAGTTGGCCCGATTATGCACGAATATATAATGTTTACATTATAAAATTCTAGAGGTATTTTGAGAGCGTTATATTGCCAAATGGAAGAGATGGGTTTGTGGTTTACGGTGATGCTTCTACAGGAGCCTTGGTTGTGTTTTTGATGCGAGAATGATAAGGTGATTGCGTATGCCTCGAGGCGGTGAGAAGAAGCATGAGATTTTATACACACGACTTAGAGCTTACCTTGATGCATTGTTGCCTGAAGATATGGAGGCATTACTTATATAGTGCTCCTTCTAAGATCTTTACAAATCATAAGGTGCTTCAATATATTTTCACCTGAGTTAAACACGAGCGAAAGAAGATGGTTTGAGGTTGATTAAGGACCTACCTGTTGTACTATTGAGTACCATCGAGAAAACTGTGTGTCGTAGCATATGCGCTGAAGTATGGCGACGGAGAGTTCTTTGTCTCATATGAGATCGGGTTATCTTCTTGTTGGTGGATCTGAGCTTTAGGGTGATATTGGAAATTTGAGATTAGTATTATTAATATATTTCATGTTAGACTTCTCTAGTGGATCAAATTCGACGAAAGCCGGTTATGGGAATCCACGGATGGTTAAGCTTAGAAAGAGATAGAAAAGGGAAAGAAAGTAGAGTTTTCAAAATCAGAGATAGCGACATGATAGTGAAAGGAGCTGAGAGAATATGTGTGTGCCAGTATGGCAGAAGCTAAGAGGCAGTATGGAAGAAGCACATTCATCTGCTTATGCTATGCATCCAGGAAGTACCAAGATGTACAGGACTTTGAAAGAACATTATTGGTGGAATGGGATGAAGAAAGGTCGCGGGTTTCATCTCGGATGCTAACTTTGTCGCGGTGAAGTAGAGCATGGAGGTCCATCAGGAAGATAATTTACTCCTATTCCATTATGGAAATAGGAAGATCATATGGATTTTGTGATAGGTCTTCCATGGACTCGAAGGTAACTACGATGCTATGGGTGATAGTTGATCGATTGTGAAGTCTACTCATTTTCTACCCGGTTAATGTTAAGATTCTACGGAAAAGTTGGCGATTGTATGTGGATGAGATAGTGAGACTTCGCCCTTTGGGGTTCGGTTTCGATAAGTTTGGTCGAGACCCCGGGTTCACATCCAGGGTTTTAACTGGTTGCGGCGACTTTAGGTACTGCTTCATTTCGGCCACGACATTTCATCCTCAGACGGATGGCCAGTCATAGAGGACCATTCAGATGTTAGAGGATATGTTGAGAGCTTGTGTGATGGAATTCAAGGGGAGTTAGGATACTCATTTGCTTGATGAAGTTACGCACCTGCTTGACTGACTATGTTAGTATAGAAGTGGCTCCATTTGAGGAGTCTTTGTATGGTAGGAAATGTAGGACTTCAGTGTACTAGGATGAGGTTGGTGAGAGGAGACTGGTAGGCCCTAATAACTTGAAGATAGCAAGAGATAAATAGAGAAGTTATGCGGACAACCGTCGTAGAGACTTGTAGTTTGAGATAGGTGACCGGGTCTTTTTGAAGATTTCCCCTTGGAAGGGTGTTTGAGATTTGGGAGGCGAAGCAAGCTTAGTCTGAGATTTATGGGGCCTTATGAGATTGTGAGCAAGGTGGGACCATTAACCTGAGTTAGAAGTTACCCAGGGATTACCAAGATTCATGATACATTCCATGTGTCGATGTTAAGGAAATTACATCGAATCTTTCACATGTCTTTGAGAAGCGACCAGTGCGGCTAAGAGAGAACTGACTATGAGGAAACACCCATGCAGATTGCAGATCACAAGGAACAAGTGTTGAGGAGTTAGGTGATTCCTTTAGTTAAAATCCTGTGGAGGAATCATGAGAGAGAGGTAGCTACTTGGGAGCTAGAGGATCAGATGCGCCATCAGTATCCTCAACTATTTCTGGATTGAGGTATTTTCCTTTCCTTTGAGTTTAGTTTCCTTTCCTTTGAGTTTAGTTTGTCCATTTTGAGGATGAAATGTTCTAAAGGAGGGAGGATTTGTAACGCTAGTCAGAGAAGGTGTGCGATGCGATGTAACTTAGTAGAGATTCGCATATGTCTTGGCTTCCTTAATAATAATAATAATAATAAATTGCCAGAATGGTTCAGGGAAGCCTAGAAAATTCTCTAGATCTCGGATGACGAAAAGGACTACGTCGTTAAATTCATCTCGCGAAATCTAGTGACCCATAAAAGTTTCGTCAAATTTTGAGACAGTCGGAATATTTTTATGATTTTCTGGATGATAAGTCGCTAATGACTTCAGGGACAAGATTTTTACAGGAATCTCTAAAGCCAAGAAATGGCTTGAGCTAAGTTCATTTAAAATAAATTGAAGTAAAAAGAAATAAATTGTTTCGGTGTAGAAATGGACCCGACTGAGGCAATATGAGTCATATATCCAATTAATAATAATAATAGCCTGAAAAGATAAAAATCAAGTTGGTACAGGGCCAGAGACATAACGAATTAGAGAGAGAGAGAGAGATATTTTTCTTTTTCTTTTCTTTGCTTCTCTCTAAGATCTCTGAATCGGACCATAGGTTTTTCGACGGAGTAAAGCGAGAGTCGATTACACACTCGGCTGAGAGCTACGTGTGTGTACCAAAATCTTGGCGTTTCGTCGAGCTAGGGTAGGGATTTTCCTACTTGTGTTATTTCTATCCTAAAGATCATTTAATGACTTGGGATTTCTTTAGAGGCTGTGAGAGGCGAAGTAAATTTCAGTCAAAATTTGTGGGTGAGTTTAGGAATTTTAGGAATTTTCGGGGTGTTTTTCGGACGGTCCGGGTTAACCATTTGGATTATTTCGGGACTCATGTTTTTCGGGTTTATTTTCCATCTAGGATTCGTTTTGGTCTTGGTTGAGCATTAGGAGCTGTTGGATGGGCGTTTAGAACTAGAAACACCTCATTTTTCAGGGTTCGCGTATGTCTCTGTTCATGGGAAGCCTCCAACTTTGGGCGGCCATAACGTTTTCGTCCGAACTCCGATTCAGGTGTTCTTGGACTCTACGGAAAGCCCCTTGAGTCTAGAATTTGGCCATATGCCTGTGAATGGCATTTGGGGCCCAAATATTGTCTGAAAAATTTAATTGTAGAACCAAGTGAGCAAGTTGCTTAGCTGTGATGACGCATGTGGTCTAATATATTGAATGTGTATGGTAAAAGTGGAGGCGGAGAAATTGTGAAGTTGTGCTCAATTATTGTAAATGGAAATGTGAGTGTTCTAAACTTTATTTTTCAATGCTAGTGTATTATTTTATAAATCGTTTTACGATTTGTATGTTTTGGTTTTAGTTGTTAAACCATATTTTAAAGCTTATGGTTTTGATTTGTTAAACCATATTTTATAAAGCAAGCAACATGCTTTATTAAGCAAGCGAGCAAGCAAGCAAGAAAAACTTATATTATATAAGTTAGGCCTTAGAAATCCTAGTCTTAGCGAGCATTCTTAGGTGAAGGTATTCCATACGTGCATGGGAAAGTTAAGACATGATTGTATTTCATTTTATATTTTCACGGTCGACGAAGACTTAGCTCATGCATTATGGCATATTAGGAGGAGCACGTGGCACGTGCCCAGGAGTATATAGAGTTGGCTGTAGCTTATTATGTGGTGATGGAGCATTCCACCATATTTATCGGAATAGGTGATGTGGACATGAGGTCCTTCCACCGGCATGGTAGAGATAAAGGTTTCCTATGTTTACGAGGGTACTGCAAGCAAGAAAGGCCTCCAGTGGTTGATCATTATATTTATAAGCATGTTACATACAGCTTAAAATCGACCAGCATTAAACGGTATGCGCCCAAAATAGCCTAAAATTTTATAATAAAATTCTTTATATATTAAGGGTATAAAGGAGTCAACTTGGGTATTTTCTAGAAATTTTTAGATGAATATTGATTAAATGATTGTGAATCCGAGAGGAAATAAACCCAAGTGAAAAAGAGAAAATATGAAAAAATTGTAAAATGGGGACCTAAGGGTCAATTGTAAATAAGTTTATATGTACAAGTGAAAATAGGGAGACTTAAATGAAGAATAATAGAGGAAATGGAGGGACCTATTATAAAGAAGTAAAGAAAAAGAAAAAAAATCAAGGAAGGGCATGTGGCATGTAGGAAAGTGGGAGGAAGTTTCCTCCTTTTTAAATACGATTTAGAGTGATCCATAAGAAAGGAAACGGAGAAAATGGAGGTATTTTTAAGAGTGAAGCTCTCACTTCTTTCTAGATTTCCCAGATCGGACCATAGGTCCCATGCGAACAAGAGGAAGAGATCCTTCCTCGTGACAAAAGCAAAGTAGAGGCTAGGAATCGGGTTTGACAGGCTCAGGGGTATGTCTTCCCTACTTTGGTCATTTTAGGCGCACATTGTGATAGTGCGCATTAATGGGACCATAGAGCTGAATTTTGGGTAAATAAAGAATCGGGTAGTGAGTCCATACGGTAAGTTGTAGCCACATCAATGAAGTTGATGTTAGGTTTTTGAATCTCTCAATTTGGATCTCTGTAGACTAAGTTATAGTCCTTTTTGCGAGGTCGGCCCGGCTTCCGATCTGGTCGGGTCAGTTACGCAATTCGGGTCGACTAATGGGACCTTAGAACGGGTTTTGAGTAAGAAATTGAGGAATTCGAAGTAAGTCCTTCTGGAGAAAGTGTAGCCACGTCGTGAACTTGATGTTAGGCTTTTGAATTTCTCAATTCGAACCCTTAGCCGAACAGTTATGGTCTTTTTTATACGAATAGTCAAATGGGTGAAGGGTCAGCCCATAGAGGTCGTCAAATAGAGGTCGACGAGACCTCGTCTGAAAGAAACTCAGCTCGTCATGTAGAGCTTAGCTCGTCTGAAGAGCTCAGCTCGTCTGTGGCGAGCTCGTCACTTTGAATGCAGCTCGTCGGTTGGTCCCAGCTTGACCGGGAGCGAGCTGCGCATGACCTCGACGGAGTCATAACTTCTTACGTCTGAACTCACGATTTGAGTGTTCTTGGATATGGAAAGCCCATTAGTCAAGAATCCATCTATATGCCTGAGAAGATATTGAATCTCAGACTGAGGTGTTGGGCTGAGGCTCATCACTTCAGTGCAGCTCGTCGGTTCCGTCGACTCACGTCGAGGCGACTGCGCATGACCTCCAACTTCGAAAGGTCATAACTTCTTCTTCTGAACTCCGATTCGAGTGTTCTTGGACTCTATGGAAAGCCCATTGAGTCAAGAATCCATCCATATGCCTGCAGAAGATATTAGATGTTAGACCTAGGTGTTAGATTGAGCTCATCACTTCAGTGCAACTCGTCAGTCCAGGTCAGCTCGTCAAGACCCGATGCGCATGACCTCAACCGGAAGGTCATATCTCATACGTTTGAACTTCCGTTTGGGTGTTCTTGGACTCTATAGGCCATTGAGTCAAGGAATACATTGTTCATATACCACGAGGAGTATATTAGATATCGAACCGAGGTGTTATATCCGAGCTCGTCAGGTCAGGCCAGCTCGTGGATTGATTGAAGCTCGTGGGTTATTCACGCCATGCGACCTCGGCCGGAAGGTCATATCTCCTTACGTCCGAACTCAGGTCGGGTATTTGCGGGCTCTATGGAAAGCCCATTGGAGTCGAGAATACATTCATATTCCTGAGGAGGATAGAAGATGTTTGACCGAGGTGATAGATCAAGCTCGTCCAGGTCAGGTCAGCTCATCAGTTCAGGATTTGACTGCGTATGACCTCCAACTTCGGAAGGTCATAACTCCTTCATCCGAACTCTGATTCGGGTATTCTTGGACTCTATGGAAAGCCCATTGAGTCAAGAATCCACCTATATATAGCTTGTCGAATTTTAAAATCATATTGTCCCATGAGAAATCGAAATCCTAACCCAAAACTACTAGTACGCCTGAATAATATTATTGTTCTTTAATGGTTTGGAATAGGTGACGAAGAAGGAAAAATAGCGAGATTGAGATTCAGGATTGGAATCAAAGTGCAAAAAGATTTTGGGGTTTGTTCTATCGACTTCTTTTCCTCGTTTCAAGTTTTTTGCATGATTGTTCTCGACTATTCTTATTCAAATGTTTTGGTAGTTTACCCGGTAAATATGAAATAAGTACATGAATGAGAATATGAATGAGTATATGAAATAAGTACGTGAATGAGTATATGAAATAAGTACATAGATTGAGTATATCTTTGAAAGACCATACGAGTGAATATTGAATTGAAATGTGGTATTTGAAAACCCGAATGAATTGAATGATATCTGGGAGATAGGCAGCGCGGCGGGATGCATATCGACATCGGAGTCAGAGGCACCCGAAATTGTCGATGTCCGCCAGGCGGGATGCACTAATCGGCATCGTCGCTGATGGCGTATGGCATTGAAAATCATCCCCGCGGCGGGATGCACGTCGACGTCGGAGTCGATGGCGTATGGCATTTAAGCGATACCACATGTCGGGGTGCACCAAGCGACATCGTCATGATGGGAGGCCAGATTGTTAAATATGTAAGCACATTACGAATGATAATAAGGGTAGGGATTCATTAAGCGAATCGTCGGCGTGGTAATATTGGGTGATAACTAACATTGGCGAGTATAAATCTGGGATTTCTGTATATGCATAAATCACCGTATATCGAATTGTAAAATGAATTGTTGCATTGAAATTGTATGATGTAATTTGGTAAATGATTTTAGGGAAATTGAAAGCATGCGAAAATAATAAATACGCATGAGTATATGTTGAATTAATAGGCATGGTTTAATGTGTTAAATGCATGCTAAGCTACGTTAAGATATTGAAATAGGCGTATAGAACCACTAAGCATGAAAATGTAGCGTATAGTTTATCTATCTGCGGGTTCAAATCAGGCAAGGGGAGACAAGATTGTGCGGCGAGTCATAGAAGAATACGTATAGGTATATACTAAAGTCATTTGCATATCATCTCTTTTGAGCGAGTGGTATTTTTGTAAGCAAAAGGGTTAAACCATGAACTTTGATTTTGTATATCATTTTGAAAGGGCATAGAATGCCTTTCTTTGTAAATGTATTTGTTAATGTTTATGGAGCTACCGAATTGCTTTGAAACTTGTAAATGATTGTGGGCTTGCCCAAAGCGAAAACCCGCCCGACTAAACAAATTAATTAAACGTTTTTAATAAGATAAATAAAATGTCGAATGCCAGGACTCAGGGCGGATCATAAATTAGGGTCGGGTCGGGATTCGGGTCGCGACACTTTTGAAAAAAAGAAAACTTAATAAAATGTAAAATAAAAGAATTAAATGGGCGTCCCTGGGGTTTTTAGTTCGGACTATGTCGGGTCGAGTAGGGCAGAGTCATTACCTGACAAACATTTTCGAAAGTTTTAAAAACGTTTATAGCGAGACAAGGGTTTTCTAAAGTGTTTTGTAAGATCGTTTACGAGTTTTGAGACATTTTAGAAAAAGCGACGGAGTTTACAAAAAGTTTTAGAAAATTTTATAGGAAAGCAAGCAAGGTTTTTTGAAAGTGTTTTGTAAAAGATCGTTTTTACAGTTTTGAGAAATTTTCAGAAAAAGCAAGCATTTTTACGAAAAGTTTTAGAAACTTTTATAGCAAAGTAAGCAAGATTTTCTGAAAGTGTTTTGTAAAAGATTGCTTTACGGTTTTGAACATTTTAGAAAAGCGAAGCATTTTATATAGCATACACTCACTTGAGCTCTTAGCTTCATTATTTTCTATTTTTAAAAATTATGTTCCAAGTACGAATGCAGCCAGGACCCATTTGGACTATATCGAGAGTCCTTCTGATTTCTAGTTATATATGCTGTATTTACTCACTCTTGTATATATTTGTAAAGAAAATGTAACTAACTTTTGTTAGAAAACCTTTGAACTCATATAGTTGTGCATATGTATATCATGGATTTTGTTTTATGAAAATGTCATGAGCACGAGGGCTCTTTTGAAGAATGTTGTTAGTTGCCATATTTAAGTGTAACTTATATTTATAGGTTTGGGACATGTCCTATATGCAGATTTGTTATGTTCTGAAATTTTATAAAATCCACAACTTTTTAGAAAAGAAAAGTGCATATAGTTTTTCAACAAGCGGCTCACGACAACTACGGAAGTTCTCACAGTCGTTGGAAGTATCGTTTGGGGTTGCACGTGGGTGCGAGAACATCACCTACTAGTAGAGGTGGGGGTGTGTTAACCAGCCTAGATACCGACCTTCAAAACCCAGTCTTGGACTGTCTGAAAAATAGTCCCTGACACACCCCCACCCTTACTAGCAGGTGGTGTGCCGGCCACCCCACAGAACCCCCAACCGTTACTTCCAACGACTAGAGAATCTTGTGAAGCGAAGTCGTGTTGCTTGCTAAAAACCCGTATAAATTTTTTTTTCTTTTCTAAACTTGTGATTTTATACAATTTCAACAGCATAACAGCTGCATACAGGACATATCCCAAAACCTATATATACAGTTTACACTTTTAAAACATGGCAACCAACAACATTCTTCAAAAGAGCCTCAAGCTCATCACATTTTCATAAACCAAAACAATGTACATACATATACACAACTATACAAGTTCCAAGTATTTTCTTACAAAAGTTAGTTAATACAACACTTATATTAGAAGTTAGGAGAATCGTAATATGTCCCAGCGTTCGGCGTGCCTGTACCTGGAAAATAGTTTTTAAAACAGGAAAATAATGAGCTAAACGAGCTCAGTGATTGTATGCTTTATAAAATGCTTGCTTTTTCAGAAAAATGTCTCAAAGCTGACAAAACTACCTTTTACAAAAACATGTTCGAAAACCCTTACTTGCTTTGCTATAAAAGTTTCTCAAAACTTTTGACGCTTGCTTGCTTTACTTTAAAGTTTCTCGGAAACTTTTCATAAAACTTCTTACTTTGCTTTAGAAGTTTCTAAAAACTTTCATTATACTTGCACCTTGCTTTAAAAGTTTCTAAAAACTTTTTCATAATATGCTTTAACCTTACCAGTAGTTGATTTTTTAAACTCTATGAAAAATGCTTATAAATAAAGATCAACCCACTTTGGAGGACTTTCTTCTTTTATTGTACCACAATGAAACGCTAGGAAACTGAGCCTAGAGAGCCATGCCGTTGGAAAGACCTTGTGTCCACACATCACCTTTTCAGGCCAATGTAATTTGGAAAGAGACCTCGTTTCTACGTCACCATACTCTAGCTAGCGCGCCAACGCTATATATCCCAGTACGTGCCATGGCCTCCTCTAATTTGCCATAATGCATGAGCTAGTTTGGAGCCAGGCCGTCCCCAAATGCAATGAAATCATGTTCTTGCGGGTGCATGTCTGGGAATACCTCGGCCGATGTACTTGCTTAAACTAGGGATTTTCTTAAGGCGATTTATAAAAATACCAATTTTTGTTTGCTTGGTTGTTTTTTAAAATATGGTTTAACAATCAAAACCATTGCTTGCTTGAAATATGGTTTAATAATTTAAAACCATTGCTTGCTTGAAATATGGTTTAATACTTTAAAACCATTGCTTGCTTGAAATATGGTGTAATAATTTAAAAGCATAACATACTAATTAAACGGTTATAAATTAATACACTAGTATTTAAGCCCAGAGTTTAGACGCTCACCTTTCGGTTACAACAATTGAGCATGACTACAATTTCTCCCGCCTCCACTATTACCACTACCGCATTGATGTATTAGACCACACACGTCAGCTGTAACCAACTTGGTCGCACACTTGGTTCTACAATTAAATTTTTCAAAAAATATGTGGGCACCGAATGCTATTCACAGGCATATGGCTAGATTATAGACTAAAGGGACTTTCCATAGAAGTGCAAACACCGAAAACATTTTAAAATTATGTCAGAAATTTATTCAAATACAATCGTGAAATTTCCTTCCATTGTCAAAAATAGTCAGAAATTCATTGAGACTATACGAAAGAGTGCAGAAAATTCTTAAAAATTCCTAAACTCAGTCCACAAATTTTGGGACTGAAATTTTATATCACATGGCCTCTGAATTTCTGGCTTGCATTTACATAGCCTTTGGCTAAGAAATAACTCTGAGTCGGGAAAATTTACCTCTTGGGTTGTGGCAGTAGCTTTTGGTGCCGCAGCGCGTGGCCCTCATGGCGTAGGAATCGCTTTGCCTTCTGCTCTGACAAAAATCTACGGTCGATTTCCGTAGATCTTAGAGAAAAGTGAAGAAAAGAAAAAATAAAAATAAAAATCTTCCCTTCTCTCTCCATTCACCCTCTCTTCGTCTCTTATGTTCGATTTCCTCCTTTATGACTTTTATGTTTTTTTTTTTTTTTGTAATTATTATTATTATTATTATTATTATTATTATTATTATTATTATTATTATTATTTATTATTTGGATATATGACTCATATTGCCTCATTCAGGTCCGTTTCTAACCCACAAAACTTTATTTATTTTCAGTTCACTTTATTAGAAATGAACTTAGCTCAAGCCATTTCCTTACTTTCGAGATTTTTGTAAAAATCTAGGATTCACACGAGAATCGCATGACTTATCACCCAAAAAATCGTAAAATATTCCAACTATCACCGAGTCGGCGGCTTTTTCTGGGTCACTTCATTTCAGCGAGGGCGAGATTTGCTTGATGCCGATCCGTTTCGTCATCCGATATCCGAGAGAATTTTAGGCTTCCACACTGAACCCGTACTTGTGATTTATTATTATTATTATCCTTTAACTAATTATAGTTTCCATGATTTGTACTTTCACCCCTCCACTTTCCTTAATTGTAAAAGTGTCACCATTCTTTGAAATCTTTACAATTTCATCCTTAAAAACAACTTCCAAAAATACTACTATGGCACTCAACTAATTAAGGAAGCCCTTGGGGCACATATGCAACCCTACAGTTACACGTACCGTACACTCTCTTGAGATGGGGCGTTACAAATCCTCCCTCCTTTAGAACATTTCATCCTCGAAATGAACAAACTAAACTCAAAGGAAAGGAAAATACACCGATCAAAATAGTTTGAGGATGCGACGGTGCATCGAGCCTGCGGCTCCCGAGTAAATTTGCCTCTGTCATGTGATTCCTCCATAGGACTTTACAAAGGAATCACCTTACTCCTCAACACACTTGTTCGCACGATCTACAATGCATAGAGTGTTTCCCTCATAAGGTCGGGTTCTCCTTTAATTTGCCTTCGGTTGCTCTCTCGGCACATGTCGAGGATGCGGGATGCTTCCTCCTTTGTCGACACATGGAATGTGTGCCAGATCTAGATAATAGGGGTAGCTTCCTTTGTAAGGCTACTGGCCCCACCTTGCTCACAATCTCATAAGGTCCTGTAAATCTCGGTTGAGCTTTTTCTCGCCTCCACAAATCTCAAAACATCCTTCGAGAAATCTTTAAAAGACTGGAGTCCTTTATCTCGAACTACAAAGTCTGCGAAGGTTGTCCACATAGCCCTGCAATAATACTTCTTTGTCTTCAAGTTATCACGGTGATTAGTGCTTAAAAAGTGCTATTTTGAACCCTGTTTATTACAGGTTTTGAGCACCATTTGTGTACTAATCAGCGTATTTAACTCGATTTGCACATTAAGGTCCCTGTTATTCTACTGATCGCATTTTGTGGTTAATTTTGTAGTTTTTGCACGCTAATCATGCCAAAATTGTTGAGTTGATCCTAAGCCGCGAGAAGAATCGAGTTTAACTTCGACGTATGGTCGAAACGAGGAAGGGAAAGAAAGGCATAAAATGCGCGAAATTGTTTGTAGGAAAAGTGCTTTGAAATTTGCGGGTACCCCATAACATGGATTTGCCCGCGGGTTGCGAAATCATCCCCTGCCACTGTTCACAACTCATGCCACTATTCACAGCTCATGTGCATTGTTCAAATTTCCAGCACTATTCTCTTTGCGGTCGTTTGGCCGATGGCGTATCCGGAATCAGCAAAAATTGTATCCTAAAGGTTCCCTCTTTGCTTTGTAGTAAACTACTTGTAGTATAGTAATTCTAGATTGGCTCAGAGGATAGATTTTCTTCGTAGGAGAAAGGTGTAGTGGATTGAAAATGGTGTTTCATCTTTGGATTTCAGGATTTTTGCAAAAAACGATTGAGTGAATGTTTGGGCGGAAATAAATTGAAATAAAAGGTAAAGAACTCATGAAGTCTCGGTTCAGCACAGGTTAGGATTCTGGAATGTCCAACATGTCTCGGTCTTACCGCGTTGGGGAGGATGACCTATAGTCATTTCTTGAGCGGATCTTCATTTAGCTCACAAAACCTAAACACTAAAAGTTTTCTCTAATATATAGCATTTATTACAGCCATTTATGTTTCAAAAGCGGTTAAAACCATCGCCCCGGATCCCTAGCGCACGAGGAGCTCATAAATGACATCTAGCTACAGGCATCAGTGGATCTAGCGTTAAGCATCGCGAGCCTTGAAAGCTGCAATCTTGTGGCAAAGTGCATCCGCGATGATTGAACCTAAGCATTGAATCACAGCGATAAAGCGTAAATGCTTGTGTTATGAACGCTGAGGGCGGTGTTTTTACCTTGAGCTTCACCCAGTGGCCTTCTCTTCAAGGATGAGGGGTTTGACAAGCATCTCTTGATTTCTCATCATCGAGAGGTGTTTTGGCCTACGAACAAGAAAGTGGAGAAGGGCGAGAAAATCACCGCGACGGGAGGAGAGAAATTTGGCGCCAATTTTGTTGAAGTGATTGATGGAGTGAAAGTTGATAGATATTCTGAGAAGCTTAGTACGAGCTTATATAGGTGCTCGATACCAAAGGAAATTACAAAAATGTGTAAAGAAACCAAAAATTACATCAGAGGCTGATTTGTATAAAGCGCGGGTCAAGCGGTCGGCGGCGGTCACGGGAGAGGCCGATGTTGCGGGGGTGGCGGCTGCGAGGAATTTGCGAGTTGCGGTACCGCGCGCCCAGAGATTCCACAGTTTCTTCCTTCTCTTCTGCATTTTTGCTCCAAATGTCTTCTGAAATGATCATGCATCTTCGAGTTCAGCTCGGATTTGTCGTGTTTGAATCAGCTCGAAGAAAATGACTTATTTAGCCTACAAACTTACAAAAATAGCCATATAATGTGATCAGTAGCAAAGCCGGGACCTCAATGTATCAATTGGGTTATTTAAGTTGATTAGTACACCAAAAGTGCTTAAAACCTGTAATAAACGGGGCTCAAAATATCACTATTTGGGTACTGATCACTCCCCCCAATTGACACATTGCTGAATCCTTACTTGATGATAAAGGAGGAGAGATCATGCGGGTTATGTGTCTGAGGGTATGCATTCAAAAGTGTGTATAAGTAATGCCACTACCCTCGGTATGAATTGGGACCACACTTTAAAAACGGCACAGGAGAATAAATACCATACAGGACAAGTTTCGAGTAGTGTCCATTCCGGGAAATCCTTTGAACTTCCACACAATCTAAGTGGTTAGGTGATAAGTTTTTACCAATAAAGGTACACAAAGATTTGGTCTCACCCGATATTTACGATGCCTTAGACTATTGACCATCTGAAATAGATCGGGTTCCACTCTTATTTCACACCTGTACGTATTGTAGGATGCGTCGCGAGAACTTCGACTTCCGCGGTGAGGTGTGGCGGGATCCACGGAGTGACTCGACGACTAAGGTTTAGGGCATCGTTAAAGGATCTTTTCGACCACTAACTCCTACGGAGTTTCACCGGACTCAGAATGATTTGAAATTCGGCACCTACAACTCGCTAAAACCACCCGTCCGCCCCATTATGGCGGCCCATTTAAGTCGGTGGCTCGACGGAGTTGGTTTAGGGCACCAGGATTTAAAGGCTTTCGCCGTAGACCCCTCGGAATGTGCTCGGGTTTCAAGGCAAAGCGCCGCAACTTTTCTATTTTCTTTTTCTTTTTCTTTTTCGTTTGGAAGATTTCATTGGCCTTCTTTCATGGGGAACTTTTTAACCCCTGTATAAGGTGGTCGCGAAGCTAAGGCCGGTTTGCAGTGTTGAGGTATCGGCTTCTCGGCCTATTGAAGAAAGCGATGTGCCTTTGTGTGTGTGGTTAGCTAATGGTGGAAGACAAGGGGTTGAATACGAGGTCTTCAAGCGATAACAACAATCATGCATGGACCTAGTCTAGCATTGATGGTATTATGCAATATTTCAGTTTTTCAACTCACAGGAGAGGCGAACCACAAAAAAAAAAAATGGGGGCAAAAAATTGGTTGCAAAAGAGTAGAAAAATGGAGTTTGTATAAAAATAGCGGAGTGTATTTCTTCATTTTTATGCTTTTTCAAAATAGATGACGACAAGCCACTAAACATATAAAAATGGGCTTTGTAGCGGGTAGTGCTAAAACGAGGCGAAATCGAGTATGAACATCGCGCCCGACCTTCAAATCTCCCCCGACCCTAGTATGCCATTTGTGGTAATGAGGTGTGGATTGGAAGGTAGTGGAGGAAGTGGGTACCACCTCTGGTCGGTGGCTGGGGTGTAACATCCGGGGGGTACATGGGGATTTGGGGTGGAGGAGGAGCGACAGTAGCTTGAGTAGGAACATATGGTGAGGTCCCAAGGAGGCCGAGGTGGCTACGTATGTCACATGAGGATAGCGGTCTGTACTTTAAAATGGCTCATCTCCCTTTGGACGATGTGCTGGAGAGCGAACAGATGGAGCATAATATATGGTCTCTATCAATAGCATCTCTGTATGGGGAGGGATGCCCTCTGAATAATATAGTCCCGGCGATAGTGTCGAGGGAGAGAAGACGGGACCATCTCTCCTTGGTCGAGATGGGGCCGCGTCTGACTTCTTTGTGTTGGCGAGACATCGGTGGAGAGCGGGTGGTGATGTCGGAGGCCCGAGTATCCTGGTCGGCGATCGATAGAAAAAATGTAGAGGGAAGTAGTCGGGTTGGCCTCACACTAGAGCGTCGTCGGTGGCGATAAAACTACGATGACTACCCAGGGGATAGAAAAATTATTGGCGTCGTAGGAATGGCCCAGTGGTATCATTTGCCGAGGAACATGGAGTCTCGGGCTCCTGGTCCTTGAGCTGACGACAGGGGAAGGGGAGGTCCGGCGCACCCGCAGTCGAAGGAATGAGCCCCATGAGTCTTCACCATGCTTCCGGCAAAGGAGGGAGAGAAGGGATAGAGAAGCGTCAAGAAACTGGAAATGGAGTGGAATGAAAAGGGGTTTAAATAGGGGGAGGGGGGTTGGTGAAAAGACAAGGACAATTAATGGCCATAAACCCCAATTAAATGCATGGTTAAAAAAAAATTATAGAGAATTGATTGCGGGTGCTTGAAAGCAGGGGGAGTTCTTGATCGAACAGGGGATAGAGATGAGCAGTGTTGCAAAATTTCGGGTGCGAGGAATTGTGAGAGGTCAATTATAACTGCGGAATTCCCTAGTTAAAGATTTGACTTTCCTCACACCATGAAACACACCAAAACAAAGACCAAAACTTATGAGAAAATAAGCTCGTAAATGAGAAAAATTTTAGAAGAAAAATAGGTAAAATTAAAGAAACAAAAATCCTAATTAAAACTTAAAATAATATCCAAACAAAAATTCAACAAAAAATTAGGGTGGCTTCAGGTTCCTGTAAGGGCCCTCCCACTGTCGCGACCATTAGTTATGGGGAGTCGGGAGAATGGCGCTCTTCCATGCTTGCGAGTGAGGTGTGCCCTTGGTGAAGGTGCATCTTTGACTCCTTTGTATTGGGCATCCCACTCTCACGGTGAGTGGTGGTAGGATGTCGCCAAGTATGGGATCTTGATCGTTCATTCTCAATCATTCGACCGACCTGTTGCGTGATTCTTGTTCCGTGGATCTTCGCCTGCCCATGTTCCACGCCACGCCTGGAGGCTTTGTTCAAATTTCACACCTCATCCTCTGCGACTGCCTGCTTGTTGCTCGGGTGAAAAATGTTGAGCTCAGGGGTCATATTGTGCCAAAGGTAGCATGACTCCATTACAACGAGTTGATTATGGCATTAGATGTGGCCAAGGAATGGCCTCCCAGTATGATGGGCACTTAGTTGTGTGCCCTGCATTACCGAACTACGTATCAAGAACCACAAAGTCTATCGGATAATAAAACTTATCCACCTTCACGAAGACATCATTGTTCCTTTGGGATTTTCATGATTGATCGACTAAGGATAGGGGTGATGTTGGTAGGCTTGGAAAACTCCCCAGACCTATTTGCACTGGGTATGGCGTAGGTTGACAGCACGCTCCTAAATCAACGGTGCCTTATCTATGCAGATCCCTCACAATGTTGGCGAGATGGTGGCTGGGGATCAAGTTCTTTCTTATTTCACAGAAGGTTTTCACTTTGGATGATGTTTACTTCATTTCGATCGGAGGCAACTGCTTGTCAATGCCGACCACTCTTGGCTGTGCATGTCCTTTAAATTTAGCATAAGCATAGGTTGGAACCCGTTTGATCATGTCAAGTGGATGTTCACCTTACCCGCTCTTTAGTACCTGTGATGCCCGCTGCTCAAGGCCTTCTTTGCCTCAAGCCATTGGGGAAATGGAGGAGGCATGCTTTTCTTCATCGAATCTTCTTTAATGAATATGTGTTCTGGCTCCACTTCCTCTTCTTCTCTGGTCTCTAAGAAGCCTGCCTAGCACTGGCCGCGAATTTCCTTACCACTCCTCAAGGTGATAATGAGCCTTAACTTCATCCATCTTGGTACAGCTCACCGGACATAGCTTAGTTCTATGCACTCTAGGATCGGGCAAAGGTTTGGGAAGGGAATCTCCCTCGCTTCCTCGCACCGTGATTAGTCGACTTCAGGATGGATGACTCAAGTAGGTATCAATTTTCCGATTGTGAGGCCAATGCGAGCCCATCAATCTCTTTGTTCACGAGCTTTCACATTTTCTATTCTTTTGATTCAACTAAGCATTAATAGCTTCGCTCCTCTACAAAATTGCCCACCACCTTGCTCAAATTCATGATACTACAAACAGTGGATTGAGGTTGGTGGTCGCAAGAGGCGACCCATACTCGTTGTCGCCAGGCACCCTGGGAACATATGCTAGAGGTTTAGCTTCCAGAGAGGTCGTGGTTCTTCCAATAGATTGTAGGTGTGCCATCCTGGCATCAGCTGGTGGCCTATTTTGGCCCACAACATTTGCATGTTTAGCCATCAAATCCCTTATTGAGGGAGAAATTGGACAATGCTCTCCTTAGTGACCAGTGGATTGGCAAGTGAAACATGGTTGGAGGGGCACATGTATTTCAAGCCTCACCACCAGACCTCCCCGGGCCGATTCCTCATTTCAAGTTCTTCCATCCCCTGATCAGGTGGACAACTTAGCCTTTAGTTCCACATCTCCGCTGAATATATGCATCCCTCGTTTACTAAGGGCCTATGTTTATCGCTCCTAGGATTTGCCCATCCTAAGCTTGAGGTCTTAGGAACATAGTTGAGGGAAGTCCACGCTTCATCAGATTTCTTATTTAGGAAGTCCCCCACACATGGTCTCCAAGAGTTGTTTCATGGCAGGGGACATTCCATCGTAGAAGTGGTTTACCAACATCCATGTGTCAAAGCCATGGTGAGGGCATGCACTTATGGTTTCAAGATACCTTTCCCAGCACTGATAAAATTTCACTGTCATGAGCTGCAAAGGTGTAGATTTTCCTCTTCAAATTGTTGGTCTTGTGTGCACTGAAGAACTTCTTCAAAAAATTTTCTACAGCCTGCGGCTTCCCGATGGTCCTCGTCTTAGTGAATTAAGCCACCATGGCTTTGGTTTTCGAGGGTCAAAGGAAGGCTTTCAGCTTGAGCAAGTCCGATATCAATTGCACCTCCTTAAAAGTCGGTAAACTTCCTCGAACTCCTGATATGCGTGAAAGGGATTTTCATTTTCCATGCCATGAAAGGCTGAGAGTAAGGGCACTAAAATAAGGCCTCACTGTGACATCCTCAGCAGGGGGAATAATGCATAAGGGTGCACTCACCCTTGGTGGGTGTGTATGTGATCCTCACAATCCGTAGGCACAGCTCCCTCAACCCCGCTATTCTCGCTGCCCTTCGTGTGGGGTCTATCTTTCGTTGTCAGGCAACCGATTTCACACCCGCTCAACCTGGAGCACCGAGCCTTTTCCAATATGCTTGCGCATTCATTCCACCGCATAAGCTGCTATGAACACAACACAAACAAGCAAGAAACCAACAAAAACAAGGCTACCAGAAAGGTTGATGTTAGTTAAAATAAAAACAAGGAAAAATCTGTATGCACAGTACAAAATTCCAAATTCCCCTGCAGTGAACTGTAAATGGGGAAAAATGGTAAAATAAAAAGAAATGAGAATTCACCAATACTTGTGATGTAGATCACAAGTTCACAGCTTCTCTTTCTCACTAGGGCACCATCCCTAAGAACGACATTTGATTCTAAGCCATTAGTGTGCGTATTTGAAATCAACAAAATTTGTATCCTAAGGTTCCTAATGCCGTAGCAGAGCTACTACAGTATAGTGGTCTAGGGTCGAACACGGGGATGAGTTTTCTTCTTGAGAGAAGAGTTGCATTGGATTGAAAATGGCGTTTCCTCTTTGGATTTCAAGATTTTTTGCAAAAACAGTGGAAGTGAATGTGTTTGGAACCGGAATAAATTGAAATAAAAAATTAAAAAGAGTAACTCCTTGAAGTCTTGCCACTAATAGAAGCCCTAAGATATCCAACATGTCCCCTGGTCTTTTCCTCGTTGGGGAGGATGTGACCTATAGTCATTTCTGAACCTGATCTTCATTTAGCTCTAAAACCTAAACCCAAAGTTTTTCTTAATGTGCTAGCATTTACAGCCATTTATGTTTTTAGCAAAGAAACCATCATCGATCAACCTTGCAGGAGCTCATAAAATGACATATAACTCGCATCGTTGATCTACGCAAGCATCCACCGAGCTCAAAGCTTGCCAAGTACCGTCACTCAGTGGTACATCATAGTGATTCAAACCTAAACGTGAGATGCAAAAACGTAAAAGGCCATAAATGCTTGTGTTATGAACATGAGGACAGTGTTTTTACCTTCAAACCTTCACCCAGTGGCCTTCCTCTTCAAGGATGAGGGGGGTTTAGCCAAGCATCTCTTGATTTCTCATCATCAAGAGGTGTTTGGCTACCAAGAAAAAGCAAGAAAGTGGAGGAAAGGGCGAGAAAATCACACGCAGAAGGAGGAGAGGAAATTTGGCGCCAATTTTATTGAGTGATTGATGGACTGAAAGTTGATATAGATAATATAAGCTGACCGAGCTTATATAGGTGCTCAAGATCAAGGAAATTACAAAATGTGTAAAGGAACCAAAATTACATCAAGGGGCAGATGGTACAAAGTTTAAAAAGCTGGTCAAAAAGGCCAACCGGCAGCTGGGAGCAATGTCGCAAAAATTCAGAGTGCGCCAAATTCCATAGTTTTTCCTCTTCGCATTGCCCAAATGTCTTCAAATGATCATGCATCTTCGAAGTCTGCCTCGCTCTTATCGTTTGAATCGGCCTTGAAGAAAATGACTTATTTAGCCTACAAACTTACAAAATAGCCATAAATGTGGTCAGTAAAGGTGTTGGACCTCTAAATGTAATCAATCGGGCTATTTGTCAGATTAGTACACCAAAAGTGCTTAAAACCTGCAATAAACAGGGCTCAAAATAGCACTATTTGGGTACTAATCATTGCCCGTTTGACTTCTTCACTTTTTGTTATCTTTTTGGTTTTCTTCCTACTTTCTCCTTATAATAGCGTTTGGATTTGTAGTTTGGTAATTAGACATGGGTCAAGCAAAGCCCCTGACCGTATTAATCGGTAATGGATCTTTTTGGCTCATTAATAAACCGGGCGGAACCTTCAACAGCTTCCCGCTCTTTTCTTTTTCCTTCACTTCCTTCTCATTTTCACTTTCGGGCAACCAAACACCATCCCGAGGATGACAAACTCTCGGAGGATGAGTGGCTGCACCCTCCTCCTCGAAGTGTAGGGTCACCGGGCACACCCAAGGCAAAATGAGGAGTTCCACGTTTTTCATGCAGGTACTCACTGTCATTTGTGTTCTCCTTTTAACTCTAGGTTTAGATCCCTTCGATTCATGTTGAATGGTCAATACTTGGTAATCTTTTAGTGCTCACTGGATGCTTATTACTAGATCTTCTGATGTTCATTAGTTACCATTTATTACCCATTAACGTGAGTCAAGGGAGGATTTGTTTGTACCGATCGAGAACATTAATGGCCAGTGAATGCCATTTTAAGAGATATTTAATAAGGGTTAGTTTTTATAGCCACATGAAGATCCGGTTCGTGAGATGATTATAGTTCATCCTCCCCAACCCGAGGAAAGGACCCTGGAATCCTCATTTACCCTAAAGACTTAACCCTAGTGACCCAACACATCAAGGAGTTCTCTTTTACATTTTAATCTCTATTTTACTCAAGCACTTTCCCCATCAAAACCCACTGTCTTTATCAAACCCAAAAATCCAAACTTAAATTCACCTTTTTGAATCACTGTAAATCATTTTGTGTGAAGAAACCCATCCCCTCGAGTTCCCAATTCCTGTGAGCCACCTATATCAGTGTGCCTAGGCTACGGCAAAGAAGGTTTAGGTATATAAATTTTGTTGGTTCGGAGCTCTCTAGCTACATGTTTACGTGCGAATCAAATGGCACCGTTGCCGGGGATGGTGCCTAAGTGCAATTGATGAGCATTTGAACACTTATGATCCTCACTGGCAAGATCCTCGTGAATTTACTTTATTTTTCCTCGTTTAGCATTTTTTTTTCCTCGCTTTCGCCTCATAATTTTTGTTTCGTTTATTTTTTTAGGTAACCCTAACCCTTTAGGTAGGACTGTTTCTTGGTCGTTGGGTGTTTGCCCTGTTTTTGCTGCAGGAATCTATGTTCCAGTGGGTAACGAATTCTGAGGGCAATTTGATCAAAGTCAGTGTTCTACAAGAGTCCAATGTTGAATTGAATTTTAGATTGAACCTAATGGAACACCTAGAGGAAGGACAACAGAGTCAGCAACCCGTGGAGAGAAATCCAAACACATATAGGTCCATGAGGGACTATATAAACCCTCCATGGGGTAGTGCATCCTCCTACATGGTTCCCCCAAGAAATGCACAATATGGAAATGATTACAACCCTACTTGGGGGAACCACCTAAATCACTCATGGGGACAAAGATGCAATCGCTCTTCACAAGATACCCCTTCACTCTCAACCTGAACCAATTACGCCCAACCCTCTCCAGCTTAAGCAAGCCATAAACAACCTGTGGGTGACGTTGTGGAAGAGCAGAAGACATTCAATGCCCAATTAAGGCAAAGAATTCATATTGTGGAGAACTCTTTGAACCAAAAATTAGATGGGCTTCAAAGTGAAATTGATCAGAAATTTGACAACCTGCAAAGTGGAATTGATCAGAAATTTGACAACCTATAGAAATCAATTTCAAGGCTTGCCAATCAGCATGATCATCAAGAGGAAGAAAATTCAGAGGGAGAGTGTCTGATTGACACTATTTTGGGTGAGCAGACTCAACTACAACAGCTTTAGGAGGAATTGCATCCCATAAAAGCTTATCCTTCACCTAATCCCCATAATATTTGGATCAAGTGCCCTTTGCCCAACCAAAAATAAGCCTTTGTAATCCACATCATGCTATCGCACCACATGCAACACCTGAAACACCTACAACAAAGGCCATCCCATCTACACTGCCTGCCCTGCAAAACCTCAAGAAGTTAGTGGCCTTTGTTCAAACATTTGCCACTACATCGAGGACATTGGTAGCTGCTCACATTGCATGGGATAGCGGATGGTTCGTGTGCTGGTTCAGAAATGGAGCCCTTGGACCTCAGCAATTCCATTGGCTCAGCAGTTCAGACCTCAAAGGCGTGGCGGTTTGGGGGGGAGCATAGTCTCCCATACTTTTTGTTTTGATTTTTTTATTTTGATTTCTTTAATTTTTCTTTTTAGATTTTCTCTAATTTTTAGTTAATCTTTGTTTCTAGCTTCATTTTCAATTTTTTGTCTTTCTCAATTTTTACGTGTTTATTTTGCCGGTTTGGATCAGGTACTGCGGCAGGGAGGTCCGTAGCTCACCAAGAATTTCGCAACCTTGCGAATTTTCGCGAGCTCTGCGAATTTCCGACCTACGCTATTCTGTTTTTCTTTTTTTGTTTTTTGTCCACGGTAACATTCCTTTATATAATAATAATAATAATAAAATATTTAAAAAAAAAAATTTGTTCTTTGAAATGTTAAAAAAAAAAAAAAAAAAAAAGGTCTTTGAAAATGTTAAAAAAAAAATTGTCTTTGAAAATATTAAAAAAAAAAAAATCGAAATTTTCGCAACTCCCTCTACTTTCGCAGCCCCATTTTGTTTTGACCATAGCTTTTTCATCTGAACTCCGCTTTAGGCGTTCTTGGTACCATTGGAAATCTTAGAGAGTGTAGAATCTAAATCTAACCGAAGACACTTTTGGGGGAATTTTTATAAAGGCAAGGAATTTTTCAAAAATGCTCAATGGTCACTTTTTTCCTCTCTTTTCTTCTCCTAACATGTTCATTTGAAGCCCAAACGAAGTGAATAAGGTCTCGGTGGAAAGCTTGCGAAGTCTCCTATCCAAAAACAGGTACATTTCATCAAGGAGGTAGCACTTCCTTCTCTAACTTTCCAATCCAAGCCCCATTGTGGACAATGTAACATTTGGTTGGGGGGAGAGTTAGTGAAGAGGTGGCATTTATTTTTTGTGTGTTTTGTTTCCATTTACGAGGCAAAAACATTTTTGTTAAGTTGAATGACTTGCTTTCTATTTAGTTTCCTTTTGTATGAAGTTGTTTGTTTGTTTGTTAGTTTTGCTTTTGAAAAGCTAAAATATAGTCTTTTATTTTATTTTTATAATACACACTTTACGACTGCACTTGCAATTTTCAAAACACGCCATTTTTTTTTTTTTTTGTGTTTTGCCAGACTGAAGTTTAGAAAGGAAATTGAAACTTTGTCAATTCTATTGATGTTGAGTGGTTCCATGCCTAATTGAGTGGATGATTAGTTGAATTATTGCTTTTGACATTTTCTTCCATATACAGTAACCACACCACCCGATTGCACATCGGGTTTCAACAATAATTTGAAGAAGCGCCTAACCTCCTAAACTTTGCAAAACCTACCATAGTTTCATTGACTACCTTTAATAGGTTAAGGACCCCCATGAAAAGAAAGAAGACCCTAATGTGCCTTCAAAATAAAAGAAGTGGAAAGAAAAAGAAAAAGAAAAGAAAAGAAAAAGAAAGAAAATTGCAGCTTTGCTTGAAACAGGAAACGCGGTCGAGGGTATATGGCGAAAGTGCGTAAGGCGGTACCACTAGCGGTTGGGAGTCACCGACTTTGTGCTCGCTACATGGGTGGATGGGTGAGGTTTAGCAAGGTTGTAGGTGCTGGGTTTCGAAATCATTCAAAGTACGAGGGTGAAACTGAAGAGTTAAATGATTACAAAGTCCCTTATGACTTGGTGCCCTAAGCCTTAGTGGTTGAGGTCATCGGTAGATCCCGTTACATGGACTTTGGTGAAATTCGATTCCTCGGCATTGCACCCCTACAACACAAAAAGAGTTGTGGAATAAGAGTGGGTCCTAATCAATTTAGATTGGTTAGTGTCTGAGTGGAGAAGCCGATAGCTTGGTTGAGGGAGTGCGGTTGGCGGTTTATTGTTGAGGCGATCAAACAAACATAGGGCACAGTGAAGTCTCTGGTTGATTCACTAGGGGAGGCTCTTTTGATACTCAGTGTATGGCACATTCATTCTCCAGATAGTTATTAGGCAAGGGTTTCAGTGATTCTCATCGAGGGTTAGGCATTACTCATTCACACCCTTTTTGAAATACCATTTTTGTAAACAAAAATTTGATATTGTTTTGCATGCTCTTCCTTTCTTTCTTTCATTGCTAAGGGAATAGCAATGTGTAGGTTGGGGGGTGTGATTAGTACTCAAAAAATGCTATTTTGAACCCTGTTTATTGCAGGTTTTGAGCACCTTTTGTGTACTAATTAGCGTAATTAACTTCGATTTGCGGTGAGTCCCTGTTATTCTCACGATCGCATTTTGTGGCTAATTTTTGCTTGTAGTTTTTTGCACGCTGATCGTACTGCAAAATTGTTGGGTCGATCAAGCCGCGAGAATCGAGAGTTGAACTTCGGCGTGCAGTTAAACCATAAGGAAAAAGGGCATAAATGCATGGAAATTGGGCTGCGAAGGAGAATTGGCGGTGTGAAATTTCGCAACACTGCGAATTTTTATTGAGTTCTTGAAATCACCCCTTGCCACTGTTCACAGCTCATGTGCCACGCTCCCGCGGCTACGTGCATTGTTAAAATTTCGGCATTATTCCTGGCGCCTATTTGTCTTCTTCATTTGCTTGTTACTCTTTTGTTTTCTTCCTACTTTCTCCTTGTAATAGTGTTTGGATTTGTAGTTTTTGGTAATTTGTATTATGGGTTGGCTATAAAAGCCCCCTGACTAGACACTGTAATGGATCTTTTTTTGGCTCATTAATAAACTGGGCGGGAACCTTTCAGCAGTTCCTGCTTCTTTTCTTTTTCCTTCACTTTCTCTCATTTTCTCTCACTTTCTGGGCAGCCAAACACCCTCCGAGGATGACAACTCGGAGGATGAGTGGCTAGACCCCCTTCCTCCCCTTGAAGTAAGAGTCACTTAGGGCGCGGGATCGGGCAAAATGAGGAGTTCCACGTTTTTCACGTGAGTACTCGCGTCATTTGTGTTCTCGCACCTTTCCCAGGTTTAGATCCCTTGATTCATGTTGAATGGTCGGTACTTGGTAATATTTTTAGTGCTACATTTGGATGCTTATTACTAGATCTTCTGATGTTCATTGGTTACCATTTTATTATCCATTATAGCATTAGTCGAGGAGACTTGTTTGCAACGAGAACATTAATGGCGATGAATGCCATTTGAAGATGTTAATAAGGGTTAGTTTTAGCACATGAAGATCCGATTCGGGAGAGATGATTATAGGTCATCCTCCCAACACTGAGAAAGGACGGAATCCTCATTTACCTAGAAGCTTAACTTGACCCAGCCTTATCAAGAGTTCTCTTTTATTTTACCCAATTTATTTCTAGTTAATTTTCACCATCAAAAACCCCCTTTGTTTTTATCAAAATCAAATCAATGAAGTCACCTTTTGAATCACTATAAATCATTTTGTACGAAGAAAACCCATCCTTGAGTTCGACCACAAAGCCCTTTATACTACGGTAGCTGAGAACACGACGGTAGAAAGTTTAGGTATATAAATTTTTGGTTTGGACGCACGCTACGTTTACGTGCGAATCACCGCAGAGACGACTTTCACTTTCACAGTGATGCGCACTAACTTCGAGCTTCACCCGGTCTCCTCTCACCAACCTCATCCCGACACAGCGCTGGGGGTCTACATTTTCCAACCCATTACAGCACCCTCAAATGGAGCCATCTCTATCTTGGTTTGATAGTTTGTTGTTGTAAAGCGAGAACTCCTCAAATGCCAAATAGGTATCCTGACTACCCTTGAATTCCATCACACAAGCTCTTAGCATATCCTCTAATGTCTGAATGGTCCTCTCTAATTGGTCATCCATCTGAGGATGAAATGTTGTGCTGAAATGAAGGTGAGTACTTAAGGAATTGCTGTAAGCGGGCTGAAAACACGGATGTGAACACAGGGTCTCGATATGAAACTCACAAAGCGGAACCCATGAAGTCTCACTATCTCATCCACGCGACTCCGACGGCTTTTTCGGAAGAATCTTGACATTAACTGGTAGAAAATGAAGCGAACTTAGTCGTCGATCAACTATCACCCATATATCATCATCTTTTGCCTGCGAGTCCATGGAAGACACGTCACAAAATCCATGGTGATCTTCCATTTCCATGCGGAATGAATGCTTGTATCTTCCTATGGGCCTGCGATGCTGCTGCCTTCACCCTCTTGCGACGAGGTTAGACATCACGGAGGCGAGAAACACGGGATCTCTTTCTTCATCCCATTCCACCAGTAATGTTCTTTCAAAGTCTTGTACATCTTGGTACTACCTGGATGCATAGCATAAGAAGATGAATGTGCTTCTTCCATAATGTCTCTCTTCAACTCGCCATACCATGGCACACACATTCTCTGCCCTTTTTCCTTTATTATCTTAGTCATCTGCGATTTAAAACTGCCTTTCTTTCCCACTATCTCTTCCTTAAGCAATCATCTGTGGATCACTGCAAATGCCACCTTTGAATTTGATCACTAAGAGGTCTAACATGAAATGTGGCTAACAATGCTCATGAATCCTCAGCCTCCAATATCACCCTTAAAGCTCTCAAATCCATCAACAGTGGAAGATAACATGATCTCATATGAGACAAAGAACTCTCTAGCCACCTACTCAAGGCATCTGCTACGACATTAGTTTTTCCTGGATGGTGTTGTGAATGCAGGTCGTAGTCCTTAATCAACAAACACGTCTTCTTTGCCTCCAGGTTTAACTCTTTATGGTGAATTGATTCATTCTTACGATAGGTATCTTGGAATCAATAACAATATGTATAACACAAAAACTCCTCTTTGCCATAGCAAAGCTACTGTAGTATAGTGGCTCTAGGGTATAACACAAGGATGGGTTTTCTTCGTACAAATGACTTACAATGAGCTTAAAACTGGTGAATTCAATTTGGATTTTAAGGTTTGGTAAAAACGGGGGAGTTGGATGGTTGGAAACTGAAAATAAACTGAAGAAAAATAAGAAAAATAATAAAAGAGATCTCCTTGAAGTATCAGTATACTGGGCTTAGGATCCTAGGGCAATTAAGGGTTTCCAGGGTCATTTCCTCGCGTTGGGGAGGATGACCAATAGTCATCTCTTGAACCGGAACTTCATTTAGCTATAAAACCTAACCCTTAATAATTATCCTTTGAAAATGGTACTCACTGAGCATTAGGGGTCTCCGACAGTGAAAAATAACTCTCCTTAACTCACCTTACAAGGGATCATAAATGATAACTAACAAACATCAATGGATCTAACATTAAGCATCCAATGAGCCCAAAAGATTATCAAGTAATAACCATTCAAGGTGAATCTAAGGGATTTAAACCTACAGTTAAAGGGAAACACAAAGCGCACATCATTACAAGGTAACCATGGAACCCTCGGCACGCCTTTAGATCCACGACGGCCTTCCTCTTCAGGAGGGAAGGGTTTCCTATGCTCATCCCTTGATTTGTCATCTCAAGGGGTGTTTGGCAGCAGAAAGTAAAAGAAAGGAAAGAAAATGGGAAAAAGGAAGCGGCCCGGGAAAAACTCCGCCCGAGTTTATTAATGGGAAAGAGATCTTTAACGAGTGTAGTCTTGGGGCTTTATAGCGAGCCTTTACAAAATGACAAAATAACATAGAAAACACTATTACAATGGGGGCCAAAAGGAGAGAAAACCAAAGAGTCAAAAGCAAAAGCGAGGCGGCAAGTTAAGGATGAGCAGTCGGTAAAAATGGTGAAACGGTCTGAGTGACGAGCAATTTTACAACTGTGAAAGTACCGAAATTTGCAAAAATTTAAGTAACTGCCAAATTTCCTCTGGCTCTAATTTCTTGGCATTTACGCTTTTCTTTCATACGGTCTACGATGCAATGCTGAGTTTGACTAATTCTTAAATGTTTAGATCCAACTCAACAATATTGAAAATAAAATGACTTGCAAGAAACTACAAAGTAGCCACAAAAAATATTATCGTTAAGCAAGGGACGCAATATTACCGTCGGGTTAATTATCTTTGATTAGTACACAAAAGTACTCAAAACCTGTAATAAGCGAAGGGGTTCAAAATAGCACTTTTGAGCACTAATCACACCTACAACCTACATTGCTAGTCCTTAGCGATACGGAAAGAAAGAAAGAAAGAGATCATACAGAACAATAACAAAATGATGTTCACAAAAATGGTATTTCAAAAAGGTTGTGAATGAGTAATGCCTAACCCTTAATGAGAATCATCGAAACCTAGCCTAATAACCATCTTAAGAGAATGAATGCCATACAAAATTGAGTATCAAAAGAGCCTCCTTCTCGGGGAATCAACCAGAAACTTCCACCAAAACCTAAGTGTTTGTTTGATCAGTTCTCAACAATAAAGCCCCCTTAAGCCTCTCCCCCAACTAATCTACTGCCTCCACCTAGGACACTAACCAACCTAAATAGATCAGGACCCACTCTTATTCCACAACTCTTTTTGTGTTCTAAGGGTGCAATGTTGAGGAATCGATCTGCAGGAATCCATGTAACGAGGGGATCTCTTGTGACTCTGACCAATTAAGGCTTAGGGCACCAAGTCATAAGGATCTTTCGACCACTAACTCTTCAGGTTTCACCCTAGACTCCGAATGATTTTGAAACTCTAGCACTTACAACTCGCTAAACCTCACCTATCCACCCATGTAGCAGCCTTAGGAGTCTGTGTCCCTAACCGATTGGTTTAGGGCCTTTAGACTTTAAATACTTTCTCAGATTTACTGGACGTGCTCGGGTTTCAAAGCTGGCGTTGCGATTTTCTTCTGCTGGGTTTTTTTTTTTTTGGAAGACACATTGGCCTTCTTTTCACATGGGGGTTCTTAACCTATTAAAAGGTAGTCCAACGAAACTAGGGTAGGTTTGCAAAGTCACAGAGGTCGATAGTTTTTCGGCTTATTGAGAACGTGTGCCGGTGTGTGGTTAGCTGGAGTGGAAGAAAAAGGGTCGGAAGCGACAAGAACTGATCATCCCACTTTCGACGGGCATGGAACCAATCTAACATCAATAGAATTGGACCGGTGTTTCAATTTTATTTACTTATTTAAGCGAAACACCTGAAATATGGGTGCGATTTTTTAAAAGTAAGTGTATGAGCAATAGCTTCACAAAAGGAAAACCAGCAAACCAGAACATCACAAAATGGGCTTGCTCAAAATAACAAAAACATAAATACAAATACCACTTCCTTGGTAACTCTCCTGACCAAAATGTCGTATTATCATCATGATGGAATGCGGTTGGAAAGTTAGGGAAGGAAGTGCTACCTCCTTGATGAGATGTACTCGGTTTTGGACAGGAGACTTCTCAAGCTTTCCATCGAGACCTTATTCACTCAATTTGGGCTTCAAATAAACAAGTTAGGAGAAGAAAAGAGAGGAAAAAAGTGACATGTTGGAGCATTTTTAAAATTAAACCTTCATAATAATTTCAAAAGTGTTCTTTCTAGCTATATTTGGATTCTACACTCTCTAAGCTTTCCAACGGTACTAAAAATACCTAAAACGGAGTTTGGATGAAAAAATTATTGTCAAAATAAAATTGAACATTGAAGAGTGGAGGGGTTGTTCAGCGGTACATATTTCATAGCAGTGCGAAATATTTTTAAAAAAAAAAAAAAAAAAAAAAAAAAAAATTTTTTTTTTTAATATATATATATATATATATATATATATATATATATATATATATATATATATATCTCTATATATATATATGTCATAAAGGAACAAAAATGAAAAGGCAAAATGGAATAGTGGCTATGCAATTTGACAAAACAACAAAAGCGAAACAAAAAAAAAAAAAAAAAACAAAGCAAAATGTAAAGTAGGGTTAGATTTTACTTCTTGAGAAATTCCTTGAGCTACGAAATTTTTTTTTTGGGGTTTTAACACATGTTTGTGAAGCGATCAAAAACACTGCAAAAATAAGCAGAAAAGAAAATAAAAATACGAGAAAAATGAAAATTAATGCAAAACAAAAAGATTAACCTAAAATTAGAAAATCTAAGAAGAAAATTAAACAAATCGAAAATAAAATAAAATAAAGATAAAACAAGAAGAAATGAAAACAAAAAGTGGGGGAAATTTGTGCTCCCCACTAAATAGATTTCTCAAAACCTTTGAAGAAATTTGATTTGGGCCCCAAAGTGGAGCTTGTAGAGAAATGCAGAGTCAGTGCTCCATGCGAACCGGCACAGAAACTTCATATGCTTTGCCATGCAATGACGGTGCCAATGTCTTCGTGTAGTGGCGAAGGTTTGAATAGAGGCCCCTCTTTAAAATATTGAATAGGCGACAAGGTGGGATGACACGCCCCAGCCGTGTGAGGTTTGGGTTAGGTTGTGATGCGGTGAAGAGCGAGAATGTAGACTAAGTCAGTAGGGGACAAGGGTAAATTGTGCTCTTGGTGTTCTTCCACTGCTTCCTTAGTCAGCAACGGGGAGATTGCTTCCTTCTTCTCCCATGGGTAAACAACAACACCCGATGTACGAGGATTGAGAGTTTTTCTGAAGGGCCTTCTTATAGGCTCTTTGTGAACCTTACTCCTCCACCATGGTGTCACTCGGCCTCTCCCTCACGGATTTTCTTCCTCTTGATGAACATGTTCTTTGGGCAAGCTAGCAGAAATTGATTTCTGCGGGGACTGTCAAAATTTATGATCCAATTCCACTGCGGGTTGTCAAATTTACGACCAATTTCACTGAAACCATCCACTTTTTAGTTCAGAGTTCTCCACGAGTATGAATTTTTGACAGTGGCGTGAATTCTTCTGTTCTTCCACAACGTCACCCACCAACATTGGGACTAGTATTGCTAACTCGATCAGAGATTGGCGATGATGGGGACCAAGAACGAAGGAGTTGGCTTATCGCGGATGTGGAAGGTGAATATTGTGTAGGTTACGGTTCCACGTGAGAGGTTTGAGTGGTTCCTCGACTAGGTTTGCAGGCCCACCATATGGTCATTTGTTGGAGGCACCGCCGCCAGAGCACACTCATCCATGGAGGTTTTCTATAGTCCCTCATGGACTTATATGCATTAGATTTCTCTCAAAGTGCGACCATGTTGTTCTTCCTCTAGATGTTCCATTGGCCTCAGCGATATTCGATTCGAAATTAGGCTCTGAGAAGAATGTGGAAACTTTGATCCGGCTTGCCTTATGGATTTCTAATCCATTGGAACATGAATTCCCCTATAACAAAAAACGAACTAGAGGCAACACAAAACGATCCTACTTGATTTTTTACAGTGAAATGAAACTAAAAAAAAAATGACAGTAAAATATAAAAGAAATTCACCAGTACTTGTGATGAGGATCACAAGTGTTCCACAGCTCGTCAAATGCACTTAGGCACCATCCCTGTACAAATGACTTACAGTGAGCTTAAAACTGGTGAATTCAATTTGGATTTTAAGGTTTGGTAAAAATAGGGGAGTTGGATGGTTGGAAACTGAAAATAAACTGAAGAGAAAATAAAGAAAAATAATAAAAAGGAATACCTTTGAAGTAGTATCACGGGCTTGGGATCACAGGGCAATTGAGGGTTTCCGGGGTCATTTCCTCGCGTTGGGGAGGATGACCAAAGTAGCCATTAGAACTTCATTCGCTATAAAACCTAACCCAAAATAATTATCCTGAAAAATGGTACTCACTGAGCATTAGTGGTCTCAGGCAGTGAAAAACAACTCTCCTTGACTCACCTTACAAGGGATCATAAATGATAATTAACAAACATGACTGGATCCCAACATTAAGCATCAATGAGCGAATTATCAAGTAACCATTCAAGGTGAATCTAAGGGATTTAAACCTACAGTTAAAGGGAAACACAAAACTGCCTGTGAGTACCTGCGTGAAAACCATGGAACCCTCAGCCTACCTTTAGATCCTGCACCCAGCCGACGCTTTGCATGCATCCGGCACATAGTTTGTGGCCAGGCGCTGGGAATGGGTAGGCTTGAGGCCACCAAAACCCCGTAACAGCCTAGAATCATAATTTCTACCGAAAGTGTGAGACCTATTCGTTTCTATAACTAATGACAAATCCACATTATTCGCAATATCAATCTAAAAATCTATAATAATTAACTCCAAAATCTCATATCATGATATTATCTCAAATAACATAACAAATGAACCTCGTGGTCATCCCGGCTAACAAAAAACGACCTCGACGGTCTCATCAAAGAAATATCAATAAGGTTTCATCAAAGCAAAATTTATCCAACTCAACTATTCAAAATTTGCTCCCGATTTAACAAATAATTAACTTGATAACAAGTTAATTCACCATGGAACCTTAAAACTTAGACTCTCATTCGCCAAATAAGCAAATAATAATCCATTACATGTTTCAAATAGAATCAAGTGGTCGAAATGCTGGATTCTCCTTTTTCTCTGTCTACCATGAAAGGAGGAAATTAGCGAGGGTGAGATAACTACGTGAGTAAAAATATATATCACCATACTTGTGAAATTCAGGTACTCAAGGCGAAACTCACAAGGATAAGTTCTCACTCAATCAATCAATCACCAGTACACTTAGGTTATCATGACAAAATAGCGTGATATGAGCGACAATATCAAATGAGATTTGAGGTTTATTTCTGAAATATAGTTTACCATTGGGAATCCGTACATTCCTTTTTACCTTTATCTTTGGAATCCGTACATTTCAACCAAGATCCGTAGAGCGGGCGGGTTCTACACCTAGGTTTTACCACCTCTCTAGGAAGGCATGGCTTTTGCCCGCACTAAGAGGGTACCATGCCACATAACTTTGATGACCTCCGTCGGTTAGGCTTTTCACAGCTGATTCATGCCATCAATGACGTGCGATTACAAGTTATAGTGAGCCGTACTGAAGCGCTGCAACAGAAGATAACACCAAATGCAATAGAGTTAGCTGACCGTGCTCGGCATGATTATTCATCGGGACCACGTGACTTGTGGCATATGACAAATTCAATTCAATGAATGCTCAAGAATAAGGGTCTTAATCATAGTCGATTACTACGATCGAGATTGCATATTAAGAAAACCACAGTATACATTTCGAAGGTGCAGAATGCGATGATATAAATTTACTCACCTCCCTATTCAGGGCTCAGCTAGGCTATTATTCACCTGAAGCGTCGCTGAGCCTTCCCCAACCAAATTTACTATACCAATATTCATGCAGAAAAGAAATATAAAGATAACGTCAAAATCATAACGAGCCTACCTTGTTATCCACTACTCAATTAGGCCGTTTACCGTTTCTATTTAATCGCCTAACTTGACCTTTTTAAATAATTTTTTTTAAAATCCCCTTTTTACTTTCCTTACCTTCAACATTCTGCCTTTTAACATCTAAATACCCAAAATTATAATTTTAATATTCAATTTCACAACTAATTTCTTATATCTAATGTTTAATCACTAAACTCGATTTTTTGTGAGATTGAACATCGAGTTAGATATTTTGACTATATCAACATACGATGCTCGAAAAGACCTGAAAACCAGTGGAAAAATTTCACTAACATCCATATCTTCCAATGATGTCAAATTGGACCTAAAATTCGTCCATTAGGTCCTCCTATGATTCTGTCCAAGTCGACTCTTCAAACAGAAATTCACATTCAATCGATTCAACCTTAATTCCACTCACACATCAATTCATTCTAAATACATTTTCCTCTAAATTTTAAAGAACATACCAGACCTAATTCATACCTCTTAGGTCACATTATATAGGATTCAAAATGCAATTGCAACCTAGCATACACATTAGAACAATTAATTCATTCCAAACAGCCCTAATTTGACCATCCAAACAACAACCATTTATCAATTCAGCCCTTCCTCCAATACAGACCATGCAAAACCAAAATTAAAAAACCATGGAACTTTAATATACCTTCATAAGTCTCCCATCATGAAAATCACAGGTTGATTCAAAGGAATTGGCTGCAACAAAATTTTCTTCCTTCCCTGCACAGCTTCTGGCGCCTCGAATGGAGAACCTAGGGTTCTTCAATTTTTTTATTTTGTTTTCTGCTTGATTTTCTGAGGCTTAATATTTTTAAAAATTAATTCAATATTGCATTTAAGTCCCTGTGGTTTTTCTTGAATTTTTTAAGGCCCTGGGAATTATTAAAAATGTCTCTTGGCCCTTGGTCAACAAAATCTGTTGACTTTCCTACCTGGTCTACTGCTCACTGTATTTTTGTTTTTTTTTTTTATTCACTTATTTTCATTAATTTTATTTTTATAACATATATTTGACCTATTCTTCTTCATAAATTCTGTATAATTTATTTCATTCATTGGGTATTTTTAAAAATTCTATTTCGGTCAATCGTCGTAATTTGACCTTACTGGGTATATTTTCCTAAAAATCCATTTAATTGAGAAATAATTCCTAAAAATTATTATAAATTTATGATGGACCTTAAAACACCTAAAACTTAAATTCCATGAAAAAATATCATTTAAATAAAATGTTTAAAGTGTTACATTTTCCTCTCCCCTTATAAAAAAATTGCCCTCGACTTATTATTAAAGAGCGTGTACCTTATCACCTCGAAGAGTCGAGGATATTCGCCCTTCATCGACCGCTTCACTCTCCCAGTACACTCCTACTTCGTGGATTCTGCCACTGAACCTGCCATAACTATTTCTTTGTTTCGCCTTCCCGTCTGCCTATCCACTATGGCTTACCGGGTACCTCTTCATGACGTATCCTTATCAACCTCAATCTCCCCGAATGAAGAATGTGATCTGGATGAGGAACGATCTGCACATTGAGATGTGGAACACCGGATGCACATGGCCAAAAGTTAGGGGCAAGCTAATCAGAAGATTAGCATTGCCAACCTTATCCAATATCTCAAATGGCCCTATATATCTCTGTCGCCTTCCTTTCTTCCCGAATCTCATCACTCCCTTCATAGAGATATTTTAAGGAAAACGTGATCACCACACCAAACCGGCATATCCCGCTCCTTGATCAAGATAACTCTTTGTCGACGTAAAGCCGTCCTCATTCTCTCCTCGAATAATAGGTACTTTCTAAGTTTCTCCGATCAACTCTCGAACCTTCCAATTTCTATCACCCACTCCATCCAACAAGAAGGTACTCTACTATCATTCATAGAGTGCCTCATATGGCGCCATTCCAATCGTAGAATGGTAGGCCAAGCTATTATAAGCAAACTCTACCAAAGGCAAATATTTTTCCCAACTACCTCCGAAACTATCACATCCCAGAGCATGTATCCCCAAGAGTCCGAATTGTCCACTGATCGCTTCATCCGTCTGAGGATGGAAGGTCAGATTCGAAATCCGGGCTTTATACCTAGCGGCTTCCCCAAGTTTCACAAAAACCTCGAGGTGAACCTGCGGACCTCCCGCCAGATACTATGACACCGGCACTCGCGCTGCTACTATACCGCCCAGATACATCCTGTGTACCGTACACCGAGGCGGTCTTAATGGGCCTAAGAAGCAGCCGATTTCCGCCGAATCCGCCAACTATAACCCGTGACGACCATGCCCTTCGAGTCTTTGGTAACCCAACTGACTGTAAATCCATAGTAATTCTCTCCTACTTCCATTCGTGCAATGGCACCCTCGCGTAAGACCCGCGGGTCTCGTGCTCGAATTTGGACTTGTTTGCATGCCACCATGATGCCACATACTGTACACATCCTTTTCATCCCATTCTACCAATACATACCCTAATGATCCGTACATCTCGTAACTCCCGGATGAACACTATAAGGTGCATTATGGCTTCCCTCGTAGAAACTTTATCTCAACCCATCTACACGTGCACACACTATTTCCCTTGGTCTCAAAGACGCCATCCCTAATTTCAACCGGATGTCCTGGCTCACCGCACCGCCTCTCAATTTAATAAAGGAAGGATCCCATCTCGTCAGCCTTGGATCTCATCAATCAATAAGGGCCCCTACTTGGAACTCGTGCAACCACCCCGGGACTCGTAATCTCAAACCGTATTCCATATTAAATGTGATCCCCAACTCCTTCACTATACTCTTATGCAATTTAAATACGTGTTAGATCGTCACGACTTCTCGCTTAAAGCATCACCACCACATTGGTTTTCCCAGATGATATGTAATCGCAATCATAGTCTTCAAGATTCTTACCATCTCCTCCGCCTCGAGATTCAAATCTCTCATCACGAATGTATCAAGGTTTTTGTGATCCGTAAATCTCACACTTCACCATAAGTAGTGCCTCCATAGCTTCAAGTGCAAAAATCACTCCGCTCCATCTCCGTGTCATGTGTGATAATTCAACTCATGTCTCTCAACTGTCTGATGCATATGCTATTACCTTCCCATTCCCGCATCGTGACAACCTAATCCTACTCTGGAGGCATCACAATACACTGTCATACTCTCCCGATTCGCAGTAGCGTTGACCGGAGCAAGAGTTACAATCCTAAGTTTCCGAAACTTTGCTCACAGGTGCATCCCACTCAAATTTTACTTGCTTCCTCGATCAGCCAATGCTGGAGCAGATATTCGAAAAATCTTTCACAAATCTCTCCCGTAATATCCAGCCATACCCGTAAAACTACGTATTTCGCCACATCGTGGGTCTAGTTGCTAGACACGCTTCTACCTTCTGATCCACCTCGAACACCTCCTTGTTTATCACATACCCCAAAAACTCACACCGTTGGGCTTCAAAACCTCACATTTAACTGCATACAGCTTGATGTGTTCTAAGGGTCCGCAAAGACAACTCGAGGTGTTCCCATGTTCCACATGACTTTTCGAATAAATCGATATCAATCTATAAACACCACCACAAATTTATCCGCATAGGGTTTTGAAACCCGTTCATCAAATCCATAAACGTTGCTGGTGCGTTAGTCAACCCAAACCCGTGCAATACTCAGAACTCATAATGACCATACCGAGTCCCGACGCGCCTCGGTATATCTTCCCTCCTTATCTTCAATCGATGGTAACCGTGAATCAAGGTCAATCTTTGAAAATGACTGGCCCTCGTAATTGGTCAAACAAATCATCTATATTCTCGAAGTGGATACCTATTCTTGATTGTTACCTTATTCAATCGTTTGCAATCAATGCACATCCCTGCTACCCCATCCTTTTCTTCACAAATAACACCGTTGCACCCCTACTGAACCGCTTGGTCTAATAAAACCCTTATCCAAAGAATTCTTGCAACCGCTTCTTTCAACTCTTTCAATTCAAGTGGGTGCCATACGGTGGGTGTGTAATAGATATAGGATTGCGCATCAGGTAACAAGTCAATATTAAACCCACTTCGTCTGTGCTAATCCCGTAAATCGTCAGAAAGACATCTGAGTAATCCCTCACAACAGGTATATCTCCCAAATCATTAGAGGAAATTCTAGCATCTCTCACATGAGCTAAATACCCCTGGAAACCTCACATTGTTTGCTTTATATTTGAAATCAGGTACTAGGGCTTCCATTATGATCTCCTTGAAAACAAACTCAGAGTACTCCCAATGGTTTGAGCGTTATCTTCTTTCTGTAATCCATGGTTGCATAGTTAGCGACAACCATTCCATACCTAAGATAACATCAAACTTAATATAGGCAATTCAATCAAATCGGCATATAATACGCTATCCTATCATTATACATGATCTGTACATATAGTTCCACCTCCGTATAAGCGATCCTCAATGTGTCTCTGGAACCGATCCCACATGCATTGGCTATTATCTTCATTTCTACCGACTCCAATTACTCTAGCATCAGAGCATGATAATCTCCTCCACTGCTTTTACTGTCTCCTCCCGAGAAATCTTGTGGGTCATCTCCTTCCTCGCCATGATATTATGGAGTCTTAAGCCTCGGGAACTCTGTAAGATAGACCTTCCTCATCCGACGTTCGCCTAGCTACCCTCCTAGGCACCTGTGCAGGAGGTTGTGGTGGAAGTTTGGGTGAGCAGTGGGCTGGAAATGGAACTCTTTGTCTCTGGTCACTTCTGTCTAGGGCTCTATTCTCTGCCCTTAACTCATGTATTTCTTGCCTCAAAAATCTCGAATCATCCATATCAAATGGAGGCGGTGGTGGAACATTCTCAGCCTCACTCTGTACTCTCTGCCTCGATCTAGGGGGTGAATTTATCTCCATCTCAGTCCGATCTTGATGCACAGACTCCACATCTGGCATCCCAACATCTATCGGATCATAGATCTCCCTTCGCCCTTGGCGAGGTGGTCCACGTCTCGAGGTACGCCTTGTTGTCTTCTTGGTGGCATTATGACAACCAAGAAAACAAATGATACTTAGATTCACAATACATATCAAGAGTACTTAAACTTTTCATCTATAGGATACGCAGAAATTAACTATACTATGATGACATACAAAAGACAATTTGGAATCCTATGCTCCATGGTGTCACATTTATCATTTACCCGAATAACATCCCCAAAGTTCTTTTAAAACCTGGCTCTGATACCAACTTTGTCACATCCCACTTTTATATAAATTTGTGGCCAAACCGGCTAGAATGGGTAGGCTTAAGATACAAAACGTAGCAAGCTAAAATCCATATTTCTGAAATTAGTAGAACCCTTCTTTCTATAACTAATGACAAATCGTTATTAGCGATATCAATCTAAAATCTACTAATAATTAACTTCAAAAATCTCATATCATGATCTTATCTCAAATAACATAACAAATAGGCCTCCGTGGTCATCCACTAGCACTAAAAACTACCTCAGCCGCGGTCTCATCAAAAATATCAATAGGTTTCATAAAAGCAAAATTTATCCAACTCGACTATTGAAAATTTATTAGTTTAACGAATAATTAACCCGATAGCAGTTAATTCACCATGGAATATACAGAAACTTGAACTCTCATTCACCAAATAAACAAATAATAATCATTACATGTTTCAAATAGAATCAAGTGGTCAAGAAATGCACGGATTCTCCTTTCTCTGTCTACCACTGAAAAGGAAATCAACGGGGGGGTGAGATAGCTACGCGAGTAAAATATATCACCATACTTGTGGGGCTAGGTACTCCGAGCTCCACAAGGATGGTTATCTTTCAATCAATCAATCACCGTACATAGGTTATGCAACAAATAAGCGACAATATGAACAACAATATCAAATGAGATTTAGAGTTTTATTTTCTGAAATATAGTTTACCATTCGGAATCAGTACATTTCCTTTTTATCTTTATCTTGGAATCATACATTCAACCAAAGATCCATTAGAAGGGCGGGTTCTACACCTAGAGTTTTACCACCTCTCTAGGAAGGCACTGCCTTTGCGCGCACCAGAGGGTACCATGTGCACATAGCCTGATGACCTCCCCATGATTAGAAGCACTACGTGATTCATACCATGATAGCGTTCGCGATTACAAGTTATAGGCGTAGGTACTCGATGCAACAAGAGATAACACCAAATACAATAAGAGTTAGGCGGCCGTGCACCGACATGATTATTCATTAGGACACGTGACTTGTGGCATATGACCAAAATTCAATTCAATGGATAACCGAGAATAGGGTCTTAATCGCAGTCAATTACTAAGATCAGTCAGACAATGAAAACACACTTATATACATTTGAAGGTGCAAAGTACGATGATATAAATTTACTCACCTCCCTATTAGTCCAGGCTCATCTAGGCTATTCACCCTGAACGTGTGAGCCTTCCCCAACTTCATTTGCTATACCAATATTCATGTAAGAAAAGAAATATAAAGATAACGTCAAAATCATACTTGAGCCTACTTGTTATCCACTACTCCAAATGGGTCGTTTACGGTTTCTATTTAATCGCTAACTTGACCTTTTAAATATTTTTTAAAATCCCCTTTTTACTTTCCCTACAGCTAACATTCTGCCTTTTAACATCTAAATACCCAAAATTATAATTTTAATATTCAATTTCACAACTAATTTCTTATATCAAATGTTTAATCACTAAACTCGTTTTTTTTTTTTTTTTTGGTGATTGCTCCTTCGGTTAGTATTTTGCATATATCTTTCTCTACCGACGTTGAAAGACCTGAAACCAGTGGAAAATTTCACTAACATCCACTTATCTTTCCAATGATGTCAAATTGGCCCTAAAATTCGTCCATTAGGTCCTCCACATGATTTAATCGAGTCGACCTTTCAAACGAAATTCACATTCATCGATTCAACCTTAATTCACTAATTACCACCTCAATTCATTCTAAATACATTTTCCCAAATTTTAAACATATCAAACCTAATTCATACCTCTTCGGTCACATTCCTATAGATTCAAAAATGCAGTTTCAACCTAGCATACACATTAGACAATTAATTCATTCCAAACGACCCTAATTGCCATCAAACAACAACCATTTATCAATTCAGCCCCACTCCTCAATACAGACCATGCAAAACCAAAATTAAAAACCATGGTGCTTTAATATACCAAGTCTCCACCATGAAAAATCGCAGGTTGATTCAAAGGGTGGCTGCAACAAAATTTTCTTCCTTCCCCGTGATTATTGCCACGAATGGAGAACCTAGGGTTCTTCAATTTTTTTCTTTTGTCTTCTGCTCGATTTTCTGAGGCCTAATATTTTTAAAAATTAATTCAATATTGCACTTTAGTCCCTGCTGTTTTTCTTGAATTTTTGAGCCCTGGGAATTATTAAAAATGTCTCTTTGGCCTTAGTCCTTCATCTGATGACTTTTTCCCTACGAGTTCCCTTGTTCACGTATTTTTGTTTTTTTATTCCTGTATTTTCATTAAATTTATTTTTATATATATTTGGACCTTAATTTTCTTCATAAAAATTCCCATAATTTATTTCATTCATTGGTATTTTAAAAATTCTATTCGGTCAGCTATAACTTCCGGAAATTTGAAGGCCTTCTTGTTTACATATTTTCTAAAATTCCATTTAATTTAAATAATTCCTAAAAATTATTATAAATTCATGATGGACCTTAAAACACCTAAAAATTAAATTCCATGAAAAAAAAATCATTTAAAAAAATGTTTGCGGTGTTACACTTTCTCTTCAAGGAGGAAGGGTTTCTAGCCAACCATCCCTTGAGTTGTCATCCTCGAGGGTGTTTGGCGACAGAAAAGTAAAGAAAGGAAAGAAAATGGGGAGAAAGAGGCCGGCGGGAAAAACTCCCGCCCAGGATTTTATTAATGGAAAAGAGATCCTTTAACGATTAATCTAGTCTTGGGGCTTTAGCGAAACCCCTTTACGAAATGGCAAAAATAACGCAGAAAACTTTATTCTGATAGGGACCAAAAGGAAGAAAACCAAAAGAGTCAAAAAGCAAAAACGGGCAGTAGGAAGTCAAGGATGAATAGTGGCCAATGGTGAGCGATGGAAATGGCCAGGGAGCTTGGCCACAACTGCGAAAATTCACGAGGTTGAAAATTTCGCAACCTTCAAATTTCCTCTTGACTCCGATTTCTTGGCATTTTTACGCTCTTCTTTCCTTCGTCTACGATTTGCGATGCGAGTTTGACTCAATTCTCAGTGCTTGGATCGACTCAACAATTTTAGCATAAATAGCTTGCAAAAACTACAAAATTAATACAAAATGCGTCGGTAGAATAACGAGGTTCTTAATGTGCAAATCGGGTTAATTATGCTGATTAGTACACAAAAAGTACTGAAAACATGCAATAAACAGGGTTCAAAATAGCACTTTTTGAGCACTAATCAAAAATATATTAAAGACTCTTATGATCTATAAAGATCCTTTAAGGAGCACCATATAAGCAATGCCTCCATATCTTCAGGGCAAACATGATTGCTTTCTGGCTCACAAGTGGAGTGTGTAGAGTAATTCTCCTCATGCTTCAAGCGCCTAGAGGCATGCGCGATCACCTATCATTAAGCCAAAGAAACACAACCAAGGCCTGGCAAGTAACATCATAGTAAACCACAAACCCATCTCTTTCCATTTGTAAGCTAAAAGCGGAGGCGAGTCAATCTACCCTTGACTCCTCGAAACTACTAGCGGTATCCACCCGATCATATGACATACTTTCCTTGTCGGCAGTCGGCGAAGTTGCTAACTGGAAGACCTTCAATAAACTTCTGTAATACCCAGCTAAACCAAGGAAGCTGTACCATTCTTAGTTGTTTCCAACACCACATATTCTATTTTTAAGGGTCCACACTCACACCCTCGCTAAGATCCCACGCGGCCTAGAATGTCACCTGTCGGCTTAGCGGCGCCTTGCCGACTTGGCATACAGCTTGCCTCTCCTTAAGTGCGTAACACAATCCTCAGATGCTTTGAATGTTCCTTTGGATTACCTGAATACACTAGGATATCATCGATAAAGACTTCGATGAACCTATCCATCTGGCCCCAGGAATGCCGGTTCATCAAATCCATAAATATTTACTTAGGGGCATTAGTCAAACAACCCGGCATCACGAAACTCATAATGCGAGTAAGTGTCTGAATGGAGTCTTAGGAACATCACCCTCTGCACCCTCAGGCCCGATGATGCCCGGAGCCTCAAATATCTCTTGGAGTACACTCGAGACCCTGGAGCTGATCGAATAACGTATCGATCCTAGGGGTGAATCTTGCGATTCGCGGATGGTAACTCACATTCGAGTACTTTATAATCCTATACACAGCTAGTAAAGTCCCGTCTTTCTTTTTCACAAAAAACTGGAACTCCCATAGAGATATGCTTAGTCGAATGAATCCCTTGCTCCAACAACTCTTCCAAGCGGGCCTTAAGCTCTCGGCTCTATAGGAGCCATCCTATAGGAGGAATAAAATGGGCTCGGTCCTAGGATCAAATCAATAGTGAACTCCATACATGCGGTAATCCACAATATCATGCAGCAGCTCTCTAACAAGCTGGAATCTCATCGCTAGAATCCCTCCTTCCCTATCTCCACCACATAAGCAGTAACCTTGACAGCCCTTCGCAACATCCTCTGTTGCCATGGCGATTGATCATCTTGGAAAGATAACTCTCTACATATTCCCCTGAACTTTACCTCCAATTTCCCTGGCCTATGCAAATTTACTTCCCTTTTATAACAATCTAGTGTGGCTCTATGGCGAGATAGCCAATCCATGCCGAGAACCACATTAAAATCCCTCATATCTAAGGCCACAAGATCCGTTGGGAACTCCTGTCCCCCAATCAGAACTCTACTATCTCTGACTACTCTATTTGAGACTAACGGATCTCCTGCTGGAAGGGAAACTCTTATACGACCCTCTAATGTCTGGGTCTCTATCTGGAAGCGATCTAAGAAAGGCTTGGATGCAAATGAATGTGTGGCTCCTGAGTCCACTAATGTATATGCATCATGCTCAAGGATAGAAATAATACCGTCAACCACGTCTGGGTGCATGCATCTATTTGGGTCATAGCATAAACTACGGAATGGCTCTCCTAGGGCTGAGCCTCGACGTCCTGCACTTTGACATGTAGTGCTTTATTAGAAGAAAGAAAAAAAAATCAGATTGTTTAGTACTTTGAATTTGAAATGCATGGTTACTTGATAGTGTAAGAAAACTACGATTTAGCAATAACATAGGTTTCCTAAGACCTGCTCACGATACCAACTTGACACACCCCCGCCCCCTGCAGCGGGCGGTGTGTAGAGCCACTTACAAAACCCCAATTGTTAGCACAATGGCCCAGAGAATCCTGTGAAGTGGAAGCCGTGTTACTCTTGAAAACTTAGTATAAATTTTTTTCTTTTCTAAACTTGTGATGTTATAAAATTTCGTCAGCATAACAACTGCATATAGGACATATCCCAAAACCTGTATATATAGACATGGCAACCAACAACACTTCTTCAAAAGACCCTCAGGCTCATCACATTTTAATAAACCAAAACTATGTACATACATATACACAACTGTACAAGTTCCAAGTATTTTCTTACAAAAGTTAGTTAATACAGCACTTATACTAGAAGTCAGGAGAATCCTAATATGTCCCAGTCGTGATGCTTGTACCTAGAAAATAGTTTTAAAGCAGGGAAAATAATAGGCTAAATAGGCTGATGAGTGTATGCTTTATAAAATGCTTTTCTGAAAAATGTCTCAAAACTGTAAAACTACCTTTTACAAAACATTTTCAGAAAACCTTGTTTTGCTATAAAAGTTTCTAAAATTTTCAGAAACTGCATGCTTGCTTTACTTTAAAAGTTTCTAAAACTTTTCTTAAAACTACTTGCTGGCTTTGAAAGTTTCTAAAAACTTTTCATACTATGCTTGCTTTCTTGCTTTAAAAGTTTCTAAAAACTTTTCATAATATAACAACCTTCACCCCAGTGGTTGATTTTTAAACTGTATGAAAAATGCTTATAAATAAAAATCAACCACTGGAGGCCTTTCTTGCTTGTTGTACCCTATTAAACACGGGAAACCTAGGCCTCGATCGTGCCGACGGAAGGACCTTGTGTCCACATCACCATTTTCGGTAAATATGGTGGAAAGACCTCGTGTCTACGTCACCCATGTCTCACAGCTAAGCGCGCTAACCTTATATACCCTAGTACGTGCCACGACCTCCTCTAATATGCCATAATGCATGAGCTAAGTTTGCCGACCAGGCAAATCTAAAATGCAATGAAATCATGACCTCCTCTAATATGCCATAATGCATGAGCTAAGTTTGTCGACCAGGCAAATCTAAAATGCAATTAAATCATGTCCTAACTTCACCGTGCATGAACGGAATACCTTTGACCGGTATGCTTGCTTAAACTAGGGATTTTCTAAAGGCCTAATTTATAAAAATATAATTTTTGCTTGTCCTAACTTCACCGTGCATGAACGGAATACCTCTGACCGGTATGCTTGCTTAAACTAGGGATTTTCTTAAGGCCTAATTTATAAAAATATAATTTTTGCTTGCTTGCTTGAAATATGGTTTAATACTTTAAAACCATTGCTTGCTTGAAATATGATTTAATAATTTAAAACCATAACATACCAGCGTAAAACGATTTATAAACAATACATTAGTATTTAAAAATAGAGTTTAGAACACTTACCTTTCCGATTACAATAATTGAGCACGACTTCACAATTTCTCCCGCCTCCGCTATTACCCTACACATTCAATGTATTAGACCACACACGTCAGCACAACCAAGCAATTTGCACACTTAGTTCTACAATTAAATTTTTCAGAAAATATGTGGGCATCAAATGCTATTCACAGGCATATGGCTAGATTATAGACTCAAGGGACTTTTCATAGAGTCTAAAAACACCCGAAAACATTTCTAGTATGTTCATGCGTAGAATACAATCTGAAATTTCAACCAGTAATGCAGCAGATCCAGAAATTCAGCGATTTGTTTTTAGAAAACAATGCGAATTCCTAAAATTCCTAAACTCAGTCCAAAAATTTTGGGACTGAAATTTATGGCATCTCACTGCCTCTAAGAAAATTTCAAGCCATTACATAGCCTTTAGGCTAGAAATAACACAAGTAGGAAAATTCCCTATCTCTTAAAATTTGGCTGAAACACTAGAACTCTTGGTGGCCTTTGTGGCTCTTGTCGCGTGAGCCCGGCTTGCCTTCTTCTCAAAAATTCACAGTCCGATTTCCGTATATCTTAAAAAGAAATGAAAAAAATAAAAATAAAAATCTTCCTCTCTCTCTCCATTCACGGTCTCTCCGTCTCCCTCTGTTCCATTTACTCCTTTTACATACTATGTTTTTTTTTTCAAAATTATTAATTATTATTATTATTATTTGGATATATGACTCATCTTGCCTCATTCGGGTCCGTTTCTACCCCAAAAAAATTTATTTATTTTCACTTCACTTTATTTGAAATGAACTTCTTGACAGTTCACTGTTTCGAAGTTTTGTAAAAATCTTGTCCACGAAGTCAACGGCAACTTATCCTGCCAGAGAAAATCGTAAAATATTCTGATTGTCATACGAATTCGAAAATTTTCTAGGTCACTTCAGGTGGTGTGAGACGAATTTAGCAGCGTGAAATCCCGTTTTGTTATCCAGAGATCTAAAGAATTTTCTAGGCTTCCACTGAACCATTATGACAATTTATTAATGTATTATCCTTTAACTAATTAAAGTTTCATGATTTGTGCTCGCCCTCCACTTTCATGGTACAAAAGTGTAAATGTCTTTGAAAACTTTCTGATTTGATGTAAAAACAACTTCCAAAAATACTACTATGACACTCCAGCAATTAAGGAAGCCGCAGTGCGCATGCGTGACCTGGGTTCGCATCTTAGTACACCCTCTCCCCCGGGATGGAGCGTTCTGATCCCAATGTCCAAAAATTTAGTCATGTTTGGGCTGAACCACACGGCCATTTGCGGCTCTTAAATAAAGAGGAACCATTATAGGAAAACCCTGCCTCTTGGGCCCGACGAAAATTAGGTTCCGGTTGCCGCCAGCGTAGCTCTTGTTGTGTGGACCAACTTTAGTTCTCGGACTATTGAGCTCCGACCGTCGGAACATCGGGAAAATCTTCTCTTTCCCTCTCTCCCTTTTCATTTTTCTCTCCCCATGACTTGATTTTCTTTCCTGAAGCCCTGATTTTTTCTACTTTGGTTTTTCCTCATTTTCTTTTCTTTTTCTTTGTCTTTCTTTTCTCTTTTCTTTCTTTTTTATTCTTTTATTTTTCCTTCTTTTTGGTTTTCATCCCACCGAATTGTTTTTTCTCTCTCTCATTTTGTTGGTCTTATCCCAAGTGAGAGGAAACTTTCTCTCACCTTCCTTTCTTCTCTCTCATGGCCATGTGTCTTCACATGGTCCATGTATCATGTGTCATGTGTCACATGGACACATGATTTAGGTGTCACCTTCCATACCATATAGCTCTCATTCCATGTGTCCTTCTCCCATGGTGCCATGTGGTAGCCCTTGGTCATGCTGTAAGACCCGAGAAAAACCTAGAAATTTGAAATTTTGTTATGAAGGACAAAATGGTAATTTTGATGGGTTTCTTTCTAGATCTCGGATGACAAAACGGACTTCACCGTTGGAATCTTTTCATGAAATAAAGTCACCCAGGAGAATTTCATTGAATTCCGAGACAATAGGATTTTACGAGAATTGAGGCGAAGGCGTCAGAGTGAACCCCAAGCGAGATTTTTAGAAAATCCTGAAAAATATCAAATATTTAAGAATGTCCATTTGAGATAGATGGAGGCCCGGCTTGGGATGAAATAAATTGTTTGAGGCGAACGGATCGGGAAGCGTGACCGCGGTAAGGCGCGATGTGAAGTCACGTGTCTCATGTATAAATATCGAAATATCTAAAATCAAGAAAGAATCTCACAATTTGGTGCGCGCAAGCGTTAGAGAGAGAGAAGCGAGAGGAGGAGAAAAAAAGTAAACTGCCGATTGATTTCACGGGGTTTCTGCGGTCGAAACGACGGTGAGATTAAATGTTTCTGAGACAAAGAGCTCACGTGGGTACCAAAATCATAAGATTTCGCCAGGTCGAGTTAGGGTTTTCACGGAAGCGAGAAAGGTGGTGTCTTGGGAAATCAGACCGTCAGTAGGGTTTTATCTTACTCGGATTTAATTTCTATCTAAGGGCATGTGTGTGTGTGTCAAAGTGGAGAATGTTGTCCAGTTTTTTTCCTCCGACCCCATGACTGTGTTTTGGCCATAACTTGGCCATCCCTCATCCGAATTGAGTGATTCCAATTTTGGATAAACTAAACTTATAGGAGAACATATCTCCTTGAAATAGGTCTATCCAAATTCCGACTCCTTTGGACTCAGAAATGCATTCAAAGTGGGTATGTTCGGTGGAGTTTTCTGCTATGTTTGAGCCCTTGGCGAGTTTTGGCCGTAGCAGCCATCACTCATACGAATTGAGTGACAATTTCTCTCAAAACTAGACTTATAGGATAACATATTTCCTAGAAATAGTTATCACAATTCGACCTATGAACAAATGCATTCAAATGGGGCTATGTTCAAGCAGTTTACGGTTCACGTTTGGCAGATAATCCGTTTTTTAGGACACTCTTGAGTTTCATCATCTTGTTTGAATTGATTCTAGTTGGAGAAGAACCCTAAGAACCATATCTTCAAATAAGTACAAAGAACCAGTGTCAAATTATAGATTAAGACCCCTGAAATCGGGTATCACAGACTGTTTCCAGTGTAAGTAGAGTAAACTAACCAATTTTGAATGAAAAAGTCATAACGTCTTTGTCCGAACTCCGTTTCGGATGTTCTTGGACTCTATGGAAAGCTCCTTGAGTCAATAACCTATTCCTATTCCTGTGGAGGGTAATTGGTATCCACAACATTGCTGAAAGTTGGTGTTTGTACCAAGTGTGCAGGTGGGACCGCAGTCATTTCACATTTTGTTTTCCTCGACTTGGATAACCATATCTTCGCATCCAGAACTCCGTTTAGGGTGTTCTTAGACTGTAAATCCCATTGAGGTCAAGGTTCTTTCAGCTAATGCCTGTGGAAGGCATTGAGAATCCACAGCCTTGCTGAAAATCTGTTTCACCAGAGTATGCGGGTTATTTGGTTGTGTCGATGTGAATGGCGGGTTTTGACTGTAAACCATTGCATGGCATCTTTTTGTAGGCTATGTATTGGGTATGAATTGTCATAAGTTAGCCTAGGAAGGCTATATGACATTACTTGTTTAGTCATGTATTGATGAATGCTATGCATGATACTCGATATCTATAAAGATTGACGTGAAATGTATGAAACTTATATGCTTCACGATATATGTTGCATGGTATGACATAGTCGATTGATTGATCATTGTTCATGTAGTGTGCAACATACATGTAACATGAGAATTTGCAGTGGCATTAGCATTGCATATGCACAGGGACATCAACATATTGGGTGTGTGTGATAGGAGTCGGGATTGACTCGGGAATGGTTGCCCATTGACACTTGCATTGGGTACTGGTGAGCCGGTAAGGGCTCGATACATGGGTCATTGGTAATACCAGTGACGGTTGTCACATTTGGCATATGCATATGTGAGACGAGTCGGTGAGTGACTCGGGATATATTATTCAATGACATATTGAGTGATGGAGTCGGCGAGGGCTCGGTACATGGGGCATGGTGAGTCAAGTCTCATTCATGGCATGTAGACATTCAGGTAGACATGTGTATGTTGCACTTGGATGTGTGTTTAATCGTGCGACCATTGCATGTGCACTTAGGTGGGGAGTAGCCCTTGTAAGAGATTATCACTACTGGGCTTTGCTCACCCTGTCGTGGGACCACATTTCAGGTGCAGGACAGTTACTAGTGGACGGCGCTCCTTAGAGGCCGGGATTGAGAAGAAAGCCGGATTATGGCTTTGATATATATTTTTGTAAATATAAATGGGTTGTATTTATTTGTATAAAAGTGATGTAATTTAAACTCTTATGGACTATGGTTTTATAGTCATGTGCTTATATGTTTAGTATGGATAAATGGGCCACTACGGCCATTTTTACTAGTAATAATGGTTGATGTGGTCGTTGTATAATATTGCGCCATGTTGCTATGTAATTGGATAGGTTGTATTTTGGGTAGAGCTCCTCATACAAAGGAGACTCTACCTAATTGTTGTTAAATCATGGGTCCCGGAAAAGGGGACACGATGGTGTGGTGTCGGGTTACTCAACATCTACGAGTATTCCAAGGGTTGATGGGTTGTCAACAGGACCCAGGATAGAGTGTCGCGCCATGCCATCGCTTGCCCCCATGTGTCTGAAACACCAATGCCTTGAAAAACGTGAAATTTCGATCATCTTAGAATTCAATGAAATTCGACTAGGTAACTAGATTTTGTGAGATGAATTCAAAGGTAAAGTTCGTTTCATCATCCGAGATCTAGAAAAATTATAGGTTTTCCACTTGTACTATTGCTACAAATTACTGTTTTGCCATTTTTCAAAAAAATTGAATTATTATTATTATTATTTTCAGGTTTTACATTCTCCCCTCCTTAAAAAAAAATTTGTCCTAGAAATTTACACACATATACATACAATCACATGCATAAAAACTTGTCATTTTAATCACTGGCTTGATTAAACTACGTACCTTCATCCTTAAACAAGAAAGGATAGGTGGCTTGCATCGTGTCCTCGCATTCCCATGTTGCCTCCTTTAATCCACCACATGAGTTGGATCTGGAGTGTACTTCCAAAGCATTGAGACATGGAATACCTCGTGGACACTTTCGATAAGCTTCAATTAAAATGAACTCTACCAGGCAAATGCTTCTCGAAATTTATATGGTCCAGGACACATGTGACAGCATCTAAAACTTGTATAGTCCTCCTCCATTTGCCATTTGTCCCATTATGGATGAAAGTAGTGCTCATCATCAGCTGTGTTCCCATGGCTCTCAAAACTCTTCCAAAAGTGAGTCGTAAACCTAGGATCCCAATCCCGATCTGATGAGGTGGCATAATGTAACGGTCGATCTCTTGAATGTATAACCTACGAATTCCTCGATTCTGAGGCCATACGCACCGACGAGAAAATGTCTTGGGCTTCCGGTGGGCGGTCCACTATCACCCACACCACATCATGCTTCCGCGATGTTAATGAGTGTAAAACTCATCTATGTTTTGAGTTCATTTAACATGCTATTTTGAGTATTTTATATCCATATTCATGTAAAACTCATAATATTTCCTCTAAACTTGGTTTTTCAGGATTTTTTATGGAAATCAAGTGATTTAGTAAGAAAAGATGCAAAATGTTTCCAAAACGAGATTTAGCTGGATGTCTCACGGTGTGTCATTGAGAAGATCCAATTTTTTATGTATCATCCCTAGAGAATAAAATGGTTCAAATCTACTAATGGTTACATTCACATTCAAAACTTTCAGCGACACCTCACGCCGTCAAGAAGTTAAAACAAAAGAAGTTATGGCCCGACAAGTTGAGGACAAAGAAAGCGCCGATAGAAGAAAACTACATCGTGACAAAGTTTGTCCACAGCAAACTCTGTCACGACAAGTTTTACGTCACCACAGATCAAAATCTTTATGTCGTGATAAAGAAAACTCATGCATAACGGAAAAAACTCTATCGCGACAAAAACGCTGGAAAAAAACCAAAAAAGGCCGAAATTTGATATTTTTGCCTGTTTTCAAGCCCATTTCACCCTAGGACTATAAATACTCGTTTTTAGGTTTTTAGGGCAACAGGAAGGTGGGAGAACACCTCTCATGGGGTTTCTCTACCCCATTTTTTTAGTTTCTTGTGATTTTGATTTTAGTAGATCTTAGAGTAGTTTGAAGATTTTTATTTGTGAAGAGATTTCGGTGTTGTACATCAGGAATTCAGGATTTCATTCTTGTTCGGACAAAGATTGAAACTAAAGTAGTTTTCTCTCCTCCTTGTCTCTTAATTTCTTTCTTCATTTTCTTACTTGCTATTTGATTGGTGATGATTGGAATCCAGTAATGGAACATTAAACACCCTCTAGGGGTGGGGATTAATTGTTGAACATTCAGATTTGTAGATTCTCAATTATTTTGTGGGTTTGAATACTTAATTTATATAATTGGTACTGTTCCTATAATTAACTATTTGGAATATTAGTAACTTATACCCAGAAAGATTATCTTTATACGATTTCCAGAGGCCCTGCGAGTGACATAAAGATGGAGATTCTGAAAAGTAAGAGTAGTAGCAGGGTATGTTAGATAATATTATGGAAATGTGATTCTAAAAGGTACTTTGATAGATCACTAATTTACTCATGGTGTGAGGATAATTAAATGATGTATCAGTTTAATGTTTAGAGGTCTCACCTCAAATTCATATAATGACCTCGATCCCGTGTTAGCATAGATCTAATCAAGGAGAGAGAGAACTTTATTAGATTTGATGGTTAAGGTACCAATTACATTGGAGAAGGCTTGCATTACTTACTGTCACATAGAGCGAAAAATTCTTCCAGTCTTAAAACTGGGTGTGAAAGCGAAAGGAAAAATATCCAGATCTTAGAAAGATGATTATATTTTACAAGTAATTGATTAGACTCATGTATCTGAAAGGAACATGGATCTCTAATTGGTGAAATGTATAGTGTATGGAGAAATCTAAGCTATACTACATTACTCTTGGACAAATCTAGCATTCAACTCACAATGTTGCTCTTTTAAGGAAATGCAAACTCTTTTGTAAATAATTATCCTTATCCCTAGTGCCTCTCTTCATTCCTTTTAGAATTAAATAGTTGTTTATTTGGTAGATTTTAGGATTGATTTTAAATCATTATTTATTTCAATTAAATTGATTTTATTCAAATCCTATTTAATTCGCCTAAATAGTAGAAGAGCCCTTGTAATCAGGTGATAAAATTCCAATTAGAGAACCTTCAATCTATTAGATGCGATATCGGACTTTAATTCCACTTTATTACTTGTATGACATTTTTCGAGGAAAGGGGGTTGGTATTTATCAATACTTTTTCATTCGGTTTTTAGTACTTACTTTTGTTTCAAAACAATTTTTGAGTAGTTACCACATTCACTCCCTTGGCCATATTTTCATAAATACATCATTTGGTTTCAACAAGTTTTTAGTGTTGTTGCTAGGGACTTTAGTTAGTCTTTGGTAGCCGTGTCCGTCCTTCGAGCATCACAATACACTATGTGCCTCTGTCACCTTCAGGGACTAACGAATAGGAATTTGTGTGGCCTCCTTTTCGAATTTCACTGGAATGCCCAAGCATTCTCACATAGGTCATTCCACTCTAATTTGACCTCCTCCCGAGTCAATCTCGTCATAGGTGCAGCTAATCGAGAGAATTCCTCAATGAATCTCCTATAATACCCTGCCAGTCCTAAGAAACTACGTATCTCGAAGATTGACTTCGACCTCTCTAGCTAATAGTGCCTCGACCTTCTCAGGGTCACGATACATCAGTTGACACTACATGTCTAAGTCTCACCTCAGTGGCAAAAACTCGCCTTCTTGCACTTGGCGTACAATTGATGTTCTCACGGGGCACAGAGAACAATCCTAAAAGTGATCCTCATGCTCCTCCTCCCGGATGAGAGTTGATCAAATAATAGATCCCTGAAGCTGATGGGCCAGTCTAAGTAGGGTTGGAATATTCCCTATGCATGAGATCCATGACTAGAAAGTAGGGTTCTATACCCGATTCATAACTAGAAAGTTTCTCTGGTCCTTTACTAATCGGAGCTAAAACTCAATAAAAATGCCAAATAGAATACTTGATGTATTAGAAAAGCCGAGAAAATATCATATTCGTAAAGCAGAAGCATCATACAAAAACAAAAAAAAAATTAACATAGTTACCCTAATAGAATACTTTTCAAATTTAACCTATACCAACACCAAAACAGTTTTGTGTTTCTTCAGTACTAATTTGAATTTGAAAGGTGAGTCTCCTTAATTTCATGCGAACTTTGATATATGAGTGCAGTACTAATCCAAGGAAGAAGATATAATAATAAAAAGGATGAAACAGTTCACCTCTTACCAAGGTAATGAATAATCTTTTTTAGGGGTCCCATTGAAGAAAGAACAAACTCTAAAATAATTTTATGGACTTATTATTATTTTAATATTATTTTTCTTGCTTTTTTTTTCTTTACTATTTCCATTTACTTTCTTTGGTTAAAAACAAGAAAAAAAAGACCTATTATTTAAAAAAATGGAATATTTAATTCAATTTAATATTTAATAAATTTTTTATTATTTAATAAACGGACCCGAATAAGAGATGGACACATGGTGCAATGTGAGCCATGTATCCAAATTTAAAAAAAAAAAAAAGAAGAAAAGGAAAGTCAAGGCAGATGGCGTGAGAGGAGAGAGAAACAAAATTTCTAGAGAGAGAAGCTCTAGCTTCTCTCTAAGATTTACGGAAATCGGACCGTAGGTTTCATTGAGCAGAAGCGAGAAGTCAGGTCCGTGAATCGAGGCTGCGTGGGTACCAAAATCTTGAGTTTCGTCAAACTCCACGGAGTGAAATTTTCTACTTGGGTTTTATTCTAGCTAAGGTCATTTAATGGCTTGAGGTTTTCATAGAGGTCGTGAGAGGTGTAAATTTGTTAGCAGAGATACATGACCCTACTTGAATAATACACATGCCCAATCCAGTGTCTGAGTCCTCTTATTTCATAACATTTACAAGCCAAATGGAAATTCACTTTGAACTTTCTAGGTTGCCCCGGTGCATATGAAATGCATTATGTCATTTCTAAACCACACATGCCAATATATCAATTATGAATATATTAACAAAATTTACATACACTTCTGAGTTTTTAATTACATCGATAACATCAAAATTAGCTCATGAGCTAGTACAATTCATTTTAATTCCAATGGCTCTTCCACAATTATATTTCATATAATTCAAACACTCATGTTAACACATTTAATTCCATGCATTAACATATAAATTTTCACATAATTCAAGCCATTCATTTTAAGCAAATTCATGCAATTAACACATGGACATTTTAGGTCTAATCAGCCTTGAGCCGAGGCCCATTTTGCCGGAGTCCCAAGCGGCGATTAAATTTGTTTGGCGGGCAGCCCACTCACAGTATCGGTTCACTTTGTGGAGCAAGAAATCCCATAACCATTTCGACCCAACAACAACTAAACCATAATTTATTGCATAAATTATACCACATGGACATATAACAGTCCGTAATCAGTCATGGGACTGCCCAAAGCGGTCCCAAAAATTCCAACAATTCGGTCCTAAGTGTTGGGATCAGTCAACGGCCAATTCACATTTTCAAACACTCCAAACCATTAACAAAACACTTAAAAAGGGATTAAATCAAGTAGGAGAAAACCCCTACCTCTTGGAGTTGTCAAATATCCCCAAAATCGGTGCTCACGCGTAGCTCTCGCCGCGTAGAACAACTTTTCTTCTTGGCTCGAAGCGATCCGACGGTCCGAAAGCCAAGAATCCTAGAGAGAAGTTGCACTTTCTCTCTCTAAAAACCCTCCATTTTAACTTTGCTCACACCTCACCGCATGTCTTAGCCTAGAATGGAGAAGAAGCTCTCCTTTTGTCCCCTCAGCTTTGCCCATGTCTCTCTAATTGGCTCAGCCCAGTTTCTTATCCCTTTGAGCTCCATGTCATTTTATTTTCTCCGTGGAATCGTCTTGTTGTGTCCATAGGCCCCACATGAGCTCAAGTTATTTAGTCTGCATGACACGTGGCATCTTGTAATTTCACTGAAAATGCCAAGTGTCTATTCGCTCGTTGCCTCCAGCCTTCAATTCACATTTACATCTCGGAATTGACGTGGTAGCTAGATTTCATGAGGCGATTCAGTGAAGTCCGTTTGTCATCAGAGATCCAAAAATTTCGGTTTGACCGAAGTACCATTTTGCCCTTTTCGAGAGAAAATTAGATTTTCTCGGGGTTTATATATTCACCATTCTTGAGTGAATGTGTGGTGAGCTGGAAATGGGACCCGATCCATCCCGAAGACTGCGGTTGTATAAGCAATATCAATATAAATCCTGCATGTATTGGGTGTAGCAAGATAAGGTAGATACCTCCCCAAGGTGAAAGACTCAAATTTATATGTGATTAAACATGATCACCGTGATGGCAGTAAAAATATGAAGGCATGCATCGATTATAGCGGTGTGACCACGAAAAGCGTGAACCATGAATAAACACTGCGAGTTTGATAAATTAAAATTGGAGGGTTGTCCAATGGTTGATATTGGGTGAAACACCAATGACTAGTTTTTCACACATGGCGTTGTAGGTGTGAGGGAGTCGGTCGGGACTCGGGTTATGGGCATGAGGAGTCTCATCTCATGCATCACACGGAACATTCCAAATAGGATTGCATTATTTATATGGAATATGATTTGATGTTTTTTGTATGTCATTGCATGTGCATTTAGGCGAAGAGTAGCCCTTGTAGGAGAATTTTTCTATTGCTCACTACAATTTTGGGACCCCCACTTTCAGTCTGGAGGGTGTATAGGAGACGGTGCTCCAGACGAGGTATGATTATGAAGAAGGCCATTGTGTGGCCTTGATGTACCTTTAATTAACATTTTTGTATAATAAAGATTGTAACTAAATTCTTTTGGGACTATTGTCTAAATTAGGGTAAGTAATTATGGTAAGGAGTAGTGATTGGACTCTGACGTAATTAAAGCGTTTATTTTCATAATTTAGATTTAAATGTGAATGAATGGGTCTCGGTAAAGGGATGTATATATTGAGGATATGGATAGATGGACCCTATGGGGTCAATACTACTTCTATTGAGACACTGGATGTGTTATGATTATTATATTATACAGGTTGTATGTTAGGTGAAACTCTCCTTGAACAAAGAGACTCTTTGATTATTTTGAAAATATGGATCCGATAAATGGGACATAACAGTGTGGTATCGGGTCACCCGAAATCCATAGGAATTTCGCGGGTTGACGGGTTGTCAACGGGACCCCCAGATTTGGGGTGTCACATCGGAGATTGTCCAATAGCTTTGAATAAAGTTATTTATCGGATATTGTCCAATGCTTTTGAATAAAGTTGTTTATCGGAAATTGTCCAATGGCTTTGAATAAAACTATTTATCGGAAATTGTCCAATGCTTTTGAATAAATCGTTTATCGAAAGATTGTCCAATACTTTGATTAGACGGTTTATGAAAGGCTGTCCCAATGCTTTTGAATAAAAATTTGTTTTATCGAATTGTTCGATAGCTTTGAATAAAGCTATTTATCGATTGTCCAATAACTGAATAAAAATTGTTTATCGAATATTGTCAATACTTTTAATAAGTTGTTGCTCGGATATTGTCCTGTAGCTGATAAATCGTTTATCGGAGGATGTCCAATGAGTTTTTTTTTTTTTTTAAAAAAAGCTTTTGTTTTGGATAAAGGGTCATTGGGTTGTTTTCAACGTGAGTTTTACATGGCATAAGCATGTGTGAGGGAGTCGGTGAGGACTCGGGTTAAAGGCATGGTGAGTGACACTTCATTCATGGCATGTAGGCATTCCAGTGTAGAAACTGCATTTTACTTGGAATGTTTGATTGTGTGAACATGGCATTGCATGTGCACTTAGGTGGGGAGTAGCTCTTGTGGTTTATCTCGAGCATTGCTCACCACGTCATGGGACCCCACTTCGGATACAAAGGGTGTATCTTGCGGGTGGACCGACGCTCACTCGGAGTACGATTATGAAGAAAGCCGAGTTGGCTTGTGATTCATTTTGTAAAGAAGCTTGGAGCAAACTAGTTCTGGCTTGTATTTACATGTAAAAGATTGTAAAAAAGATGCTTTGGAACAACCTTGTTCTAATTTGTAATATTTGTAGGTGTTGTAATTAAACTCTTGAGGACTATGGTAATTAGTCCCATGTATTATGTAGTGTGGATGAGTGGGCCCAGTGGAGCGTTTTTCACTCATAATTGGACCCGGTGGTCGTTGTATATTAGGCCATGTTACGAGTTTTGTATAGGTTGTATTTTGGGTAGAGCTCCCCTTACAAAGGAGACTCTGCTCGATTTTTGTTAAATCATGGGTCCCTAAAAAGGGGACATGGTGGTGTGGTATCAGGTTACCCGACATCCATGAGTCTTCCATGGGTTGACGGGTTGTCAACGGACCCCCGGGTTTTGAGGCTTCACATTGAAAGTTTAGGTTGGCATAGGGAAGAGAAAGGTCTAAGATTCAAGTCCCAGAAGAGACAAATTATTAAGGAATATAAAATAATACTATGATGTAATGCAAAGTGAATAGATGTCAATAAAAAAACTAATTTCTACCAAATTAACATCAAAACAAATTGCCCATGAGCATGTGGTATTTTTAACGTTCAATTTGTCTTCAGGTAATGGTATGAGGAAGGGAGGGGGTCCCGGATGAGGTAATAATGGTAGCAGCAGAGCCACGAGAGATCTAGATTTATGAGGAAGAGGGTGACGGTAAATTTTGGTCAAAATATGAAAATTTTCTAGATCTTGGATGATGAAACGGAGCTTCATAGTTGGAATGCGTCTCCACGATCTAGCCACCACGTCGCATTTACCGTGGATTCTAAAACCTGATCGAAATTTCACGTTTTTCGAGGCGCCGAGGGTGGTGGGGAACCCTTGGCACATTTTGAGTGGCTTTCAGATGAAGACACGTGTCGAGTGGAACAAGTCAAACGATAAGTAAGTGGGACTATGGACATGTGGCATCTCATGAGTGGAAGAAATCACTAATGGGATAAGTGGATGGGCGTAATCCAAAAAGAGCCACTTAGAAGTAGACAGAAGTGGCAAGAGAAAGACAATTCTATTGACTGATCTTGACCAGGTTTTTGGGGGAAAGGAAAGGGAAAAGAGTGGGAGGGAAGGAGAGTTTAGAAAGAGAGAGTCTACCTTTTCTCTAGATTTTCCCGATGATACATCTGTCGAATCGGCAGAGACAAGAAGCAAAGTTGATCCACAGCTCTGAGGGCTGTGCGTGGAATGCGGTATTGTGGAGTTTTGATAACTTTGAAGATGGGGTCTTCTCCTACTTGGTTATTTCTTGTCTAAAAATCCATGAAATGATTTTGGGTGGTGTGAGGCCAGAAATGGTCATGGATTCTCTATAAAACCCGAGAAAATTCTAATTTTCTGAAAAAAGTGTAAAATGGTAATTTCGGTCAACATCTGAAAATTTTCTAGATCTCGGATGACGAAACGGACTTCACCGTTGGAATCGTCTCATGAAATCTAGCTACCACGTCAAATTTTGTCGAATTTTGAGACAATCAAAATTTCACGTTTTAGGGCATGGGCGATGGTGCGGGACAGTGAAACGACTTCAGTGGCTGAGGTGAGGACTTGTGTCGGGCGTGAGCTAGTCGAATATGAGCTCAAATGTGGTCCATGGGAACACATGGCTTCATGCCATTAGAAGGAAATCCAATGGGAGTAGATAAGGTGATAGGGTAATCTAAGGTGTCAGTGAAATGGACACTTGGCATGAAGGACAAGTCCTCTTGACCAAGTTCTCCCAAGCGGTTTGGGGAGAGGAAGAGGGGATAACAAGCGAAAGAGGAGATTTAGAGTGTCTACACTCTCTCTAGAATTCCCGATGATCGAATCGTCGGTTCTCGTCGGAACAAGAGGAGAAGTTGGTCTACGCTGCAAGGCCTATGTGTGGGTACCAGTTTTGTGGAGTTTTGACAACTTCGGGAGGTAGGGGTTTTCTCCTACTTGTTTTATTCTTTGGCTAAGAGCCATTTTAATGGATGGGGATATCTTGAGGCCTGGATGGTCGTGTTTTTAGTTCCAAAAGATTTGGACTAAGTGAAGAAATCCCTAGAGTGGTTTCTCGATCCCGAGCGGCAGGTGGTATTTATGTGTATGAGTGTGAATATGTTATTGTGATTGAATAACATGTTCTGTTATTTGTGTGTGATGCTTAAGGGGCGGTTCAAGAGATGGATAGCAAGTTGTATATTAGCCCATGAGCTAATTTTATGTTATTGATATGTATGAATGAATAACATGATGATTGAGTATAAATTCTGTTAGTATATGCATGCTTAATTTATTAACATGAATTGTTGTAAAATGGCATATTGCATTTCATATGTATTAGGGTAACCTAGAATAATAGGTGTGAGTGCATGACATGAAAAATGTGGTTGCTAAATGGATTTCAATGGAAGATTTTTCCGAGAAGGGTACCTTGGAGGGAGTTTGTCAACGGTTCATCTCGGAGGAGGACCCATGTTTAGCTGAAAGTTATCCAAACAATTCACCTGGAGGGTTTATCGATAGATTTTACCGAAGCTTGGTATTATGTTTTCAAGAATAAAAACCTTTTGTTTAAGCGGTGTTTTCTCACACTGGCAGGCATCGTGAGGGTCGTGAGGGCGAGAAGTGGGAAAGGTGAGTCACATTTTCATCCATTTCATGTAGACATTTGGTGAACATATATGTTTTGCTTAAATGTTTGGTTTGCCATGAACGCCAGGTGAGGAGAACCCATGTAGGATAAAATTCCACTCTTGGGCATTGCTCACCACATCGAGAAAAATTATTTCAGTCTTGAGGGTTCGCACAGGGATGGGACGCATCCTGAGGTCTTAGAGATGAAGAAATGACCATATGTGGCCTTGTTATGTATTTTTGTAAAAATTTGGGTAAAAGACTCAGTTTTGGATAATTTGTAATCAAAACAAATTGTAAGTTCACTTATTTTTGTATAAAATATACATTTTGGTGAGTATGGATGTATGGTCCGACGTGACCATTTTTATTCACGTATGGGTCTCATGATATAAGACACATAGGTTTCCACAGGTTGACCAGGTGGTCGCGGGACCTGGGCGTCATTCTCGGTTCCGAGTAGAGCCGATGCTTGATGGTCGTCCATGGACAGCCACGGACTGATTTGGAATTTGTTAAGAAAAATTCGGTTGCTTGTTGGACCGAAATTGTCCATGTGAATTTGCTTGAATTAGATATCATGATATTGCTTAAAATGAATGGCTTGGATTGTGTGTGGAAAATGATATGTTAATGCATGCTAAATTTATGAGTTAACATGATTGTTGAATTATATGAAATATAATTGTGTATGAGCCATTGGAATTGGATATATGAATTGGCATCATTGCAATCATGTGCACGGTGACATCGCATAGAGTCGGGTGTGGGTGCACGGTATGGTTGTTCACTACTCTTGGTGAATGTGGGTTGAGTTTGTCTTTGGGTTCACGATCGATAAAGACTCATAGTTCAAATCATAAAATGAAAGTAATTAATATGTGTTGGGCTGAAGCTTGAAAAGGGGTTGTTAGTCCCTCAATTGAAAAGTTACGTAGAAGTGTGGGGCCGCGACGTGAGCCTAAAGTTACGCCCATGGGTGGCAAGAGACCCGCGGTATTATCCGAAAAGTTCTGTATGGGTGTGAGAGACTCGTGGTGTGATTCGGAAAGTTCTGTGTAGGTGTAAGAGACCTGCGGTGTAGGCCAAAAAGTTATGTTGCCTAAAAAGAAGACACACTATCATGTTTATCACTTAGACCTAGAGTTGAGTGATAGGAGTCGGGATTGACTCGGGATTGGTTACCCATTGGGTGTTGGTGAGCCGACAAAGGCTTGGTATATCGTGTCATTGACCTTCTGTGTGATTATACTTGGCATAGGCATGTGTGAGGGAGTAGGCGAGTGACTCGGGGTATGGGCATGGAAACATTTCATGCATGATATAAATTATTCCATTTACAAATTGTAAATTGTATGGAATACAGATGTTGGGATGTGCCATTGCATGTGCATTTAGGTGGGAATGTGTAATGTAGTAAATTCAACTCACGGGCATTGCTTTCGCCTCGTCGTGAGATCCCCACTTTCATATGTTATCTTGTAATGATTGTTTATATTTATCTTCTAATGATTGTTTTTTATAAAATAAAGTGATACAAATTAAGAAAAATACGGGTATTTGAGAACATCTTTATGTTATCTTCTAATGATTGTTTTATAAAATAATTAAATAAATATATGAATGATTTATAATAAAATATTATACACAAATTATTCGATGACATGTTCAAATATCAAAATATTTTGAGTTATGAAATAGACTTTGAGAGTGCTTGGTTGAGGTGATAGGTGATTCATCTCCAATGAACTTTTATAGGCTACTTGGTAAATACTTCTTAGAGCTGCTGATAGCTGATCAGGATTAAATAAGTCATAATGTGAAAAAGCTACAAATGGTAGCTTTTGATAAACTCTTATTAAAATAGCATTCCACTTTTAAATCCTCTTTGGTTTATTAATGTAAATATAAATTATGTGAAATAATATGAATTTTTTGTGATTAAATTTATTTCAAGTTATATTAGTGAAATAATAATATGAAATGATAAAAAATTTATAACTATAATATTTATTTTATTTTCTGAAATAATACTATTTATAGTTAAATTTGTATAATTTCATAATATTTTTATTTATGATAATATTCTAAATTAATTCATAAATTATAAATAATATAAAATATTATAATATTTTTAGACAGTTTTATATAATAATATGAAAAATTTATCACCATACAAAAAGTAATATATGAAATAAATAAAATATTTTATAGTTATAAATAAGGATATTTTTATTTATGATTATAACCATTAATATTTTTTATTTTGAAATTATAAATATTATTAAAATGAAATGTATTTCATAAATTTATAAATAATATTTAAAGATAATTAGAAAATTTTCATAAATTTATTTATTTATGAAATAATTATTCTGGTTAAATAAAAAAACTTTCATATTTTTTTAATTTATTGTTATATATTGTTATAATTTCTATATATCATTTTTTATTTATTTCAATGTGTTACTTCTAATCAACTGCATTACCAAGCAATAATTTATAATCAGTTACTAACTATAAGTCGATAGTCATACCAAACAACTACTCCTTAGCTATAACACCTCACCTTCCCATACATGCATCGACGGAAGCATAAGCGTAGGTGGGTGGCATATGCCCCTTGAAAATTTTCCACTTAATTATTTTTTTTATGCGAGGATAATTTGCCACAGAATTTTTTGTTTTGCATTTTTTTTATCCGAACAATTCATTACAATAATGGTTTAATACTTTATCTAGAAAAATATTCTATTTAACTTTAATCATGTAGCAATTGTTAGAAAAGAATTTGCACTGCATAAGATGGTTGGCAGAATAACATAATAACTAGAAATTGAAGTAATAAAAAGTGAAAGAAATAAAACCAAGTAGAGAACAGCGGTATTGTGAGGTAATAATTTCCTTGAACAAGTTAAATTCTCCATTGACACACCACCCACTACGTGGCCGGTGTGGCCCTTCGGCGAAATCCCTGGTAGTTACCTCTAACGCGACTAGAAACTCTGTGAAGCGAGAAGCCGTGTTGCTTGGGCTTTAAAGCCTCATAAAAATTTTCTTTTATTTTTCGGTTGGGATTTGAGCAAAATCTTAACGACGGAAAACCGACATAGTAATTTGCACATAGTCTAATTCCAAATCCAATATACATCCAATTTACACTATATCCAAAAATATGGCCTTGACATACCAACACATTCTCACAAAACTACTCTATGTACGCTACATATGTTCCATTATACATAATTCAAAGTATATTCTTACAAAATAATTCTTAATTTCTGACACTTGTACAGTAATGGGGACAAATCCTGTGTGCTCAAGTCTTACATTACATGCTGGGAAAAATAGTTTTTAAATACAAATAATAGGCTAAACGAGCTCGGTGAGTGCTATCTTTTATAAAATGTTTTACTTTCGAAAACATCTAAAAATGTAAGCTATCTTTAATATTTTCGAAGCTTTAAGCACAGCACTTCTTGCTTTAAAAGTTTCTAAAACTTCTTTAGCACTTGCTTTTATATACTTTTGCTGCTTTTGGCCTTTCTTCAAACATAATATATTAGCAGCATGCGAAAGTTTATAAAACTTCTGAGAAATTTCTCTTGCTTGAAAAGTTTTAACTTTTACTGATCCTTTTGCTTTAAGTTCTCAAAACTTTTCATAACTGGGAGCTTAAGCTCAATAGCCTTTGAAAATAAAAGCGGAACTGGGCTCAGCAGTTTGCTTTAAAATCCAGAGCAGTGACGATCGTTTAAAATCTAGCGAGACAAACAACGGATTTGTACAGCTCAAAAAGCTTTGACGGTAGACCAATCGTTGAATTTTCAAACTGTATATTATCTTATAACATCAACCCTTTGGGCCTATTTTTGCTTAATGTACCCTATTGATATGAGATTTGTCACTAATGTCTTGGATGGGAAAGGACCTTTGTCCGTATTTAAATTGAATGGTGGAATTGACCTCGTGTCGCCATCACCATAATTTAGTTAGAGGCTCATAACCTTATATACTCCTGTATGTGCCACGGTCTCCTTTGTGCTGATGTATGTCCTAAGTTTGCGGCCGGGCAAAGCTAAACCATCTGGAACCCCTACTCCGTGCACGTCTGAATACCTGACCGAGTTTGCTTTGCCCGAAGCCCAGGAAGGCTGTTTTTGCAATATTATTTGCTTGCTTGAAAAATGGTTTAATTATTCAAAACCATCTTCTTGCATGCTTTCACATAAAATGGTTTTATTATTTAAGCCATTTGCTCGCGCTTGCTTTGCAGCCAAATAGTTTATTATTAAATATTTCTTGAAAATAGTTTAAATCAAACCATGAAATACCCGATCTGAAACAGTTTTATAATAATAATAATAATACACTAGTATTTGGAAAATGAGTTTAGAACATCACCTTTTTGCTTGCTAATGAGCACGAGTTCCACACTTTTCCAGCCTTTGCTTTTAACTTCCCACACTCAATCGAATCGACGACAAATTAATAACATATCAAGTATAAACACGTGTACTTCTAGACTTAATCACACTCAACGAATATTGCTAAGGCGGCGAGGTACGCTACGTTTTCGTCAAGTCTCAATCTTATTCGAACCTATCTGTGTTTATAAAGGTTCTAAACTATCGGTGTATGAATTGAACCAATGCCACAAAAGCAGCATTAGGCATTTGGGCCTGCGTGTGGTACCCTGAACCCTCACATTACACTGCATTCTTGTTGGGGTGTCTTGATTTACCACCTAATTATGTCTTAGAATTTGCTATGTTGGGGTGTCTTTTAGAGGTACACCTGTACATCGCTCTTAGGTACACCTTAAATTTTGCCAAGATTTGTTTGTTTCCCCACTTTGATAGCCAATTCACTTCATACCTTCTATAGTTCTGCACCAAAGGAAATTACCATAGAGTAATCATAAACAACTTCATGACACTTGATTGGTGCTATGGAACCTCAGACCTCAAAGCCCTAGGTGAGAAATCCAGGCTCTAGGTTCACCAATTCTTTATAAAACCCACATGGTGATGATTCCATGTTTGTTTTTCTCCCAATTGGGGTTTACTCATAACTTTAACAATTCAAAGGTTCATGTGAGCTTTGCACAAAACCTAGACCAAAGGAGCATTTAATCTCCATACCAAAATTCTAGGAATCCAATTACCTATGGTTACAAGGCAAAATACATACACAGTTTTGGACTTCTCCTCCTCCTTCTTCTTCCTTCTCTTCCTTCTTGGCTCTCTTCTCCTTTCTCCTTTGTCATTGGAGCCCTAGCTTTGGAGACCCGAATGAGACATTGAGGTTGTCTCATTTCCTCCCTTTACAAACCCATTTTTGACTTAATTATAAGTTAGTCCTTCATCTCTCAAGATTTGCACCTCAAGCATTTAAATATTGCAATACCAACTTTTGAAATTCCTACTATGGCCCATCTCTACACTTAATGATTTTTGCTTTTCATAATCTTTTTAATAAATGACAATTGTACCCTTGGTTTAATACCACAAATTCCGGGTTTCCATAATTTATCATTTCCTACTTTAGTCTCCAAAATACTACAATGTGACACTTGGTACTCTTATACACCCCTACAGTATCATGTATTGTACACTCTCTCGGGACAGGGTGTTACACCATTAATTTTAAGATTTAAAACTGTCTCGGGATAAACGTTGTCAGATAATTGACAAAAGCACATTACCTCCACTCACCGATGATGTGTTCGCACTATCACGAAGCAAAAGACGAAGGAAGGCTTCGAGAGCTGATGACCTTTTGAGACACACCTTCTAAAATACTAACAACCTTTACCGAAAGAGACCTGGCCTTTTGGAATGTCAAACCTTTTAGCTTCCCGAACCCTTAGAATTCGAATTAATCATTCATTAAATAAAGATTAAATTATTCATTAGATGTCATGATTAAATTATTCATTGAACGTCATTCATTTCATATAAGCTGAAATTCATAAATTACGAACAAAAGAGTTATTCAGTAAATATCGGCAATTTCATTCACTATTCCAACACCAATTATTATAAAAGCTATAACTTAATTACCATTCTATCTAAAAAAATATATATATATATATATGTCCTATAACTCAAAAAAACTTCCAATTTATAACCCTTTTCAATTATGACCCATCAATATCAAATCTTCTTTTTATTATTTTTAGTGGAAATATAAGGTGGAAGAAAACCTGAAAGATGGGAAGAAACCTATTCTTGGGGAGAAAAAACTTAACCTACTATTTGAAAGAGGTGAAAAAACCAAAGCAAAGAAAAGCGAGGAAGAAAAACCTATAAGTTCTTTATTATTTATCTTGTCAAATTTTATTAATATGTTATATGAAGCATTTTATTATTTAGCTTGTAGCAAATTGATCTAAATGTATGAAATTAGAGCTTCATAAATATATATTTTTATCGTGAAAGAGTATGAATATATCATATAGCAAAAATAGTCAAGGAATTTAGCCCAAACATATACATATGACATACAAGAGGAGAGCCAAAAAGGCCTAAACAAAAAAGTTGTAGGGTAAAAAGAAACACACCACCCCAAAAACCAGACTAGAGAATACACATAAAGATTCTTACAAATAGAAATATCCATATCGAAATTAAACCTAACCAAGATGTTAAAGTTATTAAAAAGAGAGTTTTAGCATGCTATTGAAATTGGAAAAAGATGAAAAAGTAAGATATTAAGAAATGAAAAAACCTTACTTTTTCTTTAGGGCATGTTACAATAGTGATAATGTGATTTTGGTAAAGGTTTTGTCAAATCCCAATATAAATCATATTTTTATTAGTAATCTTATAACAATTAAAAGGTTGTAAGCTTGGTACAAATAAAAAAAAGATTGTTAATAGCAATTACAACCTTAAATTTAATTATTCCAAAATATTCCTCAAAAATAATGTAAAATAGGACAAGTTTGAAAAGTGTGTTAAGCCCTATTAGGCTTTTGATGTATAACGTTTCTCCTTTACTATCTATCTATACAAATGTTTCTGTTACTATCTACATTAAATAAAATTAAAATAAACTTCCATTAGTAAATAAATGCAATTTATAACATCAAAAGCATTATTTCACCTCTCTTCACCTCTCTTTCTATATATATACACACACACACACACATATGGATGTGAATATGCAGACCTACCTCCATAGATCTATTCTCAAGTCATTATAAGAAACAATTAAGGAAGAGAATATTGAGTTGAAATAGTAATAGATAGGCGGATTAGCGTATGTGATTCCAGCAATGATGATTGTCCTTTTTCGCTATTTGCAGTACCATGACCGGCGGCGGATCCATGGAATGAGAATAATAAGGAAGTTCCATGGTTTACTGGTGAAATCCTGCCTCCAGGCCCTTTGTTCAGTTTCTATGCGGGGTGGTTAAATGCTTAAGGGTTGTGAAAGCGATTTATGTGGATACAAATCTATAAACATATATTTCATCCATCAAGATTCTAGATGATAATTGTTATGCAAGTAATGTGGTAAAGAAGTAGGTATGAGATACGTAGAGACCTTAGTTGGGCCCTCGGTTTGTATAAAAATTCAAGCCCCATACATCTTTGATTGACAAAGGAGTATAAGAACATATCAAGAATGTGTTGACCGGGAAATCTATAAGAAGGCACATGTAAAAGTAATAGTCTTTTTCCACATTTATGCTAAAATCGACGCCAAATAGAAAGTTGAAATAAATCTATGTTTTTTTAATATACTAATTTTCTTCTCTTACACTTAATTAAATAGAATATATGTATATTTCAACAATAAACATGTTTTATCATGGCTTTAACATCAAATGAGTTAAATTCAGCCCATTGCACATCCTTGGTGAAAATTTTACTCTGAATTACAATACATCAGGTTAATTGTCATCTACTAATTCCAGGGGTCTAGTTGACATTAGATCAACACGGGGAGCTCCCACTGTGGGTATCGCATATCTTGATACCACGGATCATGTTCCATTCACAGGATCCATTCATGCATATATATTTTAGAAAAATATATACAAATTTATCAAAATAGTTCATAAGGCTCTCTTATAGCACAAAAATATTACATGTAAATCTGGTTTCCTACAGGTTTCTCAAAGCCACAGTTCGAGCTTTCTTCACACACAACGGTCTCGGATGAGAGGAATTCGGCCGCTTGTGTCTAACCTGCACCTAAAAGGGGGTCTCACGATGGGGTGAGCAGTGCCCGATGGGATAACTCCTACGAGGGCTACTCCCGTCTAAGTGCCGCAATACAATGTCATGTTCACACACAATAATACACACATCAACATTAGGATGAAGAATATTTCAAATCTAAATGGAATCCTACATGCCATGAAATGAGATGAGACTCATCATGCCCACATCTTCGAGTCCTCTGACTCTCTCATGCTTATGCCAAGTGTGAAAACTGTCATAGGTGTTTCATCGACCGCTTTTTCAGCTCTGTATTTGTTTTATAAAACAAAACTCGGATATACACATCTAATCCATTTGATTTAATCAAATCCGTGTGTTTATGCATTTGTGGGCCGCAGTTCACAGGTTCTCACCACGAGGATGCCTACGCCTTTCTACATTTTCTGACTTTCATCGACGGGGATCATGTATAACCCAACTACTAGGTCTTTTAACTTAGGAAGGGGGGGATCTATCCCTACTTGCTGTGCCCAACACACGTGTATATATATATATTATGCCATGAAACCGTGAGACTCCATTGGACGTAGTCCAAGGTGCTGAGCTCACCATCCATTCACTAAGAATGATGAATGATTATAACCATACACACACCTTTGCAGCGCCCCATTTCGAGGAGTTCGTTTGATAACCGTCGGCAGCGGAATACTCGTGGATGTTGGGTAACCCGACACCACTCACGAAAATCGGGCAGAGTCTCCTTTGTACGGGGAGCTCTACCCAAAATACAACATGTCCCAACCAACTATATTACATGGTTCAAGAGTTAATAAGTCACTCTTAATTCAAACATATATTAAATATTTACAATTTCTAATACATGTTATACCTAATGAATAACAAAGCCACAATCCGGCTTTCTTCTAAAATGCGGCCTCTAGTGAGCGCCGTCCTCCTGTACACTCCCTGTACCTTAAATAATGATCCCTCGACAGGGTGAGCAATGCCCGATGGCAGTAATTTCCTACATGGGTTACTCCGCTAGTGCACATGTCATGGCAAACAAATGCACTCAAGCAAATCATGATCCTACTTGAATCTACATGCCCAATCCCATGTCTCGAGTCTCCTGACTCCTCACACATGTCTAAGCCAAATGCGAGCAAAATACGGTTCAAAACATAAGCTTTTGTCCTCAAATCTTACTACCGAATTTATTTGGCTGTGGACTCTCTCAGAATTTATTCTTTGAATAATTTTAGGACAGTCATGGGTGCCTCTAAGATGAACTATTGGACCACTCTCAAGGCAATTCTTGGAAAATCTTCCTTGAAATTCCTTTCTGGCTTGTTTTCATTTTCTTTCAATTTCTTTCATGTCATGCACTCCACACCTACCATCCCAGGGTGCCCCGGTGCATATAAGATACATTATGCCATTTCCAAAATATTCATGCTAATATATTTTGAATGTAGATATTAACAAAATTTAATTCACATAATTCATGTTATTCAATTCACAATCAATAAGACCAAAATTAGCTCACATGGGCTAATAACAATCTAGGAAATTCATTTTGAATCACCCAACAACACAAAAATCACACAACAAATCACGTGAACATGAAACCACTGGGCTCGACCTTTGTTCACGGCCACACAGCAAAGTTTCTCCGCTCGGTTCAAAGATTTTGAAGGACAAAAACACGACCATCCAAGCCTCAATATTAAATCCCCATCCATTAAAATGGCTCTTAGCCAAAGAACAACCAAGTGGAAAAAGATCCCTACCTCTTGGAGTTGGCCGGAAGTCCCGCAAATGGGTTACGCATAGCCTTTGCCGTGTATAACAACTTTGCTTCTTGCTCCGATGAGAACCGACGGTTCGAAACGCCGGGAAATCTAGAAAGGAGTCACTCTTTCTCTCTCTAAAACCAGTCTCCACACCCTCTTTGCACGTTTCCGGCCTTCGATGGAGAAGACGGGTTTGTATTATTATTTATTTAGTTTTTAATTAATTCCATCCTTGTCCTTAGTGACTTAATGGGCCTTTTTTGACATGGCTTAATCTAAGCCATTTATCTCCATCCTCTCACTAATCATGCAACATGTGTCACATGGGTACTTGTAGTAGGTGACTTTTGTCACATCACATATCTCTCCTGGCAGGTCATACGACACCTGGCTTAGGTGCCTCGAAAAATGTGAAATTCGTGTCTCGGGTCGACGAAGTCGACGTGGTAGCTAGATTTCGTGGGAGCGATTCCCTTGATGAAGTCCTTTTGGTCATCCAGGATCTAGAAAAATTTTGGTTTGACCAAAAATTACCACATTTACCATTTTGAAGAATTAGAATTTTCTTGGGTTTTACATTCTCCCCTCCTTTAAAAGAATTTCGTCTCGAAATTCTGTACAATCATAACGAATCACATGCATATGCAACGTGCACTATACCATGCAAGTAAAATAGTCATTTAAGTATTAAACGACTAAACCACGTACTTTCATCCCTAAACAAGAAGGGATAGGTGGCCCACATCGTGTCCTCGCTCCCACATTGAGTCCACTCACGGTGCTGCCGCTAGCACCCTCCAGCAGCCTCCACGGTCTTGCGTCGCAAGGCTTGATCCGGTTATCCATAATGCCTGCTGGTCCTCCTCGAAGGTCCATCTAGTGTCAACCTCAATCTCTCCCCAATCCACTACATGAGCTGGATCTGGAGTGTATCTCCGGAGTATGGAGATGTGGAATACCTCATGGACATGACATCTTTGATGGTAAGCTTGACCGGTACACTACGGTGCTATCTCTCGAGTATCTCAAAGATACCTGATGAACCTCGGCGATGGCTAAAACTTCTTGAACCCGACCACTCCTCTTAGGCATCACCTTGAATATGTGATCTCGACCTCGGAAACTCTAAGGGTCGACGTTGTACATCAGCATAGCTCTTCTGTCGGCTCTGAGTCGTGAGAAGAAGCTGTCGTATCAAGCTCACCTTCTCGGAGGTGTCTCTAATCATATCAGGACTAGTGATGGAGCTCTCTCCCACCTCGGTCCAACATATCGGTGATCTGCATGGCCTCCCATACAATGCCTCATATTGTTCCATTTGTATACTCGCCTGATAATTGTTGTTGTAGGCGAATTCCACTAAGGGAAAATGCTCTTCCCAGCTACCCTTATGATCCAGGACGCATGCTCGCAGCATGTCCTCTAACACCTGTATGGTTCTTTACATTGACCATACGTACGTGGGTGGAAAGAGCTGTGCTCGCATTCGGTCGATGGCGCCCATAGCCTTTGGAAACTCTTCCAAGATTAAGTAAACCTCGGTCTCATCGACACTATGGATACTGGTACTCCATGTAGTTGGACTATCTCTTGAATGTACAACCGGAAGAATCTCTCTAATGTGAGAAGGTCAATACCTTACGGCTGAAAATATGCCGACTTCATGGCGGATTACTATCACCATACCGCATCTGTCCTTTGTGGTGTCGTGGCAGTGGTCACTTAAAGGAAATCCATTGTGGCGATGCTCCTTCCACTCGACCACCTCCGATAAGGTGAATAGCCTTGCGGCTTCTAGTGCTGACGCAGCACCGCGCCACGAGATATCATGAACAAAGTCCCCTCGTGTCTCTTCATTCGCTTTGTATGCTTAACGGCGAATCTGGTACATCTTCGTGATGCCACACGGATCCCATAGAAAATCGAGGCTTGATGAAATTCCTGAGGACCTCCTCTCTCATCGGTCAGCGCGGGATACTACCGTCCTTTATGCCAAAGACTACCATGCAGTGGGCGGTCCATCCCTCGTCACCTATACTGGCCCCAGTACCGGTCCATGATGGACCTTATCGCCGCGTCCACGCACTGGGACTCAATCACTCTGCTTAATAAGAGATGAATTGTGGCACTAAATTCCCCAACGTGCACCTTGAGCCTACTCGCGATCGCTGAAACCTAAAGCGTCCCGGTCTCGAGCATCGCCTAGGAGGCTATGCCAGTGTGCTCCTGCGTGACTTCGGCGAGTGCATCGGCCCGCCACGTTGCCGGTGTGTCTGGTGAAGTCATCAATCCTCTGAGTGCTCCATCATGCCGCATTGCCTCATTGAGGGGTCCCATTTGCATGAAAATATACTTGGACTTTTATGGTGCAGTACACCTCATTGTTATATATAAATAGTGGCGTGAATCTTTCTAAGGCGAAGACTACGATTGCATGACTTCATGTCGTGTGGGGTAATTAAACCATGATTCTTCAAGCGAGCAGAACCATAAGCTACTCTTTCTCCCGATTTGCATCCAAAAACTTACATCGATCCGACCTCGAGGCATCCTGGCCTGCTGTGCACCCTTGTCCGGGACTGTAGGGCGCAGGCGATGGTGAGCCTCCTCTTCAACTCCTGGAATGCCTCCTCGCATCGGTCATCCCAATCAAACTTGACCTCATTTCGGGTCAATCTCGTCATAGGTGCCGCTAATCGGGAGAAATCCTCAATGAATCTCTTGTAATACCCGACCAATCCCAAGAAACTACGTATCTCGAAGATTGACTTCAGCCTCTCCCAACTCATCACGGCAGGCCTTCTGCGGGTTCATGACCACGACGTCTTGACACCGGGTGATCTAATCTCACCTCGATAAGTCAAAACTGGCACTTGCGAACTTGGCTGTCTGATTGATGATCTCTCGACGGCGTAAAAGCGATCCTCAAGTGATCTCGTACTCCCACTGCGTTAGGGTATGTCAAAATGTCATCCACCAAAGACTCGACAAGCGATCTAGGCAGGGTTGGAGTACCTATGCATGAGGTCCATGAAGGCTGCGGGTGCATTCGTGATTCAAGGGCATCCGCCGTAAACTCAAAGTGCAGTAAAGCGTATCTGTCGGCAAGGATATCTGTCTCCTAACCCTCGGTGATGGTAACTTGATACAAGGTCTATCTTGGAGTAGACTAAACGCTCCTCTCAAGCGATCAAACAGTCATCAATCTCGGCAATGAGTCTGGAGCTCGCGATTGTAACCTGACTTCAGCACTTTTGTAATCAATGCCGCAGTCGAAGGTCTTTGTCGCTTCTTCAGCCATAACGGAATGAGAAGCTCCGTGGTGAAGTATTTGATACCCGTAGATATCCCTACGTCAGTAAGCTCCATAGTTGGACTTTGAGTTCCTTCAACTCAACTGGTGCCATCTTATGCGAAGTCATAGAGATGGGCGAAGTACGGGTGTAACTTCGATAAAAGTCATTGAAGAGCCCTTTGTGGAAGCTGATCGGGTAGCCGTCGGGAAAACGTCCTGCGTCTTGAAGACTACTCGGCGAGATCCCAAGTCGATCTCACCTCATCCTCCCGGGAGTAAGGCTGGCTAACCAACGTCAAGCGTCTGACACACGGACTCGTACATGCGTCGGGTAAAAATATCATGTTTGTCCCCACGAAATACAACGATTGCAGATCCACACAACGTGTAGGCGGTAACCTCCCTGCGCTCACAATCGATGGCGACTCACATGGTGTCGACTGATCCATCCTAGGATGACGTCAAACTCTGACATGTCCATAACCCTCAGGTCCATTGTGATTAGAATCCCCGAGATCTCTAACTCACAACCTTGGCATATCATCTTATCCTCGCCCAATCCACAGGAGAGCTTCATCTGAGCTCTCCAAGGCCTCAACCTCTAAGCCCAACTCTATCACAAGCGTGTGATGAATGAATGCCAAGCACGGAATCAAATAACATTCTTGCCCATAGGCGAGATAATAACGTACCACAATATAAGCGGTACGATCTGTGACTTAATGCAGGGTGGTGTGTGGCAGGCAGCCTTTTTGAACCCACGGCGTCCTGCTGTAGGCCTTGTCCTACGCCTCGGCCCATAGCACGGCCTCTCTAGCTTGCACATTGTAATGGGAGCGCGTGCGGCTCCTTGAAGCGTCTGACTCCCTTTGGCTGTACCCAGGGTGGAGGAATATCTGTATCTCTCTGTCCCAGATTGACTAATTTGCGCTGTCCAAAACCACAGGATCCTTGTCTCTGGGGGCAATCCTCCTCATATGTCGAGCATTGGCAATGGTATCACACCATACCTTGGTTGTGGAAACCTAACCCCAATCTCATTGATGATTGGGATTGAGGTGTCCCGCTGACCTTGATTCTGCCTCCGTGGGTAATCATGAAAGTGTCAGTTGGTAGAAATAACATGTCATACGCGCTTGCGACTAAATGCCCCATCGGCCTTGGTCACGATAACCTTGGCCTTTGTCAGCGAGATCCGTCGCGGCAGTCTTCTGTTTTTCGCTGGTTGGAAGAGATGGATCTTCACTTTCTTTTGATACCGGCACCCGTATCTTGGATGCCTTGTAAATCTATTCCTCCTTATATGGTCAATGGAGGATGATATTGCTTCTTGGCCCGGAGAAGTCGTTTGACCTGCCCTGGCTCACTATTGCACATGCTTGTGCGATAAGCGGCCCCCGCAATCCCTGCGACCTCGGTGAGCTTCTTTGGTCATTGAATCTTTAGTGGTGCTGACGATTACCGTGGACGACCTCTACGTCCTCGCCCTCGACTAGCCATCTACACATGTCAAATGGCAAGTTAAGTTTTAATGCAGTATCTCTAAGGGTGTGAACACAGCCCTGAAAAACTATTCATATACCGAAAAATTTTATACACTATGTCCATACATTCATAGGTAATGAAAGACAATAATTCCATATATTAAATCATATTTGACAAAAAAAAAAATTTATTTTATAAAATTTCATTTTATTTTATTATTTATTTTTTGAAAACCTCGTGAACAGTGCTCATGAACAGTGTTCATGAAACAGTGACTCAAAACAGTGTCCTAAGTCGAGTGGTCGGAGTGCTGGTCTTTTACCCATGGCGGTGCGGCGCACGTTGCGCTCGCTGGCTGGCGCCTAAAGCTAAGTGCACCAGCCGGCGGCACAGGCAAGTGTGGCCTTCCTCCCGGCCGTGTAGCGGCCTTTGCCCTTGTTGTGCCTTAAATATCTCTCAAACCCTCCTTGTCCGCGATACAAAGCTGTCGCAGATAGAAACCATGTTGCGCGCGTCTTTGAGCGTGTGCAGTCTTTGTATCGCGGCCTGGCGTGGCGTGGCCATAACGCCCGGGCTTGCACCTCCTATCCTGAGCCACAATCGTTTGTATCGTGACACACCTCGTAAAATTGTGCGTGTGCGCGCTGCCTTGCGCCTGCTCCACGAGGCGGTTGTGTCGTGGTCCCTCACGAGTGGAGTGTCGGGGTGCTGGTAGCGGAGTGTGCGTGTGCCTTAATTTGTGCTATGTCATGATACAATCTGTTGTATCGTTGCAATAACTAAAAAAATTTTGGGCGTGTGGCCCGGCCTTCTTGCACCTTTTTTTTCACTCATCATTTTTTCACTTTGTTCCAGCTACGCAGCACCACGAAAAAAAAAAATTTTAAATTTTCCAGTAGAACCTAAAATATTTATTTTAAATACTTTTTTTTTTCCTATTTTACACACTGTAAAACCCCATAAAAAATTTCCTCTCAACCCAATTTTTTTTTTTTGTTTTTTTGTTTTATTCATCTAATAGCCTCCTTGCTACTCCTAAAGATGAAGTAGCTTGAACACTGCAATTCACCCAATTCAAAACTTCCAGAGTTTAATTACATTTCTTTTTCTTTTTAAAAACTAGACTAATTTTTTCCAAGAATTCACAAGCCCTGTCTGTTTATGTTCCAAAAACCCCGGTTCTCTTGTCCAAAATTTTTTTTTTTCGTTTATTTATGGACTATTTTGCCCAAAATTTCTCAAACAAACTTTTTCTCGAACTTAGGGGTTATGCTTTCTTGACCTTAATGTTCAACATTTTCTCCTATGCTACTCACCAAGCATACAAGCACACAATTTAATCACACATCACAATATCATCAAAATGCACAATGGATGTATGATCTAACCAGTGCTCCCGAGTCTGATATATCATATACTAACTCTACCATGAGCTCCCAGGTAATCGTTTACCTTAGCTCGATGCAGAGCATGACACCCCATTTCGGGGTCCGTTGACAACCCGTCAGCCCATGAATACTCGTAGTTGTCGGGCAACAGGCCCACCCCTCACGAAAATCAGGCGAGAGTCTCCTTTGTACGAGCTCTACCCCAATCTGACTATCCCAGCAATTATATTACATGGTTCAAGAGTTAATAAGTCATTCTTAATTCAAACATATATTAAATATTTACAATTTCTAATACATGTTATACACAATGAATACCAAAGCCACAATCCGACTTTCTTCTAAAAGCAGGCCTCTCTGAAGCGTAGTCCTCACAACTACACTCCACTGTACTGAAATAATGATCCTCGACAGGTGAGCAATGCCCGGTAGTGATAATTTCCACCATGGGTTACTCCCACCTAAGTGCACATGTCATGGCTTGAGCAATCACCTCAAGCAAATACATGATCCTGCCCGAATGTCTACATGCCCAATTCCATGTCTTGAGTCCTCACCCAGGCTCCTCACATGCCCCGAGAGCCAAATCACGAGCAAAATACGGTTCAAAAACCAGCTTTTTGTCCTCGAAAACTTACTACTGAATTTCGGTAAATATATTGGACTACCCTCCGAGGGGAATTGCTGGATCATTTTTCCGGACAGTCATGGGTCCGCCTCTAAGATGAACTGTTGGACCACTCTCAAAGCCAATTCTTCGGAAAATCTTCCTTGAAATTCCTTTCCCTGGCCGTTTCATTTTCTTTCAATTTCCTTCATGTCATGCGCTCCTACCTACCATCTAGGGTGCCGTGCCATATGGAATACATTATGCCATTTCAAATATTCATGCTAATATATTTACATGTATATATTAACAAAATTTAATTCACATAATTCATGTTATTCAATTCCACCAATCTTGCTTACAAAATTAGCTCACGTGGGCTAATAACAATCCTAAGCGATTCATTTGAATCACTAACAACATAAAATCACGCACAACAAATCACGTGACAGGTGAAACCCTAGGCTCGACCTTGTTCACGACCACTAATAAGGGATTTTCTCCGCTCGGTTCAAGATTTTGAGGTCCGAAAACACGGCCGTCAAGCCTCGACAAATCCCCGTCCATTAAAATGGCTTTTAGCCAAAGAATAAACCAAGTAGGAAAGATTCCTACCTCTTGGGGTTATCGGAACTCCACATAAAATCGGTGCCACAGTAGCCCTTGCCATGACAACTTTGCTTCTTGTTAGATGAGAATGTTGATCGAAACGTCGAATCTAGAAGAGTCACTGCTCTCTGCAAAACTAGTCTCCACACTTCTTTGCCAAGTTTTCCAGCGACCTCAATGGAGAAGATGGGTTTGTCTTATTTATTTGAATCTTTTAATTAATTCCATCCTTGTCCCTTTAAGTGACTTAATGGGTACTTTGACACTGGCTTAATCTAGCCCATACATCTCAATCCTCTATAATCATACCTTGTAGTACGCCACATGGGTACTTGTAATGAGTGACTTTGTCACATTACATGTCTCTCTGCGTCATCTGACTTCGACACCGGTGCCTAGAAAAGCGTGAAATTTCAAGCGTCTCGAATTGACATGGTAGCTAGATTTGTGAGACGATTCCAAAGGTGAAGTCAGTTTCGTCATGCGAGATTTAGAATTTCGGTTTGACCAAATACCATTTTACAATTTTGAAGAATTAAATTTTCAGGTTTACCCATACTCAACTCAATACGATGCCCCCCCGTGCATATACAATACGAAAATGTCAACGCATTTTGTCTCATGTTACATGTATAATGGAACACTACATGGAACAGTGTACGCGATTTACTTTATGCCAAGTACCATGGATAATTATATGGAAAGCCCATAATTTACATCCATTCATGCTAATATATATAACATAACTTCATATGAACATATTTAGAACATTGAGCATGTTATAAAATTTCGGCAATTACACACAAAAATAGTCCACCTGACTAGCCAATTCTCGACCATAAATTGACGTACCGGCCTTGAATGTCTGGACTGGAGTCCAAAATTTCGGCTTATGTTTTATTATTATTATTTTCAACTTTAAAGGCGTCATTGCGGCTATATGTAGCGCCCCAAAATGGGTCCCATCGACAACACATCAGACCCGAAAACATGAATATTGGGTGTCTTGATATTACACCCATACGTCTCATGTGTTGAGACTCATTCCTACTCATTTAATTCATAAATATACAAGAATTACCTTATACTGTCCGTAAGAGTCCGAGCACAACACTCTCACATATGGTACAAAAATATACATCTATTAGAACAAAGTGTGTTCTAATATACAAAACAGGATATGTATTAAAACTACTCAATCCTCATACATATACAAAACATCAAGTCAAGGCCATAATTTGGCCGGCTTTAAGATCCTGGCCTCTAAGGAGCGTCGTCTACCTGCGTGTGTCCTATACCTGAAAGGGTGGTCCCATGATGGGGTGAGCTAATGCTTCCAATAGAGACCAAACCTACAAGGGCTACTCCCCACCTAGGTTCACATGCAAATGATCGTGTCATGATCCTAAACATTCCAAATGGGACTATGTATCCGGGTTCAATTCTACATACCATATATGAGATGACACTCTACATGCCCCATCTCTGAGGCCTTTTGAGACTCCATCCCCCAATGTGTAACTGGGTAATAAATCCGAGTCGTGACTCATACCACACACACCCACGTGATTCGTGCGTGATGCGAGCCATTTTGGTAAATGTTTTGTTTTATTAATTTAAACCATTTAAAAAATCTGATTAAACCGCTTTATTCAAAAGATTTGGACAGTCTCTGATAAACCGCTTTAATTCAAAAGCATTGGATAGTCTCCAATAAATCGCTTCAATTCAAAGGCATTGGATAGTCTCCAATAAATCGCTTCAATTCAAAGGCATTGGATGGACAGTTTTCGATAAACCGCTTTAATTCAAAAGCATTAGAAAGTCTCCGATGAATCGCTTTACTTCGAAAGCATTAGACAGTCTCCGATAAACCGCACAACTCTCTTGGACATTGTCTATTTCCCGAGCCCGCACCATCAACACCATATGCAGTGTTAATTTCGACGATACCCTTTGCCAATCACGATGTTTGTCATCGCAGGTTATGCAACGCCAAATGTGCCGTACGCACGCAGAATTACCACATGCAAGATGACCTCTACTGGATAACATATACGTACACCATCTCGTGTACCATGACGACTATGTCTAAATGCTTTATTTTTTTTTTTTTTTTTTTTTTTTTTTTTTGTCAGTTCATGTGTTTGGTAATATCATTACTCATCTTTGTTATGATAGCATTCCACACATTCATATTCAATGCATCACACAAGCATGCATCTCCAGTTCTTCAATTAAGTAATTTGTGACACAACTCACACACATTTGAGACATGATATATCAGTCCCCAACCACAGCGAGTGCCAAGACAAGTCCATATTCAAGTAAACACATATAGTCCCAATTATTTGGAGCTTACACACAGACATCATGTCATCTCTTGCTTGAGGAATGACAACTTAATCCTGATTCACAATGGCTTTAGATTCAAGCCTCATACCATATTCTAGCAGGTGTAGAGATTAACCCAAGAAAGTCATAAAATTTATGAATTAAAACAAATAAAAAAGCAAGGAGAACAGTGTTGGAAACACTGTTTTTAAACAGGGCTACTTAGTTTTCAAATAGGACCAGAAACTGTCTGAACATAGCTCTCCTTGGAATGCATTTATGAGTCCAAAGGAGTCGGACTTTGGATAGACCTATTTCAAGGACATATGTTCTCCTATGAGTCTAGTTTACCCAGAAATTGTAATCATTCAATTCATATGAGTGATGGCCAAGTTATGGCCAAAACATAGTCATGGGGTTGAAGGAAAAAAACTGGACAGCATCTCACCCACAAAAACACAACATTTACCCTATAAAAAAAATCTCCTCCATTGAGGGTCACAACCATACTCAACCAAATGCCATTTCCATGGCCCCAATAAAAGAATAAACCAAATAGGAGAGAACCCTTACCTCTTGTAGCTTGTGGGATCAAGTCCTTGATCATGAAAGCCTTTTAGCAATGGGTTTTGGCTCCTTATCCTTTTCCTTCCTTCATTTCTTTCTTTCTTTCTCAGTTTTCTGGTTCCTTCTCCTTCCTCGGTTCATGAACTGAACTTGCCCAACAGAAATCCTCCTCTTCTATCCCCCGTTCACCCATTTGTTCTAGCACTCCTCTCTTGGTTTGATCCCATTTCTCCTCTCGTTCCACTACTCGAGCCATTCTCATGGTGCTAGACATGGCATTTGGTGAGCCATGTCTCCCATCTACTGTTTTCACTCCTCATACGGCCTAAGGTGACACTTGGCCTCGATGGTCCACAAGTCAGGTACTTACATGGCACCAGTGATTAGCCCATTAAAGTCTCGAATGCGTGAAAAATGTTGTCTTGGAATTCGACGAGATTCGACTAAGGTGCTAGATTTCGCAAGACGATTCCAATGCTGAAATATGTTTCGTCATCCAAGATCTAGAAAAATCATAGCTTTTCCTCTAGGACTATTTCGGCAAATTACCATTTTACCATTTTTATGAAAAATTTAAATGTAAATTTTTCATAGGTTTTACACTATAAATTCAGCCATGAAGCAGTCCTCAAACTAGGCTAAAAGCGTGAAAAATAGTCTAAACGTCAGAAAACTTCGGACCCATGGTTGGGGTGAACCACGCATTCGTGTGACCTTAGATCAAGAGGAACCGGTGTGGGAGAAAACCCAGCTCTTTTTTTATTTTGGCACCTCTCATGGCGCTCGCGGTGGGTAGATAACTAATTCTCGGCCTGTGAAGCTGTAGTTAGAACAGAGGGCAGGAGAGTGCCTGACAGACTCTCTTTCTCCCTTTTTTAATTTTTTCCCTTTCCCACGCAAGGATTTTTTTTCTCTTCTCTCTTGTTTTCCTCTTCTTTCTTTTCTTTCTTCCTTTCTTTTCTTTTTCTCCTTTTCTCTTCCTTTTCCTTTTCTTTCTTTTCTCTTTCTTTTCCTTTTCACCACTAAATTGTTTCTTGGTTTGATCCAAGAGAGAAACTTCCTCTCACTCCTATTCCTCTCACATGACATGTGTCTTCATATGAATTCTTTCCATGTTCCACGTGTCACATGGTGACACCCCCACACTAGCGGGTGTCTGCGATACTCCTGAATCCTAGCGAGTTATCTCCAACGGTAGAAATTCTGTGAAGCGAACGTGTTGCTTCTTGAAAACTTCGTATATAAAATTTTCTTTCAACTTGATTTGGAAAAAAATACCGGCGACATATCCAGCTGCATATATGGCTTATATTCCCAATCTGTATACACAATTTACACTTTCCAAATATGGCAGCGGCAACTATCTTTCAAAGGCCTCGGGCTCAACACATTTTTCACAAAACTACACTATGTACATACATATGCTCCATTGTAAATTCAAAGTATTTCCTTACAAAATAGCTATTATGCAACTGATACTAAAATCGGGAGAATCCTACTATGTCGGCGTCGATTATTACTATTACTTGAAGAAATAGTTTTAAAACACAAAATAATGAGCTAAAAGCGACTCGATTATTCTTTATAAAATGTTTGCTTTTTAAGAAAACATCTCAGCGTAAAACTCTCTTTTACAGGATATTTTCAGAAGCCTTGCTTGCTTACTTTGCTTTGCTTTGCTTTAAAGTTTCTAAAGCTTTTCTGCTTTGCTTGCTTTAAAGTTTATAAAACTTTTCTTTCAATCTCTGCTTAAAGTTTTATAAATTTTTTTATAAACATGGGAACTGGGCTCGGCAGCTTATTTTAAAATAAGCGTGAGCTGGGCTCCATGGTTTTCTTTAAAATAAGCAGAACTGGGCTCAACCCGCTTGTTCACAAATAAAAGCGAGGGCACAGATCAGCCGTTTGCTTAAAATAAACCGCGGGAACTGGGCTCAGCGATCACACCGGTGGTTGATTTTTAAAATGTATAAATCATGCTTATAAATCATCAACCCTTTGGGCCTTTCTTAGCTAACGTACCACTAGTGAACACGGGAGCACGGGCATCGACCGTGCGGGTGGGTACGGACTGGGTCCGCATCACCTGGGTGGAAGAGCTTGGCTCCGATTCCCCTTTTCGGTAAATATGGTGGAATTATTTTCAGATTATATGCATAATTTAGTTAGCAGCGTTAACCTTATATACTCGATATGTGCCCACGGTTCCTTTAATGCTATGATGCATGAACTAAGTTTGCCTTCCAGGAAAATCTAAAATGCATGAATGATATCCTAACACCACACCGTGCGTCTGAATACCTCGACCAGTGCTTGCTTAAAACTAGGGATTTAGTTAGGCTGTTTTTCGAAAATATACTTTTGCTTGCATGCTCTTTGAAATATGGTTTCGCTCAAACCATTGCTTGCCACTCAAACTGTTGCTTGCTTTTTAAAAGTATGGTTGAATAAATCAAAACCATTACTTGTTGGCTTTTCACATATGGTTTAAAATCAAAACCATTTGCTTTCTTTCTAAACACATTGCTTGCTTTTCAAATATGGTTTACAATCAAAACCATTAAATACCAGTGTAAAGCAATTTATAATATAATACACTAGTATTTGAAAAATAGGCCGTTTAGAACACTCACCTCTTGCCTACTAAACTTGAGCACGACTCACAACTTTCCCGCCTTTGCTTTTAGCCTACACACTCAAACGAATACGGCGAACACATTAATCGCCTGAGTAATCGCATAATCTTAACGTACTTCATAGCACTTTGTCACACTCAACGAATACGCTTCGCCAAGGCGGCGAGGTACGCTATGTTTTTCATTGAGTTCCAATCTTCTTTGAACCTCTCTTAATCATTTAGTAAGGTTCCTATACTAACGGCGTACGAATTCGGGCTTAATTATACTAAATTATAAGAATCTTGGCATTTTGGGCAGTGTGGTACCGATAACACTCTGTTTGGTACCGGTACCAAACACGAACGTAATTGGTACGGTGCCACTTGTATCGGTATCGAAATTACCTATTGAGTTGTTAGGTAATAAATTTCCACCCTCTTTTTAATGCCGTACCTTAGTGGTTTTACTTGAGAATTGTTTCTTTTTGCCCTCTTTGGTACCAATTCTCTTCATACCACTTTTCCATTCCATAATACCTTAAAAATCAACATGAAGTCCATCCAAAACAACTTCACAACACTTGAATTGGTGATTTGGAACTTCTTATTACCAACCCTAGGTAAAAATTCCAAGAATTAAACCCAAGGTCCACCAATTCCTACAAAACCATATAATTTTTGCTAGTTTCATAACATTTTTCACCAACTAGGGTTTTACCCACAAAACTTCAACAATTCTAGGGTTAGAGTGATCTCTCAACCAAAACCCTAGAACAAGGAGGAACTAATCTCCATACCAAAACCCTAGAAATCCAAATTACACATGATTTCAAGATGAAAACATACCTTTGTTTTGTCTTCTCCCCACTTTTCTCCTCTTCTTCCTCTCTTCCTCTTCTTCCAAGCGTGGAGTCTGGCAGAAAAGAATGAGACTAAAATGAAATGTTTGTCTCATCTCCCTTTTTATATTCTAATCTTTGCCTTAATTGCAAATAAGTCCTCCATCATTTTAACATTTGAACTTCAACTTTTGTTATTTGTATTTTGGCATACTATCTTCTCAAATTATGATTTTCATATCCTTTTTGGAATTTACAACTTTACCCTTCTTCTAGCATCACATTCCGAGTTCAATAAATTTATCATTTCATAATTCCATCTTGAACAACAACTCCTATAAATATTACAATGACACTTGGTGCTCATGTGTGTGATTCGTTCTTTCCAAGTAGGTGTTTGGAATCAACAAAATTTATAACCTAGGTTCCCTCTTCTTGACGTGAAAGCTCTTTGCGATATAATTGGCTCCTAGGGTCGAACCTGAGATGGGTTTTCTTCGTGAGAGAGTTGATTGTATTGAAAATGGTGTTTTCTCGTTGGATTTATGAGATTGTGTAGAAAGCGGTGTGTGTGAATGGTTGCAAACTAAAATAAGCTGATGTAAAAAGTTAAGAAATCATGAAGTCTCTCGGATATGGGCTTAGGGTTCTAGGTTAACCAACATGTACTTGGGTCTTTATCCTCGCGTTTAGGAGCATAACATATAGTCATTTCCCGAACCGGATCTTCATTTAGCTTTAAAACTTAGACCCTTAGAGTTTCCCTTTTAAAAGATAGCATTTGATTAGGCATAAATGTCCCTAGCAATGAAAACACATCTCAAAAACACTACCCTACGATAACTAATAGGAGACAACTAACTGGGCCTTAGTGGATCTAGTGAAAGTATCCACTTGAACCAAAAAAGCTTGCGAATACATATTAGGAGAGCATGCTTGAGAGATTTTAACCTAAGGTGAGAAGCGGGAGCCTGAAATGCCCTTAAATACATACATGAAGAACATGAGAACATGCACTAGCCTAAAAGCAACACCCACGAGTGGCCTTCCTTCAAGGATCGGGGTTTGTAAGCATCCTTGATTTGTCATCATCGAGGATGTTTGGCTAAGTGTAAGAAAGTGAAGGAAGAAGAAAATCACCACGGTAGGGAAAGGAAGCTTAGGTGCCCAATTTCCTTGATTGATTGTTATGCCAAAGAAGTTGATTTGATTACGAAGCGTTACTAAGCTTATAGGTGCTTGATAAAAGAAAATTACAAAAGTGTGTTAAGACCAAAATTACATAAGGAAAACTTGTATAAAACCACGACAAAAGTGGATCAAAAGCGATTAGAAAAGCGTCGGGAGGCGTGTTCGCGGGTTGCGAAAAGTGGCGACTGCGAAATTTATAACACTGCGAAATTTGTAGGTTGCAAACTTTTGCAACCCTGCAAAATTTCCAGGCTCCTTCTCTTCAGTATATGCTCCAAATTTCCTCTGGTTTGATCATGGTCTTCGAATTCGGCTCGGGATCATTGTGTTTGAATCGAATTGAGGAATTATGAGGCATTTGACCTACAAAACTACTAAAATAGCTACAAAATGTGATCAGTAGCAAAGCCGGGATCCAATGTAAGTGAGTTGTGAAGTCGATTAATTACCGCGAAAAAAACACATAAAACACCTTTCTGTAGACTCCCGATATTGCCTTGTTGGGTACTAATCAGTGTGCCCCTACGGTTACACTTACTATGCACCTTCTTGGGACGGGGTGTTACACATGGACACATGCACTAGGTGAAAAATTCCACACCACATGATTCTCATGCCATGTGAACTTCTCGAAGCTTGCCATGTGGCATCCATGGTATGCCATAATGGCTTTCCCTCCATGTGTCCTCAGGCACGTTCCTTGAAATACTGAAATTCGACTATCTCGGAACCAATGAAATTTATTTGGGTATCTAGATTTCGTGAGGCGAATCAGCGGTGAAGTTTGTTTTAGTCATCGAGATCTAGAAAATTTCAGGTTTTCAACTTTTGTATGACGAAACAAATTACATTTTACCATTTTTTAGAAAAATTGCATTTTTCTTGGGTTTTACATTCTCCCTCCCCCCCTGTAAAAAAATTTCGTCCCCAAAATTACACACATACCCTTATAATCTCATGCATATGCAACAATCATTCAAGTACCAAATGACTAAACAACGTACCTGCATCCTTAAATAAGAAAGGATAAGTGGCACACATCGTGTCCTCGCGTTGCTATGTTGTCTTTTACACTCCGCGGTGCTGCCACAACACCTTTACCAGCTTCATAGTTTTCCCTCGTAAAACCTGATCTCGACTATCCATGGTACGCACTGGTCCCTCCTTGAAGGTCCCATCCACATCAATAACAAGCTCATACCCCAATCCCTTTACATGGTCGGATCACGGAGTGTACTTTTGGAGCATGGAGACATGGAATACCTCGTGGACACGAATAAACTCTATGATAAGCCAACCGATACATTGTACCCACCCTCTGGACTATCTTGAAGGGCTCGATATACCTTGGTGCTAGTTTCCCCCACTTTCCGAAACTGATCACTCCTCTCTTAGGCATCTCCTTCAAGAAGACGTCATCAACCTTAAACTCCCAGAGTCGTGCCGTGCATTGGCTGTAACTCTTATGTTGGCTCACGAGCCGTGAGAAGAGCGTTCATATCAAATCCACACTCTCGAAGACTCTCCTAATCAAGTCGGACCTATGGTGGATCTCTCTCCCACCTTTGTCCAACAAATCGAGGATCGACATGGCCTCCCATATAAATCCTCATAGGGTGCCATGCGCGCCTCCTTGATAGCTGTTGTTATGGTGACCAGAGCCCATCCACCCTTAAAATCTAGGACGCATGCCCGCAGCATGTCCTCCAAAACCTGTATGGTCCTCTACGACTAGCCATCTGTCTGTGGATGAAAAGCAGTGCTCATTATCAACTGTGTTCCCGTGGCTCTCTGGAAACTCTTCCAAAAGTGAGTCGTAAACTTGGGATCCCAGTCTGATACGATAGAGAATAGCACTCCACAATCTCACTACTTCTGTATTTGTAACCCACAGAATTCTCGGCAACCGCACATTAGAAATGTGCCGATTTGGTGATCGGTCCACTATCCCCCACACCACATCATGCTTTCCGCGATGTTAGTGACAAGTGAGACATAAAATCCATTGTGATATGTTCCCACTTCGACTCAGCTACTTCTAGAGGCTATAGTAACCCTGCTGGCCTCTAATGCTCAACATTTACCTGTTGACACATGAGACATCGCTGAACAAAGTCCGCCATATGTTTCTTCATCCCACTCCAGTAATATTAACGATGAAGATCTCGGTACATCTTCGTGCCACCTAGATTCACTGCAAAACAAGAGCAATGGAACTCCTTGAGAATCTCCTATCTCAGATCTGTCAATTGGGAACCACAACCCATCCCCTTATACCGAAGGTTATCATCAATGTGAATGGCCCAGCCTTCATCACCTATACCTGACTGTACCCAGTCCTTGATGAACGATATCTCTGTGTCCTGTCCCTAGGACTAAATCACCTTACTCAATGGGAAGGCGCAGCTACAGGTCCCAAAAACATCCTGTCGCCCCAACGCCATTGTAATAGTAGTCTAAACCGTCCCACAACTTCCATATCCGCCATCCTTAGGTTTACACTAGCCAAGACTTCTTGACTTCCTCGACCGAGCATACGAGCCATCACATTTGCCTTACCTTGATTACAACAAAGGAAGTCATAATCCCTCTCAGATACTCCACCCATTTGCGCCGCCTCATGTCGAGTCCCGCCAGTAAAGATATACTTCGACTTTGTGGTCCTGAGAATACTCAACTATTCACCATGGGATATGGCGCCAGATCTTCAAGGCAAAGACTATGCACTGCTAACTCCATGTCACGCAGGGTGGAATTTCGCTTTATGAATTTTTTAGCTGCCTGTAGGAACCATAAGCTACCACCCTCTTGACCGCATCAAAAACACATCCCAAGCCCCTGTCTTAAAAGCATCGTAGTAATACTCGTGGTACATCCCATCCCTTTCCTGATAACAGGATAGGGGTTGACGTAAGCCACCTTTTCAATTCTTGGAATGCCTTCTCACACTGGTCATTCCACTCAAACTTGACCTTTTTTTGGGTCAATCTCGTCATAGGTGCAACTAGTCGGGAGAAATCCTTAATAAATCTCCAGTAGTACCCTACAAATCCTAAGAAACTACATATGTCAAAGACTGACTTCGACCTCTCCCAACTCATAAATTCCTCTACCTTCTTAGGTTCCACTGATACACCCGAAGCTGACACTACATGTCTTAAGAATTTCACCTCAGTAAGCCAAAACTCACACTTACTAAACTTAGCGCATAACTGATGTTCTTTGAGGGCATGGAGAACAATCCTCAAATGATCCTCATGCTCCTCCTCTATCTTATAGTAGATTAAGATGTCGTCAATGAAGACTACCACAAACTAATATAAATAAGGCTGGAACACCCTATGCATGAGATCCATGAATGCTGCTGGCACATTCGTCAATCCGAAAGGCATCACAGTGAACTCGAAATGCCCATACCACGTCCTGAACGCTGTCTTAGGGATATCAGCTCCCTAACTCTCAACTGATGATAACCGGTATGGAGATCTATCTTGGAGTAGACCACGCCTCCAACTCCATCAATCCATCAACTTTAGAAGGATACCAATTTTTGATCAGAACCCTGCTCAACCTGGTCAGAGGTCAATGGCTAGTTGAAGGGTCTTGTCCTTTTCCTTAGCAAACAGAACCGGAGCGCCCTAAGGTGAAGTGTCAATTCAACGAAACCTCGTCAAACAATTCTCAGATTCGACCTTGAGTTCCCAGATCCTCAACCGCGCCATCCCATGCAAAGTCATGAAATGGCAACATACCGTGGTAACTTGAGGATAAAGTCTACATCCCTCTCACGGGGTAATCCCAAAAGAGTTCATCCTCGAAAGACATCCCCGAATTTGCAAACTACCCGAGGTAGACTCAAACCCTGTCTCACCTCGTCCTCTAGAGTAAGGCTTGCTAGCCAACCCATCAATTGTCCGTGTCACCTAGAGTCGTACAAGATCAAGGGTAAAACACCGTGCTTATCTCCCTGAAACACAACACAAACATTGTAACACCCTGAAATATACCCTAGTTGTTTTAAAACATAATTAGGGTATATTATAAGTGCATTTTGAAATTTTTAACAATTATTATTTTGCTAAGTGAGAAAATTTCAAACTCGGAATTTGTACAAGATACAGTGGTAAAATGAATTTGTCAAACAGGATATTAAAGTCATAAGATAAGAAGATGATGCTATTATAGAAATGCATGTTGCAGTGCAAGAAGGGAATTTGAAGACCAAAGTGTAATAAAAGGAAAAATAAAATTCAATGGGATAAGACCAAGTTGGTCTCTCATTTGGGGGATTGGGAGGGCTTCTACATGAAAAGGGGAGAAGAGGATTTAAGGTATGGTTTACTATGGGTTTGTATGATTGCCATGGTTTTCAGATGGATTTGCAAACATTTGTGCGGATTTGTATGAAATGATCTGATCTGATCTAGCCCTGTCCAGGTTTTTCAGAGCTCCCAACCCACCACAAGTTTATAGTTGTTGGGTTAGAACTTGCAGGGAATATGTATAGATAAGTTTGAAGTGGAGGATTTCTATGTATTTGTGGAGAATCATGTGTTATTTGATTTGGGTGTACATGGAATATTTGTCAGGGAGTTAGAATCCTCTTAATTTCCCTATTGTGTTGAGTGTTTGGGTTAAGTGAACCATTTTGGAGTTGTTATGGGTGGATTCCACGGTGGTAGGACGTGGAATTGAGAGGTTTATTGAAAAAAGTGGAGCGAGATGGCAAATCGCTTATTTCGGCGTAACCCGCACTAATCGGTACCAAAAAGGTGGCACTCTGTATCCACAGGCATGAGGCAAAGTGGTAACTTTAGTAATGATCAAAAGGGTATCGGCAAATTCCATCACTAGAAAAGAGTTGCACCATGATCGATCAAAGTGGTACTGTTAAAGATTTAGATGCTTCCAAAGCAGCTTTGATTTGGTACCTTGCATCGTTAAGCCCCACTGCATAATCGATAGTATAGGAAACCCTAATAAAATGACTCAACGTGGTTCAAATAAGAATCGAAACTAAGGAAAACTCATCGCATTCCTCTTTCGCCGAGGCGAAGCAAAGTTAATGTTGGTAAACTTAATGCCCCCATGGGGTCATAGTAAGTTCCTAACACATATTTGTACGCTTTCTAAGACCGGATATTGAATGACATTAACACCTTTGTTAATGGGCAGGCACGTATAGTACTTTTGGTACTCGATTAGTGCGACTCACTCTAACCATGCTCGGCACATTTATACTTTGGTCATCTCATTAGTGCGGACGACACTATCCGGCCAAATGGTTTTCAGATTCCCGTCAGGCTAATAAAGACCTCAATACCGCACCGCACTTCGAGCACTTATTGTGTTGTGTCCTACTCATTTTTATTACTGGTCTAGGTAGTCAAATGAAGTTATATGATAAGAGTCCGAATAACGAATAAGAGCAAATTAATGTATTACTTGTTCGCTTTGAATGTACCCCACTGTACCTATGTACAAGTATAAGCTCAGAAAGTACCTACTTGTAAAATTCCCATACAGTTATACAGCTCCAATCTACGTGAGATTGAACAAAGTACAGCTCCATTATAAGTATATGTATGTATAAGTTTCTATTATATGAATTCACAAAATTATGATATTTGCTAATGATATCTGCTACTATTATATGCCTACTATAAATGAGAGTATTAAGGTACGTGTATAAGATAGTCATATGTTTCCTACTACATTAAGCTTTAGCACGGGTTTAACCGTGTAGGGGTAATGCAGGAGGGCATTCGTGATCTCGCATACCGTCAGCTTCAACAAACTAGTAGGAGTCCATCACAAGAGGTTTTAACTGACAGTGTAAATGTAAATGTAATTTGCTTTTGTATATATATAAATCTGGACTCATGATCAGATGTATTGACACTCCAAAACACCACTACGGTGGTAGTTTTGTTTTGTATCTTTTGTATATGATATTTTGATTCAGTTATAAGACTTTGGCCCACCAATGTTTGAAAAGCAAGTAAAGAGTCCCAATATAGTTTCAAGACAATTCATCCGCTTTAGGGCGGATCGGGGCGTGACAAACACCATCCCACACGCAGCGAATCTCCTACGATCGCGAATCACGCACTCGGTGTGCCATCAACCAGTCCATCCCAAGGATGACATCAAACTCCGACATGTCCATGACCTTAAGGTCCATAGTGAGTAGGATCCCGAAGGTATCTAACTCACAATCCCGACATATTAGATCAACATTCACCCTAGTTCCTGGGATAAATTTTTACATGTACATTTTTCCAAGGTCTCAACCTCTAAGCCCAATTCTTTCACACATGTCAATTAGCAAGATGATTTTTTTCCTTAGTGGTGCATAATGCCAAACACTAGTAAATATCAGTTCTCAGACTATCATGCTCATTTATTTGCCGAACCCCTAAGGTTATGTTCTCTAACCCTAGTGTTCTTCGTTTTCTATATACAACCTATCATGTATATAATCCACACAATATGTAACACACATTATGTAACACAATCATCACACATTGATTCACAAGAATGCACAATGAATACTTTGATACCAAGCTAATACGCTGATATCAGACATCGAGCCCTAGGCATTCATAACCTAAGCTTTGTACGATAAACTGCATAAACCAAACCCATGCCCACCAAGCCCTAGGTATTCATACCTAAGCCTGATATTCGCGCCTCGTGATCGGTATCGTATGCAACTATAAATGTCCTAGCTTAGGCTGATGCCCATCAAGCCCTAGGTACTCGTATACATAAGCTTTGATACCAAGCTGTGACACCCCAAAACCCGAGGGTCCCATTGACAACCACCAACACGATCAATCCCTATGGTTATCAGATATCCCATACCACCGCATCGTCCCATTCATTTGGGATCCATTCATGCATATATATTTTAGAAAAATATATAAATTTCTCTAAACAATTCATAAGAGTTTAAGCTATAACTCTCTTTATATAAAATATTACATGTAAAACGGTTTTTTACAAAAGGCTCCCTCAAAGTCACGCCGGGCTTTCTTCACACCTGCAGTCCTGGATGAGGGTCAATCGCCTGTACATAACCCGCAGTGACCGAAAGGGGTCCCAATGAAGGCAGTGAACAATGCCCAGTAAGGATAACTCCTACAAGGGCTACTTTCCACCTAATTGCACATCCAATGCCATGTTCACATATCATACACATCAACATTCACGAAGAATTGTCAATTTAATGAATCCTACATGCTGAAGTGAAATGAGATGAGGCTCATCATGCCCTACGTCCTAAGTCCTCATTCTACTCCCCACACATGCTTATGCCAGGTGAAAAACTCAATATTGGTGTTTCATCCAATGACCTTCTCCAAAACAAACTCATTAGATATACCTCCAATGTCCACTGACTTTAATCAAAACCCTGTGTTTACGATTTAAGGTCATGGATTTTCGGGTTCTCACCATAGGACCGCACGCCTTCACATTTGCGGCTTCTCACCGACGCCTCGCGATCATGTATAAACCGCGAACTACTAGGTCTTTCACCTTAGGGGGATCCGTCCTGCCTTTGTCAGGTCTAACACACGTATATATATTTTTCTTTATGCCATGAAACCTGAAGATTTTTTCTACCTAGCTCCAAGGTATTAGGCTTACTAAATTCATTCACCAAGTGAATGATGAATGATTATAACCATGAACACATTACTCCAACCTCACAATGTCTCTGCATATACAATGCAAAATGCCATCGTGATAAGTTATCTCATGTTACATGTATAATGAACACTACATGAACAATTTATAAACTCCAGATTTTATGCCAAGTACCATGGATAATTATATGGAAAGCACATAATTTACATCCATCCATGCTAATACATATAACACTAATATATCAACATATTTACAACACATTCAGCATGTTTTAAAATTTCCAACAATAACACACAAAAATAAATTCACACAAACTGTCACATTCCTAAATTATAATCCACCTATACTGAATTGAAATAACTGGACTTCCACCCGTAAATTTTAGCTGTTTTATTATTATTATTATTATTATTATTATTATTATTTACTTTCAACACTATCATTAATTGGCTATAAATTCAGCCATAAAGCAAGCTCGGCCCGAAAACTGCCTCGAAAAATAGTCCCAACGTCCGAAAAACCTTGGCCCCATGGTCAGATGAAATTACACACCATTACTACTCTTAGATTAAGATGAACCAGTTTTAGAGAAAAACCCACTTCTTTTGTTTTAGTACCATCATAGCTCTGAGTAGGACCAACTCTTAATTCTTGGCCCATCGACTCCTACGTAACAGCCAGAACTCTGGCAGAGTAATTTGCCGACTTCTCCCTTTCTCCTTTCTCTATTTTTTTCCCTTTCCTATGCAATAAGATTTTTTTTTCTTCTTTTTGTTTTCCTCTCTATTTATTTTTCTTTCTTCCTCTCTTTCTTTTTCTATTTTCTTTCCTTTTCCTTTTCTTCTTTCTCTTCTTTCCTTTCTCCTCCACCTAATTGCTCTCTGGTCAATTCAAAAGAGAGGAAACTTCCTCTCCCACACTTTATTCTCCTACATGACATGTGTCTTCATATGATTCATTTGTCGTGGTGCCATGTGCTCATGGACACATGCACTAGTGGAAAATGCCACACCACATGATTCTCTATGCGATGTGCACTTCTGTTTGATACTGGGCATCCACATGGTCATGTCACGTGTCATTTGACACTGTGTTTCTAAATAGCACAAATCCCCACCATTTTGAAAAACCAATTCAATTAGTATGCACTCAAAAATACCTAGAATTTTATAATAATTTTATTATATATTCGTATGAATTGAGCTAAACTTTGGTTTTTCTGTGAAACTGATAAATTGAAAAGAAAAGTGAAAATGAAATACGTGAGCATAAGGATTAAATATTATATGCTAAAAATGAGAAATTAGATTGAACCTTTAAATAAACCTAAGTGAATAAGGGCAAATTTGAATTGTAAAATGAGGACCTAATGGTCAAGAATAGGGATAAGCTTAAATGCTGCGTGAATTAAAATGACAAATGAAAGCCAAAACAAACACCAAAGAGGAGAAAATTGAGAATTGAATTTTATGCAGTCAAACCTGGGGTCTGCCACTAAATATAAGACCAAATGTAGTCTTGGTAATATACATTTTAGCATTTTGGAGCTAAAACTGTTTTTTAAAGAGAGAGAGCGAGAAGAGAAAGCTTAGGCAAGGTGAGAAGATCAAAGATTGTTATGATTTCTTCCCATTTCTGCTTTCTAAGTGATCAAGCATCTTGTGAAGAAGATCTAAAGGGATTTAAGGTAAGAACCAAACCCTATATTTCTTAAATGATGCTCGTTAGAAAAACCCTAATCCATCCATGGGTTTTCCTCATGGTTGGTTTAGGATGATATTAGAATGCCTTTGGGAGTGATTTCTAGAGTTTCATTTGGATTTTGGGGGTGATTTTTGGAGAAAAATCGTAAAAAGAGAAAACCAGAAAAATCAAGTAAACGGGCTCACACTCGCTGACAGTAGGAACCCACGCCGTGAAGGCACTACCCATGGCATGGATGCCTCATTGGTGGCGAGGCCGAGGTGCTCAAAAAGGGCATCCCTGTATGCCACAAGGTAGCAGCTATGTCAGCGCAAAGGCCTATGTCATAAAGATAGCTACCGTTCACACGGTGCCATTTTCGGATTGCTTCTCGTGACCTCGTATTCGCACAATCAATGTATCATGAATCCAATAAATGATTAATGGGGTTCAAAGATAAAACTAAATGAAAACGTATCAGACTTCGTCAGTTTGTGCTTAAGCAAAGACTTAGTGTCTTAACCTAAAACCTAACTTAAGATTAATCATCATTCACTAAAAATGTAATAATTGTTTATCTACTATATATATGTGAATTGTTATCGACTATATAGTGCAAGGATCACCTAACCTAGGATCGAGATCAAGGAAGGGAAACGAGCCTACAAATTTTGGTTTGTTCAACTTATCCTTATTTCAAGTGTTTTGGTAGTATACCAAATAAATTTGGAATGATCATATGGAATGAGAATATCTTTGAAATCATATTAGCCAAAAAGCGCTGCGATCCAAAATGATATCCAACCACAACAACTGTACGTGAGTGATTAATCGAAGGTAAACGAATTGGTCAATTCTTTTGACATATTGAATTGAATCGGTTATACCAACAACCAACATGGTTTTATCCCATCCAACCGAATCCGCTTCAGCGAAGGCAACTCGGAATTTTCCAATGTCCCACTTGGCCGATACACCAATCGGCATCCCGTCATGATAGAGACCAAATCGTTAAATGCAAGCACATTACCCATCGATAAAGGACTCGATTCACCTAACGGAACTGGTCACGAATGAATTGTATAGACAAAAGTGAAATAAAAATCCTCAATGAGTGTAAACGGGATTTGTAAACTAAATACACTGGGAGTATATGTTCGAATCTCATGATTTGAGTTAAGAAATTAAAGCATGTGAAAAATGCATATTTTGATATGACTAATGATTTGTAAAGTGAAAAACATGTGAAAATAAAGCCATGAGATAAAGCCAGAGAAAAATGGTTTTATGATAAATGTGCATGTCATGTTAAACTAAAATTGAATTAATCAGAGGTAGAACCACTTCAAGCATGAAAAATGCTTAGCGTGGAAGTTTTTATCTATGCGCAGTTTTCAGTAAACAGAAAGAAGGCAAGATCAAGAAGCGTAGAGTCATAGAGAAAGTTGCGGCATATAAGTATATACCTCGTCATATTATCATTTTCTTTTGAACACATTTTCATTAACAAAAGAGTTAAACTCTAGACTGTTTTGTATATCATTTGTAAAGGCATGATACACCATTTTCAGAATTTGTGCTGCATAAGAGTAAACGTTTCACATGGGCCTACCACTTGAAATGTTGTAATTGAAAACCCTAAAACGAAATGAAATAAATAAAATGTTTTGATAAGATAAATGAAACTGGTCTAAGTAAAATGCTCGTTCGCATCCGTCATTCGCCCGTCCCATCTGAATACCTATTCAGAGCAAAGAAAATATAATAAAAGGTAAATAAAAGAATTAAACGAAAGCATCTCGAACGGGTTCGATCGCCAATCTGGTCGGTCGGGTTTTAGCAAGTGCTATACTACGTAGTTAGATTTGAGACGATTCCAATGGTGAGGTCCAAGTCATTATCCAAGTTCTAGAAAATTTTAGGTTTTCAACCTATACTTTAGCGACAAATTACTGTTTTGCCATTTTTAAAAAAAATTGCATTTTTCCCGGGTTTTACATAAATACTCACCAAGACTAGGCAACAAAAACAACCCAAATCCAAACGTCATTAAATTTAATTGTATGATAATCTTAAAACTAATCGATGAACATAAACATGATTTAGTTAATAGAGTTCTAAGAGTTCAACTTATCCTCTGTTCACGGAGATTTCAATAAATGTATTAATATAATGTCGATTTGGTGAATATCTAAAGAGATTCCATGAAGAAGTCTAGCCTAAATGATATTAATTATTAGCATAAGTGCCGGAAGTTAGGTTTCTTTAAATTAATAGAACATAGTTGGAACTCTTTCAAGCAAGAACCATTGTACATTACCTTATATCCTTTGAGGAGCTTCTAAACCAACCTGTAATTTGGTGGAAAGTTCTTTATTCGATGTTTAAATAAATAATTATTAAAAATCTCACATGCATGTGGTTTGTGGTTAGGGAATGAAAAGGAAAACCAATTCCCTAGAGTTTAAGGGAGCATTTACATAAGCTCAAAGTGTGTTTCAGGCAAAATTGTATTGGAAAGTGTAAAATTAATAATATTATCTGGGATGAACTCAACTAATTCTATGTACCATGATTTGAGATTGTCATGTTATGACTTCAGGATTGCAGCATCAGATGTAAAAATTTACCTAAATGTAGATAGTTGGAGACATCTATTTAGTCTATGTTCGTATGTGTGTATCCGAGAATAGGGTTAAAAGCTCTTAACTTGGGAATAGGTTTAACTCCTGCTTGTCAAAACGGAGCCTTAAAGTTTTATTTATTTATTTATTTTTATTGTGTCCCATTTTTTGGGGAAATTATCATCGGGTTAACTCAGATACTGATTTATCATGCTTATGAATAAAAAAAGACAAATATTTTAGGTTTTTCTACTTAGAATTTTTTTAGAAATTTCAGCAATAAGTCATAAAAAAGTTAAAAATCAAACGCCACCGAATGCCTAAAAGGCTTCTAGGCGCCATCTATCAGCCCAAGCAAGATAATAAGCTCGAATGCCCAAAATATGGTCCACGATTTACGTATTTAAAATGTGCCAGAAAGAGAAGCAAAGGAAAGAAAGAATAGAAAAACTTTAGGTTCTATTTAGTTGAACAAAGAACAGAATATCAAAAACAATATAAATAAAATCAATTAAAATTAAAAATTGTTTAATATTTTAAATTGAATAGTTTAAATAAGAAGATTGCTTAGAAGTAATATAAAAATGATTTATTGATTTAATTTCAACCATTTTGTTCTCATATTTTTGGAATATAGTCTTAAAGAATTGTCGCCATTCATATGATGTTTTTGTCACATCTTGTGTGGTATATGGTTTTGTGTCGTCTTCTAGTACAATGGTTGGCTTCTCCGGGTCCTAAGCCGCAGCCTCGCTCTGTGTGTGACAGATTCAACCCACAAACCGTACCGCTAAAAGACATCAAATCAAATCACGGTTGCCAATATATTGCGTAACTAGAGTCATATGCATTCTTAGTCATCATAGAATTGTCAAATGCGTAGGCTTTGGGTTAAGCCAATTTATTGTGCATTTACTTGATGTTGCATTATTCTCTAGAGTTTTAGCGAATTTGATTATGTGATTCTATCGAATGTATTACTAGTTTGAATCAATAAATTATTTTCCTTTTCAAATAAAAAAAAAAAAAAAGCACATAGTTCTAAAGAAACAAAAGTGAGACAAATTAAATATGCAATAACAAGTTTATTAATATTTTCTTTGCAATAATAAGTTACAAGTTTCATGTCAAGATTCTTCCTTCAACCTGTTACGATTTTTTCATCGTTCAATTCAAATAGAAAGCAAGAAGAATTAAGTTGGTAACTAATTGTAGGCGACCTCGTAGAAATTTAATTCTTTCAAAAATGATAATTTCGGCCAAAATCCGAAATTTTCGATCCCCATGATGAAACGGATCACCATTGGAATCGCTCCAAAGTTAGCTACCATATCGACTTCGAATTCCTAAGACGCTGGAATTTCACATTTTCGAGGCAATCGAGAGCGGTGCGGACACTTGGCACATTGTGAGTGGCTCAAGAGGTGCCACGTCATGTGCATAATGAGTCAAACATGTATCAGCCTGGACCCATGAGAGACACATGGCAACATGTGATTGGGTGGAAATCTATATTAAATGGATAAGGGATAAGATGAAATCCAAGTCAACCAATGAGGGGTTGAGATGTGGGAAGTGAGAGGACATCCCACTTGACCCCATTCTTGACCCATTCTCGACTCAACCCTGTCAGAGGGGAGAGAAAACGGAGAAAAAGAGAGAGGAAAAGAAGGAGAGAGTTTTAGAGAGAGAAAGTCTACCTTTTCTCTAGATTTTCCGACGATCGGTCAATTGAATCCCGGCAAGGCAAGAGGCAAAGTTGATCCCCACTACAAGGGCTACGCGTGGGTACTGGTGTTGTGGAGTTTCTCGACTAACCCCAGAGGTAGTGGGTCTTCCTTACTTGTTTATTTCTTGTCTAAAAATCCATGAAATGGTTTCAAAGCCTTATTTAAATGGCCATGGATTTCTTGCCCAAAGAAGGAAACTCGATGCTTGATGAGGGTCGCTCCATGACAACCCACGTGATTTGCTTGGGATCGTTAAAAATTACCATGCATTGCTTGTTGGACCTGAATTTTCCATGTGGGAATTCTTGTTTGAATTAGATACATGATATTGCTTAAATGTGACTGTTTAAATGTGTGGAAAAATGATATGTTAATACGCTAAATTGGATGTGTTAACATGATTGTTGAATTATATGAAATATAATTGTGTATGAGCTTATTGGAATTTTGGATATATGAATTAGCATTATTGTATCTATGTGCACGGTGACATCACTAGTCGGGTGGGTGCATAGTATGGTTGTTCCTAACACTCTCGTGAACGTGGGTTCAGTTTGTCCCCAGACTACGGTCCACAAAGACTCATAGTTCAAACTGAATAAAAACATGCAAGCAATTAATGTGTGTCATAAAGCAAGAAGAGGGGTCAGTTAATCCTCAGTGAAAGCCTAAAACATGGGTGTAAGAGACCCACTACATTTAGTCTCTTGATCAGATTGGTGTAAGAGACTCTTGTGTAAGTCGAAAAGTTCTGTTGCCCAAAAAGAAAACACGCGCTATAAGCTTCTATCACTTAGACCTAAAGTTGGGTGATAGGAGTCGGGATTGACTCGGGATCTGCTACCAACTAGCGATTTGTATCAGTGTTGGTGAGCCCACAAAGGCTCCCAGATATGGGTGTCAAAGGTATTTCATTGACGATCACACACAAAAGGCCACACAACACTTAGCTTCAAGTGAGCACCCAGATACTGGCATGAAACATCTCATGCATGATATAAATCATTCCATGGAAGTGCAATTGCATGGAATGTGTAGATGTTGTGATGTACATTGCATGTGTGACAGTGGAGTAGCTCGTAGGAGAATTAACCACCGCATCAAGCCACCCCACTGCGGATCCCCTTTCAGGTACAGGAGTGTTAAGGAGACCAAGGCCACTAGATGCGACGCCCCATTTCCCGGGGTCCTGCTGACCTCACCACAACTCGTTAGAAACTCGTAGGTTCTATATCACAGACCCATACATGAGTAAAATGGGCCATATCGGGCCTACACAACATACTCACTCAAAATACATATCCAACTATATTACAATAGTTGCAAGAGTTGTTACATCAATTTCCCCTTAATACAAACATTTTCAATTGTAATATTTCATACATGTTTTACAAAACGTAATTAAAGCCATGTCGGCTTTCTTCTCAAAAGCGGTTTAACGAGCTGTCCTAAACATCCCACCCTTAGTGTGATCCCACGCACATTTGTTAAATGCCTAATAGTGATATTTTCCTGCCACCGCTACTCCCACCTAAAATGCATGTAATGGCACAACACAAACTTCCACATTCCATACAATTTCCATAATTCACACATGGAATGATTTTAGTATCATGCATGAAAATGTTTTCCATGCCCATACTCCCTTAAGTCACCTGACCTAATTTCTACAATAAGCTTATGCCAAGTGTGAAAACTCAATGTTCCACGCCAAACGACATCTCCCACCGTCTTGTTCCTGTCGCCCACCACCCAAGGTAATTTTCCAATAGAACGACCCGGTCAACTTTAACTCTGTGTCTTAAGTGATGAATTATGACCGTGTTTTCCCCTTAGGCAATGTAACTTTCTTTTCGATTACACCTGGTTTCTAACACCTATTAACCTTGATAGTATTGCGGGTCTCTCACACCCATGCAAAACCTTTCGATAGTACCGCGGGGTCTGCCAACCATTCAAGTTCTACACCCATTCCTGCCCTTACACCCATGCAGACCTTTCTCGAATATTACCGTGTGGGTCTTTCTACAATTCGCTCCAAGAATCTCAACACACATTAATTATTTCATTTTATAATTTGAACTATGAGTCTTTATTGACTTAGTCCTAGCGACAATCCTTCAACTCCACATTCACCAAGAGTGCAGGAATAACCATACCGCACTCCACACCACTCGACGATGTCACCATGCACATGAATGCAATGATGCCAATTCATATAATCAATTCCTATGGTTCATACACAATTATATTTCATATAATTCAACCACTCATGTTAACAAATCAATTTAGCATGCATTAACACATCATTTTCCATACACATTTCAAGCCATTCCATTAAAACAATAATAGTTTTATCCTCCACACATCATTCATGCTTCTCATGTCAAGCAACCGCATGCAAGCAATTTCGTATGGACCATTTTAACTAACAGCAATCCCGATCAAGTTTTTAACATCCTAAACTGGCCCATGGGCTGTCCATGGACATCCCTTCATCAAGTACTGGGGCCTAATTTCTTGAACTCGAAACTACATGGCCATTTCTGGGCCTCATTAACATCCAAAACCATTTCATGGATTTTTAAACAAGGAATAACCAAGTAGGAGAAAACCCTACCTGGAGTTGCTCGAAACCTGTAAACCGTGTCCACGCGTAGGCCCTTGCTTAGACCAATCTCTCCTCTTGTCTTCGATTTGTGAACCGACTTATCAATCGCCTAAAATCTAGTGAGAAGTCAGACTCTCTCTCTAAAATATGTTTTCCTCACCGTCCCACTGTGCCAAAGAGAAAGCAGCAAAGATGTTCTCTTCTTTTCATTTAATTCCATTTTGTCCTCATTACTTGACTTTAAGGACTTCTTTTTGACATATGGCTTATGCATGCCTAATATCTCCTATCCTCTTACTATTCATGTGACATGTGTCACATAGATACATGTAGTAGGTGGGGCCCTCATTACACCACATACCTCTCATATCATGTGTACCTATCACAAGGTCATAGGCACCGACAACCGGTGCTCGAAGACGTGAAATTCCGACCGGCTCCTGACCACAAATTCGACATTATGGTAGCTAGATTTCATGAGACGACCTAACCTGAAGTCCTATTTGTCATCCGAGATCTAGAAAATTCTAGATTTTGACCAAAATCACTATTTTACTTTTTTAGAAAATTAGAATCTTTCTCGAAGCCTACACCAGAGGTTATTTTGGAGAAGAAAGCCGACATGTGGCTTTTTGTCACACCTCACCCCTGGCTCATGCCTGCCACCCCACAGAAACCTGTACCACATTTCCAACGACTTATAACTCGGTAGCGGCGGTGTTGTTTGGTTAAAAACCCACAGATGCACTCCTTCAAACTAATATTTATGAAAATTTCACAAATGATACAGCTCACTGTGATACATAAAGATATATCCCAAAACCCGATATGCCACTTTACACTTTTAAACATGGAAACCAACAACATTCTTCAAAAGAGCCTCAAAGCTCATCATGATTTTTGCAAAACAAAAACTATCTACATACATATGCTCAACTGTACAAATTCAAAGTATTTCATAATAAGTTATTTAATACCACACTTATACGAAAGGTTTTAGAGAACTCCAACATGTCCCAAATATTCGGCCGTGCCCTCGCATTCGGAAAAATAATATTAAAACAAGAAATGAATATTTCAAACGTAGTTCAGTGAGCGTATATGCTTTATAAATGCTGCTTTTTTATGAAAACAGTCCCTGCAAAAACCAAAAAACCATATTTTTACATACTCTTTTCTTAAACCTTGCTTGCTTTCATATAAAAGCTCTAAAAACTTTCAAGAACTCGCTATTGTTACTTAAAAGTTTTTAAAACTTTTCAACAATCGCTACTGTTTTGTTTTAAAAGTTTATAAACTTTTCATGAACTGCTTAGTTTAGAGCCATATAAAAGTTTATAAAACTTTTCTACAACACAGATTCAAGCTCAATTCAACCATTTAAAAGTTTCCTAAAACTTTTCATAAAATGTCATTGCTTACTAGTGTTGATTTTAAAATCGTGTAAAATGCTTATAAAATCAAGATCAACCACTGGAGGCCTTTCTTGTCATCAGACTTAGTAAACACGTGGAGCCCGGGGCTTCAAACTATGCCTGGGTGGGAAAGACAAGCCATCTTTCATATAGACTAAAACCCCCCAAATGTGGATGGTATAAGAGCCTTCACACTCTTTAATCAAAAGTCACTTCTGATAAATTCATGAGAATTAAATAATTCGGTCTTGATGTTCAGGATTTTAAGATTTAATATTTATGACACCGCAAGTGCACAGTCATGCAGTAAATCTCGAATGTAAGTCCGTGCATCATCTCTACGTAGATTGACATGAATTTAGAGATCAAGTACCCCAACCACTAAAAGTTCTACATATCGATCAAAAGAATTCTGATAATAATCTCATTCCACTGCAATAAATCCTGTGATCATTAATCCAAACTAGAACGATATAAATACTGGAAACAACTTCATGTGTTCTAAGAACTAACATCGATTTGACCGAAATCGTTAGAAACCAAACCCATCGTTAAATATAATGAAACAAATAATCTCGTGAGATGAAAATACATTGCTCTATTGAATCGATGGATCCGACGGTCCAAGATCACCATATGCTGCGCCATTCTCGATATTCACCTGCCAGAAACTCTGTTTCTCCCAAAAACTGTCCCACCAAAACACTTGATTATTTCTTGCAGATCAAGATTTTCTTCCAACACTCACACCCAATTCTGATGATCACACTTCTGTCCGGATCATCAGTAAAGTTCTAACCAACGCGGTCATCCCCGATCTATCAGGTTTGTCCTTTCCCTGATTAGATCTATGCTTTAACACGCAGGTTTGGAACTTCCCTTAGATTAAGGTGAACTCTCCTGATTATTTTATATTGTTAAATACTCCCTCCAACTTTCAATTATGAGCTTAATGGGGATTTATCAAAATTAACTTCAAAGTCACCACTTATTAATAGTAGTTCAGCACACCCAGAATAGAACACACTCTCACTGTGAATCATTTCGTTACCTCGTAGGGCATCGTGAAATCAGAGTAAGATACATCTCTCAATGGGGGCCTAAGATTACTTAACTGATTAATTTTTAAAAACACGCTGCAATCACTACCAAATAGAATGCCTTTCCCGATTTAAAAAGACTGAACAACTATTTCAAACTCATACTTTTAAAATCAGAGATTTTAATATCAGAATGCGATTAAAAGAATGACACTTAATACTACAACTACTATAAATTCCAATGAAACTCCAGAAAAAAAATAAATCCTCAAACTGTTCCACAGCTCTGCAAATTTAGCAAAGACTTAAGAAAATCACGTAAATAAAACTAAATTTCTAATCGCTTTCTCACAGATAAAGTTAGTAAACGTAGATCCGTAAAAGAAATAAAATGAAAATAAGAAAATAAAGAAAATTCTACTTAACCATATTAATCGAGTTCCTCTTCGTTCTCCTTTTCTGGGTAGTGAAGACGGAAGCTACTTTACTATTCAAACAATGTCTATTTATACTATCAAAAGAAACTGGGCCGAATCCCCAAAAAGCCCTGTGTGGAATCCCTAAAGAGTTTCCAAATTTCTCATCATCCTCTCCTGTCATGACGAGTCAGCTGCCTTATTACGGATTTCTTTGTTTGCTCTTATTCAGCCGCGACTCGTTGTCTTCAGCTACAATTTTATCTCGCAATGTTGACGTCAATGGTCGACATCGCTTATGGTCGCCACCTTGTTAGCCTGTTCCCCAAGAGCTGGATGTCGCCACCACTCGCTTCACGCCGCGACATCGCTTGTCTTCTCTTTCGCTTACAGTCTCACCTACCTCGAATCGTGACTTCTTCCCTTGTCGCGTCGCACGCCACAACCTCAAGTTTAGGGTCATGCACTCACATTTCTCAAGCCAGGTTTCAACTTCAGTTGTGACTTTCTTTTTCTGGTCGCAATCTTGTTGGTGGTCTTCTGGCTTCACGGGTTTAGAATTTAAGTCGCGACCTTAAGGTGATGTCGCCACCCTCTACGTCCATTTCTTCCTCTCGCTCGCAACTTCAATTCTTCATTTCCAAACCAATTTCCTTCCACCTTATTCCAGTCGCTACCCTCATGCTACTGTCGTGGACTCATGTTATTCTTTTTCAAATAAGGTAGTCCCACTTGCTCAAAAGCAGTTGTGACTCCTGATTTCTTTCCGTCAGCTTCTTCTTCAGTCACTAATCAACTGAGTATTGCGAATTTAACCAGTGGCTGCGACATCGCTTGTGATCCTGGTTAATAAATGGTTGCAACTTCCAGTTTCTTTGGCTATGACTTCGGCCTAGCTTCGTCAGTTATGACTCCTTGTGTTCTTATTGACGATCCTTGTCGTGACATCGCATTGACGCCGCGACTCCCGCTATACCAATTGGCGCTGCGGACATCGAGTGGTGTCACGACCGGTGATTCTACTCCTTTATCCCTTTAGTCTCACCTCACACTTCCTTTCACTGCAAACCCTTTCCTACTTGTTGCCTTGGTCATTTTGGTCGCAAGCTCAACTTCAAGTCACGACTTCGCTTGCTAAGGTCTGCTATTTCTTCCCCAAAACTGATCTTGGTGATGTCGTGACTTGGAATTGACTGAACAAATAAGCTTCCTATCACGACTCCGATTTGCAGTTGCGACTTCATTTCATTAGCCGATCTTTTCTCGATTGGGCCGGATTTTAGCTTATGCTGTATTTTTCTCCAAAATTAAATTTGAGTAAAATATCCACATTTCTGCATATGATTCAACATTTATCTTGTAATATGCTCAAAAAAATGTATTAAAAATCAAATGAGTTTTTAGACTCATCAAATTCCCCCAAACTTAAAATTTTGCTTGTCCCCAAGCAAAGGAAATAAAGAATTGCTTGTCCTCAAACAAATAAGCTTAAATTTTTAAGGACATTTTTCTGATTCACACCAGTCTTTCCTAATCCATCCTCTAACTTGAAGTAGGAGACAGTAGCATCATTTTAAATCTCAGTTTCGATTCAAGAAAAAGAAATGGTAGACTTCTATCACAAATTTATTGATGAAATAATGTATTTAAACAATTTTTATTCAATGTCTTGTTCTTGTGTGTGTGTGTGTCTTCAACTTTTTCATCTTCATGTTGAAATTAGTTAATCTTCTGGGAGTCTCTTCAATCAGATCAAATCCAGTGAAGTCATTTTCACGACTCATCTCAATAGAATCAAAACTCAAGATCGTCAGGTCTTCAGTCAGCAATGTCATTTAGGTAATCGGGTAGATAATGGGAAATTTAAGTTGCAAATCACCCAGCCTAATCTTTTCTTTCGAATTATCACTTCACTTTCCTTTTCTTCCTCAGACTTGTCGATTCTCCTCAATCTGGATCGATTCATATTTTTGAATTCTTTTCATAGAATTTTGATTTCCACTTACACTTTATCTCGTGTCGGGCCTGCTCTAGAACTCTTTGTTTCCTATTTTCCAAGGTCGTGAATATAAATGTCTTATCTCAGGCTTACTTACCCTTGTGGAGAACTTCTTAACTAGCAACCCCATACCATGGACATTAGGTACTAGGTGTTAAAAACACTCCCTACGAGCTTAATTGTTCAAAGGAAATAGGCTTCACAAAGACAAAACTTATACCTTTTCTCATTAATTTATGCTTTATTTCTTCCTCCTAATTTTGTAATATTTGGAAGTATTTTTCTCCCAGACTTGTTTCTCTTCCCTACAAGACCTTCTATACCTGAAACTGATAAATCGGGTTCTTTCCTCATAGGATTATTGCAAAGGAAGGGAATTTAGGTTTTCATTATTGTTTATCAAGAAATAAGGTTTGTTCGCTCAATTCCTTGAACTAGAGTGTATGTTTCTAGCATATATCAGGTAGGCTCGAAAAGCTCAAACTCCGCCAAGGATGGCCTCTTAATACCTCTTTGTCAATGCTTACCTAAGATTTCGCTCAATCAATAATCTAATGGTGCTCCTCAGGACTATGGATTACTTAATCATGAATTTCCTAGAAGATGTCTTAATTTCTCCTTTCAAAGTTTCATGAGTTTTGTCGATCAAGTGTATTATTTCTCTTCAAGACTTGTACTTATTCACTCACTTATTTACATTATTTTCAACCAGTCGTCAAGTCTTCACTAGTATCCACTTTTCCAATTTTTGCAATCTAAACTGATTTAGAACATTCGTCAAAACCCATAATTCCAATTTATTAACCCAAGTGGCTCTATTTTTCTCAGATTTTTTTTTTCTTGGGAGAAGAACAAAATTTTGGTTCATGAAATTCTTGTACAGAAAAGGCATTCACAATCGGTATATTAACAAGAAATGACACAAACACAAAATTCAGTATATCAATTTGTGAACTCAAAAACAATCAATTTGTTAATCAACAGGAATTTTATTCAAATATCAAAACATTTGATATCAGACAATCGGGATTTTCTTTTATCTAATACAAAATTACAGATATGACTATATCTAATCCAGAGGAAAGTCCCTCCATTTCATTCAAAACCCTATGATGTCCCCTACGTGCCAGCTCCCGCTTTACCGCCTTCCCTAAGCTCGAACATGCACTGGCTGAAGGTCAGCAACAAGGCTGTTCAACAAATCGTCCTTCCCTTAAACTCGTTGAAATTCCGATGATGGGTTCTAATTAAACTCTTCTTCCAATTCCTTCATCATCCATTCTCTTTGATTATATAGCGCTTTATGAATAAGAACAACTGTCGCCTTCCTATACCCATTCATTCCATATGTTTCCGTGATTCAGAACCTTGGAACTCTTCCCTTTATCTCATTTTCCTTTTCCTTCATCTTCTTTGTTTACTCTTTCTTCGCTTTCCCATCCTTTTTTATAGTGATCTGTTTCTCTTGAAACGACAAAAAGTTTCTACTCTTTTCTTTCAAATTTCCATGAATGAAATTAAATGCATTTTTCTCAGCATTTGCTTTCTGCTATTTCCAAATGTGAGGTTTGGGAAAATCGGTGGAGGAATTTGATCAGTTTATGAGAGTTATTGAATTTCCGACTTGTTCTTTCAAACTAAGTAACCTAAACTAATTCATTTAATCATGCACTCCATTTCCTCGGGTTCCAGACACTCAACAATTTATTTCTGTGGGTTCCTGAAGGTGGATGCGTAATTTGGAAAGGTTGGGATGAATTGAAGAGGACTTGAAATCGAATGGAACGCTTGGGTTCAATGTCATGATCGCTGATACGTGAGCTATAAAATTAAATTGGGAGCCTCTAATTAATGATTTTCAATGAATTTTACCTAATGATGGAATATTTCAAATGAAAGGTTTTAAAACCTATTTTATTTGAGAATTGGGACACTCGGGTTTAAACCTAAGATTTTGTTGCGACCTGAAATGTGGCTTTCACGCATAAGGGAATTGATGTCCTCGACTTGTTCTTTTCTTTTCTTTAGTTATTTCGCCAGACTTCAATTTCTTAATCGTTACAATTTTCTTTTCTACTTTATTGTTATCAATTTCAAATTTCTCTTGGTTGCAACTTATGAATTGTTGTTGCAAATCATAAATTTTTCAGGCTCTCGAGCAATCAAATTAATGTTAATTTTAATTTATTCAAATCCCATCAAAACAAATACACCCATCTTCATCATCTCAAACTATTCAACAAATCCATTCACTATGCATCGACTTTAAAATTTAAACACAATAAAACTAACTAAAAATTCCCAAACTTTCAATCATGCCATATCAGAGACAAAATTTAAATGAGTTCAAGAAAAGTATACTACCCCTTTTTGTCTCTTTTGCATATTGGAAGTTTGATTGTAGATGCTCCCCCTTTTGCACATTTTTATTGTCCTGCAAAACTAAAAAGAAAAATATTTATCTACTTTTCAATCAATAATGAATAAAATCACACAAAGCTATTAGAAATTTAAACACAAAAATATAACAGTATTAGAAATTTAACACAAAAATATAATGTGAAAACTAAACAAACCTGATGTGGATTGGCCTTCCACAAAGTCGCTCAATTTTTAGTCTTTTAGTCGGGAGGTTTGCCGTTGTATTTCCCGCTTCTTCAAAGTTTCTTATTCGTAACTAAAAGTCACTTCCAATTGTATTCTCCTAAGGTAGTGCTTTAATTCTGACCATTAACCTTGAATTCCTCATTATTGCTGGTTCTAAGTGCACGTCCCAAATGTGTGTGCTTGATAATAACTCAGATATGGTTTACTCCATTCGATTTAAGCTTCCCTGAAAGAGTCTTAGTCCTGAGTCAATAATGTGGACTCGATCTCCGCTCTTGAATTCTCCTCAAAATTTTCTGATCATGCCATTTTTTTTTGTTTTTATCTTCAGAGATTTGGCATATCATAGCTTCATTCCTCAACTCTTCCAATTCATTTAGCTGGAGTAGCCTCTCTTCTTTAGTAGCCTTGAAATCAAAATTTAGCTTCTTGATGGCCCACATAGCTTTATATTCTAGCTCAAGAGGTAGGTGGCAAGGTTTTCCAAAGACAAGCCTGTATGGGGACATTCCAATGGGAGTTTTAAAAGTGGGCCTCAGAGTGCCTGTAGTGCAGTATCATCAAGTCTGCAGACCAATCCTTAATGAGCTTACGCCTTTCTGCCAAATTTCATCTCCCAATTGAAATTTCAATTTACCATTCAAGCTTGAGGATGATAAGCCAAGCTCATAATGTTTGATGCCATATCTGCCCCATGAGTTTTCAAACACTTCATTTGCAAAGTGGCTTCCTCCCATCACCGATTATAGTTCGGGTGTCCCAAATCAAGGAGAATATTTCTTGTAAAAATCCCACAACCGTGTTAGCATCATTTCCGATTGCTGTTTTTCCAACTTATTTATACAGCAACCCACAATAGATATGTATGAGGCTTCCGCCTGGGTTTGATACTCACAAAATCCATCTCTAGCTACGTACATCACAATGACTCGTCCACCGATACTTTACATGTATTCACGTCTTATTCATGATTCATTCTTTTTACATTGATCACATGGTCTTCACCCATTCAAAATGTACCTTAAAAATAAAGAGTAGGTTAATAAATCCCGACCGAGAATTTTGTATTGTTTGTTCCCCGCAAAATGCGTCCTCCATGGTGACAACATACTTTAAAATCTTGTTTTTCTCTATTTTCGTACACACCTCTTATGATCGATCACCCTCTTTAAACAAAGAGCGGGTCATCCCGCATGCAAGAGACTCGCCAACACCTAGCTTTTTTCTCCGATGGTCGCACTCGTGGCATAATTCCACAAGCTAAGAAGTTCACAATATCAAGATACCAAGGTGATTGGAGGATACCAGAATAACCGCCTTATCTCATGAAAGCCCTTCACTATTTCCCTTTCTTCTTCTCAGACAAAAGATGTTTTTCCACTCTTTTGACAAGTGATCACTGTCTGCTGCATTGTCACAACCCTTTTCTGTCTTTTATTTCAAACGTACCTGTATAACACATTACCGCACTGATCAATCTTGGCTTTGCTTCTTTCTTTTCCATTAGATATTCTACAACCCCATGATCATGTGTATAATAACATGAGACCCCAAAATGTATGGCCTAAATTTTCACATGCAAATACCATTGCTAACATCTCCTTTTCGCAGAGTAATTTCCTCCCCAAAGCTCACTGAAGTTGCCTTGCCGTTAGCATATGGCCTTGAATACCCTTTAGCTTTTTCGTCCTAACATGTCCACAAAATCCAAACCATATCCACATGATTTCAAATTTCTGCTCCAACTGGTTTTGCTCATTTTTGGGAGCTTCAACTAGTCCTGGTTTGATTTCTTCAAAGAATTTCGCAGGATTCATCAAATTGAGCTTTACATCTTTTCCAGCAACATATGAATGTGGTTCAGCAATTTTGAGAAATTTCCGATAAATCTTCAAAATCCAGCATGTCCCAAGAAACTTCACCCTCAATCGTAGCAGGTATCATATCGCTTATAACAAACTTTGTCAGTTCACGTGCCCCCTTCGTCGGTGAAATCGTACCTAGACAATTCCTTTGTAAGCATAAAATGGCATTTTTCCTGTAATTCGTGAAGCAATTCTTGTCTCGCACCTTGAAGTACTATCCCCAAGTTATGCACTGCTCAAAACTGATCCATACACCGTGAAATCATCCATGAAGATCTCCATAATCTCTTCGCTAAATCTAAAATATAGACATCATGCATCTTTGAAAGTACCAGGAGTGAGTCACACAAAAAACAATGAGAACTTTCTGTAAGCAAACAAACACATAAAGTGGTTTTCTCGATCCTCAAAGTAATAGCAATCTGGTTATATCCAGTATCCATCAAGAAAATGTTAGAAAAGTGTCCGCCAACCTATCCAAAGATTCGATAAATGAAAGGCAGGGGAAAATGATCCTTTCTTGTTGCAGTGTTTAGTTTTCTGTAGTCAATACACACCCTCCATCTTGTCATAGCTTCTGTGAGGAATCGGGCCATTCTTTCATTTATGATCACAAGTGAATCCACCTTCTTAGGAACCACATGTACCCGCCCACCCTTCAAAGAATCATCCGATAGCATATATAAAACCTCGCATTCAACCATTTCGTAACTTCTTTTCCTCGACAACTTCTTCATCACGTGTTCGCTCTCCTTTCTACGCCAATAGAAGCTTTCGTGATCATCATTCAACAACATTTTCAGCAGCCAAACTTAGGCTGGACTCGATACCCTTCCTGCATTCTCAATTGACCATGCAATAGCTTCCTTGTACTTCATCAAAATTTCCAACAACTTATGTTCTTCATCTACCAATGCATGACATGATAATTGGTTTTCTTTTCCCTGCCTCTTAAAAGGCATATTTCAAATGACTGGCAATTTTTCTCAATATTAACCCTTCGCACTAGTTTCCTCGCTTCAAGAGCTTTCTGGCCCCCGGTCGATACATCATCTGATTGTTTCTTCATCTGAGACCGCTTATCTGTTATGGCAAATTTGAAGCAGCAACATTTCACAATCAATACCTCAAGATATCGAAAATTCATCTCACTTCACGATAGAATGTCATTATGGCATCTGTAATCCAAACTCAACACCGAGAAGACCATTGCTCTCTTACACCACAACTTTCTCAGATCTACATCAGATGTGTCCCCAAACCTCATTGCGATGAAAGTGCACTGCTCATCTCCACCCTTAGTGTCGGCCTCTCAACTTTCCGCACATCTATCATGTCACCCGCTTGCTAAGAAGGGTCTTCCCTAGCAACAAAGGAACTCGTGTCTTCCTCCATCTTCATAATAACAAAATCCACAGGGAAGATGAATTTTCCCACCTTGACAAGCACATCTTCAAGTACACCTTCTGGTTGTGCCATTGATCTGTCAGCCATTGAAATGTAATTGTCGCTGGGGCAGTTCCCAAACTCACTTTAAAATCAATCGATAGAGGCATCAAATTTATACTAGAACTTAATCACATAAAGCCTTCAACCATATATTTCCCTATGGAGCAAGGGATGGTGAAACTGCCTGGGTCCCTTCATTTCAATGTAGCTTTTGTCGATAATCAAGACGCAGCAAATGTGTCCACTATTCCTTTCCTCGCTATTTCCTTCCTTTTCTTATTCGTAAGATCTCCCTTCGTAAATTTTGCATGCAAATAGGCATTTGTTGATTACTCAAAGAATGGTATATTGATTTCATCTTCTTGAAAATGTCCACAATTTAGAAACTCCGCTTCTTCTCCCTTTTTGCCTTCGCCTTGGGAAATGGCACTTGCAGGTGTATGTCGGTACTCTCTCCTTTGCTCTCACTACTCTTCTCAGCCGGTTTCACTATATGCTCTTCCTCTCCTTCCCTTTCTAGCTCTTCCTTGTTCCCACCCTGCCTCCTTCTTTCCCTTTCTTTTTTCTATTACCGGCCCACCCCTTCCCACTTCCTTAACCCAACCTACAAATTCCTTTGATTCTTTTCAGTGTCACCAGGAATATAAATTTTACTCGATTTGGCATACTATGGCCACCCACTCTACTCGAGTCTCCGAGTTTTTCAACGAGGCACTCAGATTCTTTCTCCTCGAACACTGAGTATCAGACTTGAAAGCTTCCAAGTCGACGCTTCACTCATGGAAGTGTATAAGTCTCTTAGGGGTCCCCATGAACCAAGACTTGAAGCATTCCAAAACGCTGAGTCCTCCATGACCTCGATAGTCATTTCGCCTTCACCTCCCGATGTCGCTCGAACCTCGTGGGTCGCTTGATATCCCCGTTTAGGTTCGCCCATGCCTGGCCTTGTAATGCTCCCTCCACCATATGAGAAATTCTCATGGTTCCACGCTACTGGATCAGAATGTGTAAGGTGTTAGATTTGGCTTGAAATGGTGTGCTTTCTTGGTTCATTCACATACTTAGCCTCAACCTCGTAGTTACCTCCTCTTCTTTTAGTAGTATTTCAGCACTTTTCTTCCTCATTGTTTTGTCTTCCAATTACTCCTACTCTGCGAGTAGTGCATTTTCTTCCGTTTGTCCATCCTGTATGATGGCATCTAATTTTGCCTCTATGCCATATTTTATCCTACCCATGACCCTTCCTCCGTTATTACCCTCTGAAAACTCGGGATTAGCTCATATTTGCACTCACAGTCTTCTATCGATCCCTAGCTTTTCAATTTTTCTTTTGAATGCTCCATGAACATGAAGCATCGATAAACAGTTCTTTAGATGTACTATTTACAGCATGATACACTCATATCCATCCGGGTTTTTAAACTAATTCCATGCATTGTGGCACCTCTTCAACAACCTCGAATCTCTCCTGTGCCATAAAGCTCTCATCTTCCCCTTGTTGGAACACTATTATCTATCTTCTTCTCTCTGAGGTGAGAGACGGGGGAAAGAACCCCAAACACGCCTCCTACCACTCTCTTCCTAAGTACCTGTCCCAACCATGGTTATCCATGCTTACGCGGGCTGGCCACATCCCACAGGAAAATGGGAAGAGATGCAGTTTTATAACCTCGCCTCACTCCATTCAAACTTCACCGTATTCACATATCCTCGAGAAATCTACCAAGGTGCCTATCAGTCTTCAATGGGGTGGCCAAGTGAACTAATGTCACGCACCATCGCTATTAAAGTCGGGCGAATCAAGTTATTTCGCATCCACAAGAGGGTCGTCTGATTGCGTAATATTCTTTCCCGAATGATGCGCCCGCAAACTCCATCAGGTCGCATTTCAGAGTGCCTTCCGTCGCCGCCGCTCTCCGTCCCGTCAGCGTTCTCATCCGCCATAGGTGCTCTACTCTTTTAGTCTTTTCTAAACTTCGAAGTGTTCTTTCCAATCTGCTGTCTCCATTGCATTAGGTCCGAACTCGTTTCCTATGCATTAAAGGATTTCCTGAAATTGAAACACACTCAGATTAATAAGATTAGTCAAATTTAAAGTAAATTTTCAACATGGCTTGTTAAAGATCAGTGGTTGGAATAGCCACTACTTGTAAAGTTGTTTTTGTTCTTTTCTTTTATAAAATGTCCAAATTAGCATTTCCCTTTTTTGTTAGAATATTGATCTATTTAATCCTTTCAATCCTTTACAACGCCTTGCTAAAAACTTGCTCGCTTTTTCTATATAGACTAAAACCTCAAATGTGCATAGTTACAAGAGCCTTACACTTCTTACACCCATGTCACTTGGATAAATTTTCTTAATTAAATAATTCTAGCCTTGATGTTCGTGATTTTAAAATTTGGTTTAGTCTATGACATTGCAAGTGCATGGTCATACAAGTAAAATCTGAATGTAAGTCCCTTAAGATCATTCCCACAAGAGATTGACATGAATTAGAGATCAGTACCCTAACTCGCTAAGTTCTATGCTATTTGGACTAAAAGAATTTGATAATGAATTCTATCTACTAGATAATAAATCCTAGACTATTAACTAAAACTAGAAATGACACATGAAATAAACTACAAAATTTAAGAACTCAAATAATCGGATTTAATCTGGCTCCTCGTTAGAAACGAAACTATCGCTGAAATATAATGAAATGCTTCAATTCCGCATGAAAATACAATGCCCATTTAATTGATGGATCCGACGGTCCAAGATTTGCCTATATGTTGCAAATGATTCTCCATATTCACTCGGTTAGAAACTCTTGTTTCTCTTTAAATCAAGTTCTACCCAGCCATTGTGATTTCCGCTTTCTTGCAAGATCGTGTGGTATTTTTCTTTCCTCAATACTTCACACCCAATTCTGATGACTACGCATCTTTGCCTTCCTTCTCAGGATTCCAGCGCAAAAGTTCTATAACTTAATCAGGTCATCCTTGGGATCTATCTGGCTCAGTTCTTTCCCTTGATTAGATCTAAGGTAACACTGTGGTTGAGAACTTTCCTTTAGATTATGTGAATCCTCTGATTATTTATATTGTTAAATACTCCTCCAACTTCAATTATGAGCTAATGGGGATTTATCAAAATTAACTTCAGCTCAAATAGTTTGTCAATATTAGTCTGAAGATACCTTAAAAGAATGCTCTTAGCTCTCGTGAATCTCCTTCTCTCGTGTCACTTAGAGGGCATCCCGAAATCGAGCAAGAGGCACAGCTACATTCCCTCAAAATGGTATTCTACTACCATTGAGAACTTATCAATTTAAAACAACACCAAGCAAGTAAATCACTACCCAAATAACGTTTATCTATTTTTGCGTAAAAGACTGTGAATTCAACTATATTTTAAATCCAAAGAGAATCAAGGCTTCCACCATCGCAATGCAATTAAAGAAATGGAGCACCAATCACGCGCAACCACTATAATTGCAATGAAACTGAGAAAAAATGAACTCTAGAAATTTGTCTAGATTTCATAAATTTTCGTGCAATGTTAAAGAAAATCACGTAAATAAAACTAAATTTCTAATCGCCGTACGCTTAGCGTGACGTAGATCCAAAAGAAATAAAATGAAAAATAAAGCAGAAAATAAAGAAAATTTACCTAAACTATACACCGAGTTCCTCCTCTTCGCTCTCTTCAGGTATAGAAGACTAAGCTACTCTTTTACTATTCCCTAACATAGTCTATTTATACTATTAAAAGGAATTGGGCCGAATCCCTAAAAAGCTCTAGGTGGAATTCCCAAAAGAAAGCCCAAGAGTCAGCCCTCTGGTCAAGACCTAGGTTGATGTCGCCATGGATTTCCCCTATTTGCCTTGTTCTGCACCTTGTCGCCTCGTCATAATCGCCATATTCTTGCAAACTGCCATTGATACCAATGGTCGCGACATCGCTTATGGTCGCGACCTTGTTAGCTCGTTGTTCTCAAAGAGTTGATGTCGCGACCACCGCTTTCACGTCATGGTATATCATTGTCTTCTCTTCCGATTTTGAGTCATGACTCCCGTCAATCAAGACTTCTCTTCCTTGTCAGGCTACACGTCACAACCTCAAGTTTAGTCATAATCTACATTTCATGAGAAGATGACTTCATGTTGTGACTTTCTTTTTCTGGTCTTTTTCTGGTCGCGATCTTGTTGGTGGTCTTCTGCCTTCACAGGTTTAGAATTTAAGTCGCGACCTTAAGGTGATGTCGCGACCTCTTTTGATGTCCATTTCTCTTCCTCTAGTCGCAACTTCAATTCTTTGTCGCAACCAATTTCCTCATTCCAACTCTCTATTCCAAGTCAAGCACTCAGCGTCGATGTTGCGACTTCATGCGTTATTCTTTTCACCGCTGCAGTCCAATTGCTCAAAAGTAGTTACAAGGATCCGGATTCTTCCGCTCGCCGTCGCGACCAATGAGTGGTCGGATATCGCTTGTGATCCTCGTTAATAAATGGTCGCGAACTTCGCTTTCTTTTCGCGCGACTTCGCTCTAGTTTTCGCTTCAGTTAGCGAATTCCTTTGCGTTCTTATCGACCGATCCTGTCGCGACATTGTAGATTGACGCCGCGACCCGCGAATACTCAATTTGGGCGTCGCAAATCGCAGGTGTCGCTGGATCGAAGACTTACCTTGATTATTCCTTTAGTCTCACCCCACACTTTCACGCAGAAACCTCTTTCACTTGTTGCCTTGGTCATTCTGGTCGCAAGCTCAACTTCAAGTCACTACTCATTAAGGTCCGCTTATTTTTCCCAAAATCGATCTTAGAGTTTGATTCTTGAATCGACCGAACAACAAGCTTCCCGTCACGACCGATTTGCTGCGACTTCATTTCGCCATAGCTAATTTTTTCGAATTTTGCCGATTTACTTTTCTCGTCAGATTTTCTCGCAAAATTAAATTTTGAGTAAATATCCACATTTCTCGCTTATGATTCAACATTTATCTTGTAATATGCTCAGGAAAATGGATTAAAAATCAAATCAGTTTTTAGACTCATCAAAGGACTTGGGTCCACATCACTCTAAAGCGGAAGGGCCTCGCCCACATCACCTTTCCAGTAAAGGCGCGGAAAGACCTCGTCTACGCCACCATAATCTAGTCTAGCGTGCAAGGCCTGATGAGTAAAAATATAATTTTTGCTTTGGGTTTGGAAATGTGGTTTAACACTTTAAAACTATCGTTGCTTGAAATATGATTTAATACTTTAAACCAATGCTTGCTCTAAATATGGTTTAATACTTAAAACCATTACATACCAAAGGTAAAACGATTTATAAATAATAAGACTAGTATTGAAAATAGGTTTAACACTCACCTTCCACAATTCCTCCCGCTCCATTATTACCCTGGGCTATTCGATGTATTAGATCACATCGTCAAGACAAACCAAGCAATTTGCATACTGTGCTACAATTAAAATTTTCGTGAAAATATGTGGGCCCCAAATGCCATTCACAGTATATGGCAGATTCTAAACTCAAGGGATCTCCCTTCCATATCTAAACACTCAAACATTTCAAAATTATGTCCAGAGGTTCGAATAAAATCCTGGCTTTCAACCCGAATCGTCCGAAAATACTAAATTCACCGATCGTCTGAAAGAGTCCCAAAATTCTCGAACTCATTCCAAAATTTTGGGACTAAAATTTACTACCGTCACTTCAGCCTAAGAAAATCTCCAAGCCATTACATAGCCTTTAAGCTTAGAAACAACACAAGTAGAAAAATCTCCTATTTCTGAAGTTCACGAAACGCTAAGATATCGATACCTACGCGTAGCTTTCGCTATGCAGTCCAACTTCGCCTTCGTCCTCGAAAAATCTACGATCCGAGCTCAGAATCTAAGAAAATAAGAGAAAAAATAAAAATCTTATCACTCTCTCTCCTCGCTCCTCTGTCCGTCCGTCTGCCTCCTTGATTTTTATCCTTTTTTTTAATTATTATTATTATTATTATTATTATTATTTGATACATAACTTATATTGCCTCATTGAGTCCGTTACTCACCTAAAAATTTATTTTTTCGCTCAATTATTTTAAATGAACTTTAACTCAAGCCATTTTCTGACTTCCGAGATTTTTGTAAAAATCTCGTCCCTAAAGTCACTGGCGATTTATCACCCAGAAATTCGTAAAATATTCCGATTGTCTCATAATTTGACGAAACTTTTCTGGGTCACTAGATTTCGCAAGACGAATTTAACGACGAGTCCCCAGTTTCACATTATCCGAGATCTAGAGAATTTCTAGCTTACTCGAACCATTATGACAATTCTATTATTATTATCCTTTGAAATCGCATAATTTGTACTTTCACCCCCTCAACTTTCCTTAATTGTAAAAGTGCCACAATGCTTTGAAAACTTTATAATTTCTAACTTAAAAACAAATTCAAAAATACTACTATGTTACTCAAATAATTATGGAAGCCCTCGCGCACATACGACCCTACGGGTTAATATACTGCACACCTCTCTGGGGATTCGGCGTTACAAATCCTCCCTCCTTTAGAACATTAGGTCCTCAAAATGAACAAACTAAAGTCAAAGGAAAAGAAAGTACCTCGTTCGGAAAATAATTGAGGATACTGACGGCGCATCTAAGCCTCCGGGCTCCTGGCAAATGCCTCTCATGATTCTTCCACAAGATTTCTAAACTAAAGGAATCACCTTATTCCTCAACACTTGTTCCCGCGATCTACAATCTGCATAGGTGTTTCCTCATTAGTCAGATTCTCCTCTAGCTGCACTCCTCGAAGCCTCTCAAAGATTACGTGAAGGATCCGGGATGTACTTAACATCGACATGGAATGCAGGTCATGAATCCTGATAACTCTAGTGAGTAACTCTCAACTTGTAAGCCACCGTCCCACCTTGCTCACAATCTCATAAGGTCCTATAAACTGGACTGAGCTTTGCCTCGCTTTCCAAATCTCAAAACACCCTTCCACGAGAAACTCTTTAGGAAGACTCTGTCACCTTGGTCTCAAATCGTGTCTCTACGACTCATTGGCCCGCATAACTTTCCGTCTATCTCTTACCGTCTCTTGCTATCACGGATAACTTTCACTCTTCTTTCAAGTGGACTCGCACTAACGTCACTACCATCACCAACCTTCATCCCGAAGACACCTGAGTCCTACATTTCCTCGCCATACAAACAAACGGAGCCATCTCAGATAATCGTCTGAGCAATGGTTGCTAGGCAAACTGGTTAGTGCCAAATGAGTATCCCAACTCCCTTGAATTCCATCACACAAGTTTCCAAACATATCCTCTAACGCCCGAATGGTCCTTCGATCGCCATCCGTCTCGCAGGATGAAATGTCAGCCGAACGAAGGCGAGTACCTAAAGTCGTTTGCAACCGGGCTAAACTCCGGATGTAAGAACTCCGTCTCATCTAAAACTATTGAAACCGAACCCCATGAAGTCTCACTATCTCATCCACATACAATCGGGCCACTTTCAAAAATCTCAACATTAATTAAAATGAGCAGACTTCGCACTCCACTCAACTATCACCCATATAACACGTTGTTCTCCGGAGTTCGTGGAAGACCTGTCACAAAATCCATAGTGATCTTCTCCCATTTCCAATCAAGAATGTTCTTTCAAAGTCTTGTACATCTTGGTACTACCTCGATGCATAGCATAAGCAGATGAATGCGCCTCTTCCATAATGTCTTTCTTCTCAAAGTCGCTCACACCGCACACACATTCTCCTGTCCTTTCACTATCATGTCGGCCATCTCGATTTGAAACTCTACTTCTTCCCTTTCTATATCTTCCTGTTTAATCATCCGTGGATCTGCATTTGCCCCTGTCCACACTGATCCACTAGGAGAGGTCTAACATGAAATGTAGCTAACAAGGCACCTGAATCCTCAACCTCCAATATCACCCTAGCTCTTTATCCACCAACAAGAAGATAACCCGATCTCATATGGAGACAAAGAACTCTCCGGTCGCCTACTCAAGGCATCTCGGCTACGACATTAGCTTTTTCCTCGGATGGTACTCAATAGTACAATCGTAGTCCTTAATCAACTAAGCCATCTCTTTGCCTCGTGTTTAACTCTTTCGTGAAAATATATTGAAGACTCTTATGATCCAGAAGATCCCGCAAGGAACACCATATGCAATGTCTCCATATCTTCGTAGAGCAAACACGACTACCGCAGTTTCTCTAAGTCATGTGTAGGTAATTCTCCTCGTGCCTTTGGCCATGAGGCATATGCAATCACCCTATCATTCTGCATCAAAACACAATCCAAGGCCTTGTCGAGAAGCATCAATCAAACCAAAACCCATCTCTCCCATCGGGCAAAGCTAGAACTGTGAGCCGTCGACCCACCCTTCAACTCCTTGAAACTCACGCGTGCATCCACCCAAACATATCGCATCTTTCTTCGTCGCCTGGTCACGGGCCGCTTATCTCGAGAACCTCAACAAACTTCCGTAATACCGCTAAACCAAGGAAGCTTCGACCGACACATTCTTGGTGGTTTCCACCTACTACGCCTTCTATTTTCTAGGGATCCACATCACCCCCTCAACTAAGATCATACGACCTAGAATGTCACCCCGCTGTCAAAACCGCACTTCCTCAACTTGGCATATAACCGCTACCCCTTGGGTGTTCGCAACATAATCCCTGTGTGCTCAATGTTCCTCCGAATCCACCGAATACACTAGGATATCGATAAAACTATGACGAACCTATCCAAATACTTCATTGACCCTTGCTCATCAACCATAAATGCTAATGTGTGAGCATTAGTCAAGCCAAACAAGATCACTCTTAAACTCATAATGCTCGTGAGCATGTCCTCGAATGCAGTTTTGGTACACATCACTCTCCCCAAGACCCTCAATCGATGATAGCCCAACCCTCAAGTCTATCTTGTATATACTCGAGACTGGAGTTGATCAATAACTCATCGATCCTAGGGAGCTGATACCGATCAAGGTGGTAACTTTGTTCAATTGCTCGTAACTATATACAATAAACTACAACTCCCATCTTTTTTTCACGAAGAGAACTCGGGAGCTTCTCCCCACGGGATATGCTCCTACAAATGAATCCCTTTACTCAACAATTCTAACTAAGTCTTAAGCTCCCCCAACTCACAAGAGCCATTCTATAAGGAGGAATGGAAATGGGCCTACCCCCGAGGATCAAATCAATGGTGAATCACCTCTCTTTTCGGAGGTAACCCGCAATATCATATGGGAATAAGACCGGGAACTCTAAAATTGAATCTCATCCACTAGAGTCCCCTCCTTCCCCCGTCTCCACCACATAAGCTTGTGATAACCCCGACAACTCCTTACACAAAGATCCTTTGCGCTGCCGTGGCTAGATCTTATCGGGAAGATAACTCTCCGCGTATTCCTCCGAACTTTACCTCTAATTTCAAAAGCTATGCAACTTTACTTCCTTTTATAATCTAATGTGGCTCTAAGTGGCGAGATACAAATAATCCATGCAGAGAACCCACATCAGAACCTCATATCTAGGCCACAAGACTTAATAAGATCCACCGGGCCGGGAACTCTTGTCCCCCAATCGTAACTCTACTATCTCCCGACTACTCCGATTGAGACTAACGGATCTCCCGAAAGGAAGAAACCAGGCCACCCTCTAATGGTCGGGTCTCTATCTGGAAACGACCTAAGAGCGGGGCCCTGATGCAAATGAATGCGTACCCTAGTCCACTAATTTATGCCGCATCATGATCAAGGATAGAAATAATACCGCAACTATATCCGGGAGCAAGATCCGCATCTTGGCCGTAGTCACAACATAAACCTCGGGCCCGAGTACCTGCCCAAGCCCATCCCCGGGGCACCACCTTGCCTCTACCACACTACCGCCTACCTACGGTGGCCAGACCGGCCCTCTCGCTTGGGAAACCTCTCCTCAAGACCTTTGAGTGCTCATCTCGGGTCCGGGGTAGCTAGGGTCGGCCACGATGTTCCCGCACCAATCAACCGAGGACACTCTAATAAACGGCCTCCCCGCCAAAAAGTGGAAACACCGGGCACTCATATCCCACACCCCCATGGCGCCCTCGACACGCCATGACACTGAGTAACACCTAGGCGCCACTACCGCAACTCGGGGCCCCACCGATCCTGACCAGGAGGCGCCTCGACCCGCACCTCGCCTATGTAACCCCACTTTGCATTTCTTTCTATCGATCGACCGTAGCCCGCGGGGAGAAGCAGCTCGGGCGCACTCCTCTTACTTTCCGCCTACTCCGATACATATCGAGTACTTTTCAACCTCGATCGCCTCAACTAAATCCCCAACCGTTTCAAGGAACCGCGGGCAGAATGAACTCGATCCGGCGGTCAGAATCTCGCCAAAAATCGCTGCACTTCCGTGACTTCATCAAAATTTAAATATATGGAACTAATCACTAACTCGAGAACCCTTCATACTGACATCGATGTTCTTCTCGTCAATTTGAAGAACTCTCAATCTTCGAATCTCGTGACTCGGCGGAAAGAACGGCCAAGAAACTCGTCAAACCGGTCCCATGATATACCATCAGGATATCATCAGGATACCTCCTATCCATGACAACCCTTTTTTAGTCGTCTTTAGGATTTTTATTAACTTTATAGCTTATAAATTGTATGAAATAATATGAATTTTTTTTAGTTCTAAATTTTTTCATATTATATTCATAAAATAATATGAAATGATAAAAATTTATAACCATAAATATTTAATTTTATTTTAAATAATATTCTTAAATTAATTCATAAATTATAAATAATATGAAATATTGTGAATTTTTTATCTGGTTATATATAATAATAAGGAAAATTTATCACCATAAAAGTAATAAATGAAATAAATAATATATTTTATAGTTATAAATAATAATAATTTTTATTTATGATTATAACCATTAATATTTTTATTTATGAAATTATAAAAACTACAAAATGTGAAAATGCATTTCTATAAATTTATAACCATAAATTTATTTATTTGTGGTTAAATAAAAACTTTCATATTTTTTATTTCATCAGTTATATATTGTCATAATTTCTATATATTATTATTATTATTTCTATTTCAATGTGTTACTCGAATCAATCGCTTTACCAAGCAATAATTTATAATCGCACTAACCACGTTTGATAGTCAAAACTAAACAACTATCTCCTTAGCCATAGCGCCACCTTCCAAATACATGCACCGACCTGAATCACAAGATATGTAGGTATGCAGATATGCCCTCGAAAAATTTTTCCACTTAATTATTTTTTTATGCAAGGGTAATTTGCCACATAAATTTTTGTTTTGCAATTTTTTTTTATTCGAACACTTCATTACAATAATGGTTTGATACTTTATCATAGAAAAAATATTCCTCTTTACCTTGACCAAGTGCAAATTGAATATTATAATAAAAGCTATAACTCCTAAATTATTTATTTATATATATATATATATATATAGATATATATATATATATATATATATATATATATATATATATATATATATATATATATATATATATATCTTGTAACTCCAAAAAAAAAACTTCAATTTATAATCTTGTTTCCTTTATGACCCATCAATCCTTATCATATCTTCTTTTTATTATTTTGGTGGAAACATAAGAAAGAAGAAATGTGACACCCAACCTCGGGGTCCTGTCACCACCATTCCACCACAAAACCTGTGTCTCATATCATGAGACTCATACATGAGTAAAATGGCCCACCCGGGCCAATACATCCATACTTATCAAAATATAACCAACTATATTACAATAGTTTCAAAAGTTAATACGACTTTATTACAAACATGTTAAACTAAGAATGTTTCATACATGCTTTATAAAAATTAACTCAAAGCCACATAGCTCCAGCTTTCAAAAGAAGCCTCTAGTGAGCGTCTCAATACTCACGCACCCGAATGGGATCCCATGATCTCGGGTGAGCAATGCCTAAGAGGATAATCTCCTACAAGGTTACTCCTCACCCAAGTGCTTAAGTGTAATGGCAAACCAAACATTCAAGAAAAACATATATGTTCATACTCAAATGTCTACATGAAATGGATGAGAATGTGACTCACCCTTTCCCACTTGTCGAGCCCTCACTGACTTCCTAACGCATGCCTAAGCCAAGTGTGAGAAAACACTATTTTCAAAACAAAAGGTTTTTGTTCTTGAAAACATAATACCGATTTTTGGTAAAATCTATTGGACAACCCTCCGAGGTGAATTGCTGGGTTACTCCAAACGCCATGGTCTTCCTCCGAGACGAATCATTGATAACTCTCCAAGGCAATTCTTCAAAAAATCTCCTTTGAAATCCATTTAGCAACCACTTTTTTTTTCATGTCACACTCACACCTATTATTCTAGGTTATCCCAAAGGTATATGAAATGCAATATGTCGTTTTCACAACAATTCATGTTAATATATTAAGCATGCATATACTAAATGCACTTATAATGCTAATATCATGTTATTCATCTCATACAAAGGCAATAACATAAAATTAGCTCACATGGGCTAATATAAAAATCTGGCAGTCCGTCTTGGGAGTGCCCATAGCATCACACAAATAACACATGTTATTTAGTCAAGCAATAACATATCCACACACAAAGCCACACACAAATGGGGCCTATCATTAATCGTGGATTTGTGAGAAACCACTCTAGGGATTTCTTCATTCAATCCAATTCTTTTGGAACCGAAAACATGACCATCAAAGCCTCAAGATATCCCTATCCATTAAAATGACTCTTAGCCAAAGAATAAATCAAGTAGGAGAAAACCCCTACCTCTCGGAGTTGTTGAAACTCCACAAAACTGGAACCCACGCGCAAATTCTCGCAATGAGACCAACTTTGCTTCTGCCTCGCCGGTTTGCCCGACCGAACACCGAAATCTAGAGAGAAGGAGAGCTTTACTCTAAAACTCTCTTCCTTTCTTCCTCTTTCTTTTCTTCTATTCCCATCCAAATGGTCGGGTCAAGTTGGGGTCACAGATCATTCCTCTCATTATCGCCATTACGTCAACCTCCCTTCGTTGACTTGATTTCACCCGATCCCTTATCCATCTAACATGGATTCCTCCTCCAATGGCATGATGCAATGTGTCTCTATGTGAGCCCCACTTGGCTCATTGCTCGACTCATTCTCGCCCAGACATCGCGGGCACCTTCGAGCCACTCATAAAGTGCCAAGTGTCCCGTGACCCTTTCCACATGCCCCGAAACATGAAATCTCGACCGTCCCTAATTTGACGTGGTAGCCAGATTTCCTCGCGAGACACCCAACGATGAAGTCTGTTTAGTCATCCGAGAGATCTAGAAAAATTCTGGGATTTTGATCGAAATTACTATTTTACCTTTTTTCGTAAAAATTAATTTTCTCTAGTTTTACAAGAATCCTTCATTTATATGGTTTTGTAAAATTTGTGAACTTTGCAGTATCCTTGATTCTTTTTGGCTAAGTTTGGTTTAAGAAATTTAAACCACCATTATAAGGTTATAAGTCGCTTTATGATTCCACGTTTACATGTGAGACTTAATAAGAGATGACAAGAAAAGTTTTAATTAAAAGCATGGAATACTTACGATGCAAGAACAAGGACTCAGACGGCACTTAAACAAAGTGGAAAATTTCTGGCTACTTCACTTGTGCAGATGAAAATGGTACCAGACTATCCAAAGTGGTATCGATATCACTCAATTGTGAACTGTAAAGTGGTAAATTCCGGTGACGCCAAGACAAGCGAAAATCGGATACTCAAATTCAAGAACATGATTGGTACTGGTACCAATCCAAGTGGTATCGGTACCACTGCTCCGTGCAGTCCTGATTTTTGGTAATCTTACATTGTTAAGCTCAAATTCTAACACCGAGGGTATAGGAAACCCACAAATGATTAACTGGGGATTCAAATAAGAATGAAAAACTAAGTGAAAAATGCATCGCACCTTGTCGCCAAGGCGAGCGCTCGGGCGGGCAACCACGCCCTACGATAAGATAGTAATTTCGATCACATATAATTGTAGGAATGCCTAAGACTAGGAAAATAAATGACACGAACTTTCCGTTACGACGCAAGGTGCACGTCCCATCTGCTTCTAAGACTTCGCAAAGCAGACTTGTTACGTAAGGCATACGTTTCCGATCGTTAAGCCGACACTTACCAGTACACAAGACTCAAGACTGCATAATACCATAGGATACTTATTGTGTTGTGTCCTACTCATTTAGTATTACTGGTCTAGGTAATCCAAATGTGCTTATAAGGATAAGAATTTGAATGATCGACAAAGAGTAAAGAAATATATATATATAATTCGCTTGAATATACTAAGGGTATCTCAGATAAGTAAGTTCGATTTACCTACGGGTACTTTTGTACACGCATAAGTCTGCTAAATAACTATAATTATAAGCTTTGTAACTCCTATGGGAGATCTGAATAAGCATAAGTCTGTTATAAGTACAAGTACGTGTATTAGTTTGTTATATGAATTCAAGGAAAATTTTGATAAATGTTACCGCGACCAAGCATTATAAATGTTTATATGCATAAGACATATGTTTCTACTAAGCTGCAGCTCTAGCACGTTTTCAATCCGTAGGTACAGAGGAGGACGTTCGTGGTCTTCCGTGATACAATGGGCCAAAGACATCAGTAGGGGGTTCATCGGGCAAGAGGTTCGCATCCGATGTGTAAATGTAAACGCAGCATTCATATGTAAATGGGATCAGAACTGATGTATATGACGTTGTAAACACCACTACTTGGGTAGTTTTTCGAGTTTTGTATTTTGTATACTATATTTTGATAAGGCGTATAAGACTTAGGCTCACCGATGTCCGAAAAGCGTAAAGAGTCCCAAAGATAAGAGTTCGCGCCTCTCCCCTCGCTCCGCCTCGTGGGACGGGGAAAGTGGCGCATAACAAGTCAAACCATTAGAACACAAAAATTTGACTTCCACACACTTCAACCAAGTATATCATCACCCAAGCAATGATATACGAATCATATACCTAATTGTGGCAAAATCTGGACACAATCATTAAAAAGCCTGTTGTAGCAAGCCCGAAAAATGGACCATAACTTGAGTTATAGAGGTCCGATTTAAGATTCAAAACCCTAACATCAAGATCTCGCATAGAGCCACATTCTCCTGAAGAATACTAGTCCAAATTCTCACTTTTCCAACGAAAATCATCCTAAAAATATGGGACAGAGGTTCTACCAAACAGGCAACTGGTGGTGAAGTCCCGGAAACTGACCATAACTTAGTTATAGATGTCCAATTGGGGTGTTTCAAAACCTAACATCAAGTTCGTGATAGGGCTACAATTTCCTTTGAAGAGACAGTGTCCCCACCGCTCTTTTCTAACCGAAAAGCAATTTCAAAACTCGGACATCATATAGGGTCAAACAGTGGCACTATTCCCATAATCCATTATTTTTCCAAACACCTTTAGGAAAAAATGGGCTAAACAGCCCTTTTAGGCATTAAACTCAACCAAACAAATTTCTAGAATGGAAAATAACCAAAGTAGGAGGAATCCCTACCTCTTAAAGCGTGAGCAACGACCCGAGGAAGTTCCGCGAACACTTCCTAAACCTGAATCTTTCAACTTCCCAAACCTTCAGCGTGAAACCTTGGTGAAACATGGAGTTTCTAGTATCCACGCGTAACCCTCACCGAGTACTCCGACTTTAAACCTTGGTCGTCGAAAGACGGCCACCCGATCTTCGTAAATCATAAAGAAAAGTTGGAGCTTCTCTCTCTACACTCTCTCTTCTCCTCTCTCACTCTCACGACCAAACCATAAATCTGGTCTTTTCTCCCCCAAAAATGATCCTTTTTAACTACTTTTGTCTAACTCACTTAAGTTGGACATATGGCCCATGTCGCGCCATGTGTCCACGACCCATCCGAGTTCGTTTTTGCGCCAAAACAATTTATTTTGTCTCTGCCTCAAGTTCAATTTAGTTTAAATGAACTTAATTTATTATTTCCTAAATCTTGATATTCTCATAAAATCTCATCCCTGTGAGCCACTGGGGATGTCCACTTCGAAAATCGTGAAAAATAAGACTATCTCGAAATTTGACGAAAATTTTATGGGTAACTAGATTTTGCAATACGAATCCAACGGTGAAGTCCGTTTCATCATTTGATATCTAGAAAAATTTCTAGTTTCCTAAACCATTTCGACAATTTTAATTGCTTTTGCCATTTTTCGTATAAAAATAAATTTTTTCTCGGTTTTACACCGGTTTGGCTTTTAAATTAATAGAATATAGTCGAACATTTCCAAGCCGTAGAAATTACTGTATGGACATTGCATCCCGGTGAGTATAACTGACCTTACAATTGGGTGGAAAGTTCCTATACGATGGTGAACTACTAAAATAGCTAACTAAAACAAAGCGTAGACTAGTCACGAGGTTTGTGCCAAATAATTATAAAAATGTCATGAGTGTATATGGTCTGCGGGTTAGAATGAAAAAGAAAATCAATAATGAAAAGGAAAACCAATTTAGAGTTTAACTAGACATTTACATAAGCTCAAAGTGTGTTTGTGGGCAAATTGTATTAGAAAGTGTAAAATTAATATTATCTGGGGATGAACTCAACTACATCTTTACGCACTATGATATGATCATTATGTTATGACTTGTGATCGTGGCATCGATGTAAAATTTACTCCGAAAATAGATAGGCTGGAGACATCTATTTAGCCTGAGATCGCCGGGAGGTGAGTATTACTAATCAACCACACTGGAGAGAGAGAGAAGCCGGAAAGTGGTCTCAGATTCCTATGATATTAATATATTGCGAAATTATTATAAAGTGCAAAGTTAAAGAAAGCATATTATTCTTCAGATACAAGAAAATAGAGGGAAAGAGAGGGAACTTAGAAATGACCAAGAAAGAGAGATAAATGGAGGGAGAGAGCTTTATTTCTTCATTTCTTTCTTTCTTGGAAAAGGGATGTCATTGTACAAAAAGGGGAGAGCCCTTTATAGACTTTTGCTATTTTAATCCCCTGATGAACCATGAACCATATAATTGGAGGTCTATAAAAGGGGAAATTCCATGAAAGCCTTCATGAATTGGCTTTGGTCTATTTGGTCATTCATTCCTATTCAATAGGTTATTAGGTTCATGTATGTGGTCATTCACTACATGAACAAATCCTTCATTTACAACACTCCCTCGAATGACCACCTTAAGAATATGTCTTCATTAAAACTCCTTTTGCTAGTAAAACCCAATGTGGGATAAAAACTTAGCGAAGGAAAAAAGAGTACAATATTCATATATGATGTGTATTGATTGCTCTAGTCCGTTAGACCGCCTATTAAAAACCTTGCCAAGAAAAACCCAATGGATAAAACCCGATCGAAGGGAAAAGAGTACAATACACTATCATCATGTCAAAAGCATACTCCCCCTCATGTCAATGTCCTTCAGTTGACACATTTCAATCTTGTATATTAGCTTTTTGAATGCTGAAGCCAGCCATGATTTTGTGACAAGTCCAAGAGATTATCACTTGAGAGCCGATTGTTGAACATTAATTTCACTACTCTTCTGTGAGTCTGCGGTATAAACGTAACTTTAGAGAAATGTGCTTTGGGCTCCTATCTCCTTGATATACCTCATTTGATCCGCAACGCATCTGTTATCTTCAAATAATGTTGTCTTGATAAAGGGAGTCCGCATGATTCTTAGGGGATATGTTGAATCATCGTATCTTAGCTATACATATTCAATGTGACTTGCTTCGTGAATTGCTATAATTTAATGATTCGATGATGTGGCCACCGTTGTTTTGCTAAAGGATATCCATGAATTAGCAGTTCCATTACGATTAAACACATACCCTATTTGTGATCTGGCCTTATGTGGGTCCAAAGGTATCCCCGCACAAGATATCCAAAACAATTGTTGATTCCTTTGAGTAAAATAGACCCATACGCTTGTTCCGGGATAACAGAAATATTCTCATACCATTCCAATGTCTGGGGTTGGAGCCAACCAAAATTCCTCGCTAATAAATTGGCAGAAAAAGCAATATCTAGGTGAATACAGTTAGCAAGATATAAGTGCACCAATGACACTACTAAATGGTACTTTTAAGACTATACTCCTTCACTCCTTTTTCACAAGGACTAAATGGGTCTTTTTTCACGCCAAGTGAACGGACAACCATTATTACTTAAAAGCAGGTAAAGCTTTATCCATATAAAAATGTTTTAAGATTTTCTTTAGTATGTCGATTAGTTAAGTAAAAATCTAGTAGGAAAATGCTCGACCATGTGCCGAGACAAAATTTGTTTTCCCAAGATCTTCATTTCAAATATTTTGGTCGTTTTGTGAGTTTCTTCAAGAATCCCAATAAGATTTAGATCATCAACATACAACAATAATTGCAACCACTGATTTTCTTAAAAATGCATAAGTATTATAGGGTTGTTTTCATACCATTCTTTCAATAAACACTCACGAGAAGGACATCACATGCATCCCGTGATTGTTTAATCCATATAGAGATTGTGGTAATTTGATTGAGCACATATTATGAGGCTTTGTATTATTTTCTTCAGGCAATTTAAATTCTTCAGGGATTTTCATATATATGTCATTATATATGGATCCATATAGATAAGTTGTAATGACATCCAGACGACATCCGCCTTTCGTAGACCTGTGAAAAGCTTATTGGAAAGCGGTGCATCATGGCCCATGACAGAGAATATGTTTCCTCTGTAGTCAATACCAGGTCTCGCGAGAAACCTTTGCGGCTACTAATCGCGACTTATAGCTTATGATCTCATTATTTTCACATGCTTTCGTATGTTACCCATTTTGTACTCTAGTGTGCTTTTACACCTTTAGGTGCTTGAATAGCGTTCAAAACATCTGCTTCATTAACGAGTTTAATTATGCCTGCATAACTTCTTTTCATTTTAGACAATCATTTCTATTTCGACATTCTTCCACATTTTTTGGTTTGGGATCCTCATCATATTTTATGATGTCTAAGGCCATTTGGAAAGCAAAAATATTATTGATAATAACTTTATTTTGATCCCATTTTTCTATCGGTGGTACATAATTTATTGAGATCTCAAAATTCGTGTACTTGAGCCCTTTAGGGGCTATTTCTTTATTTCAACCTCTTCAAGGGTCTTTTTTGTTTAATATAAGGACTCTAAGAACGTGCCTTTTTGTTCACCATATACCACTTCTCGTGGGCTTTTGTTTCTCACATGCCTCTCTACAAGGGCCTTTGTTTATCATGTGCCTCTTCAGTAAGTATCAATTTTCATTCAGGTTCTCCTCCTTCCGGTGGAGTTATATCTGGTTAATAGGTCTCCCGCGCTTCAAGCGCATTTATACTCATTTGCTAATTGTCCTTCAGCGATCAACCAGATTTCAGAGTATTCGTAGCCGATATGTGCCTTTATCAATTTCTTTGTATCAATAAGCATATGCTAATTGGATTTGTTGTATTTTGTAAATGAATGATCCTTTGAACTTCTATTCACATTGATTTGTATGAGGATCAAAATAAGGACACAGATGCGGATTCCAAGTAATTTCTCGTCGTTCTTCTGGAACTGACTTTTCTCCCCCTAATGGAGGGAATACACTCCCATTAGAATGACAATATGCAAAGCGGCCTATACAAAGATTTTCCGTTAAGGGTTCAAGATATCATATGATAGACGGAGAATCAAAACCTACATAAATCCCAAGTCTTCATTGGGGACCCATTTTAGTGCGTTGTGTAGGTGCAATTGGTATATGACTACATAACCAAATATTCATAAGTGAGAAATATTTGGTTGTTTACCCAGTACAAGTCGTGAAGGGGAGTACTCATGGTAAGATGTTGGTGTAATTTTATTAGACTCAGAGTATGCAATAATAGCATGTCCCCAGGTAGATGCTGGTAATTTGGTCTTCATCAGTAGTGGTCTAGCTATTACTTGAAGACATTTGATCAAAGACTCTACTCAACCATTTTGGGTATGAACATGAGCAACATGATGTTCAATATTTATCCCAATTGATATACAATAGTCATTTTTGTGAAGTAAATTCACCAGCACTATCAAGTCTTATTGTCTCGATTGGATAATCAGGGAATTATGCTCTTAACTTGGTCATTTGTGCAAGGAGCCTAGAAAAGGCAAAATATTTAAGTGGAAAGAAGACATACATGTGACCATTTAGTGGAGGCATCTATTAGGACCATGTAAATAACGTAGAAGGTCCAAATGGTGGATGAATAGGTCCATATATGTCCCATGTATTCTTTCTAAAAAACCGGTGATTCATACGATTTTTAAATGATGGTCTCAATAGTAACTTACCTCAGGAAAATCAAAGGCTCACAAGAAATTCATGGGCAAAAAGAAACAGAGTTCTGAAGTTCTTTAATGGATGCCCATGTGATTGTTCTATGATTCGCCGCATCATTGAAAATCCAGGGTAACCTAGCCTATTATGCCAAAGATTAAAAATCTGTGGGTCATTGAACTTCTGGTTCATTACAATATATGACTCAATTGACTTTATGGTCGTATGATATAACCCAGAGGAGAATATCGGGAGCTTTTCCGCAGCAATCCTTTTCCCATAAATTATAGAGGTAATATATAAAATTTCTTTATTACCTTCATTCATAGTTTCAATATAATATCCATTTTTACGAATATCTTTAAAACTAAGCAAATTGCTTGTTGATTTTCTAGAATATAATGCATCATTAATATGGAATCTAGTTCCATTTGGTAAAGATTATGCTTAGTAAAGGTTGTTTATTTGGGTGTATCGATGATTAGTGCCCAAAAAGTTGCTATTTCGAGTCTCTATTTCGAGATAGGTTTCTGAAAGTGCTTGTGGCACTAATCGTATCAATTGCCAATTGAGGTGCTCTCAGGTCTACTTAATATCACTTCTATGCCATTTCTGAGGTTATTTGTGGTTATTTTGCAGGTTTCAAAATTCCCGTCCACAAAGTCGAATTTTTGATATCGAGACGCAGGAACCCTCATGAAGATTAAACTATTTCCACCATCAACATATCAAAATTCAAAGGATTTAAATGAAAGCAAAGTGAAGATGGAGGATGCAAGAGGGTGCAAGATGCAAAGGAAGTTGAAGAATGCATCCAGAAATCTCGTTATGATTGCGAAAATTTCTGGATTGCGAAAAATTCTCGCAGCCATAGCGAAAAATTCCTCGCAATCCTAGCAAATTGAAATCTCGCCAAAGACAAATTTCCCCGCTATATAGCTTAAAAATCACTATGCCTAGCTAAATTCTTCGGGCCGCTTATTCTAAAATATTTCCCGCTAGGCTAGCCGAATTCATCGCGGCATAGCTTAAAATTTCAGGATTTCGCTTATCTCGTTGCATTTTGCTAAAGAATAAATTCTCAAGTAGTTAGCTAAATTTTCGCTACCTAGCTAAATTTTCCTCGTGATACCGACATTCCTGCCCTGTTAATTCCGAAGCAGATATAAACATTTTAGTGGTGTATTACCTCCTTGTCCCTTGTATTAGCCAATATTTTAGGGTTTTCTCAGAAGTTTCATCGTGGGTGGCCTATAGCCCCTCTCATCATCTTGTAACCCTAAGCAATCTGGGCAACTTTTTATTTTATGTAAATATCTCCGCAGTTTTCGCTTGGGGGTTTGCTTTCTCTCTTCTCTCTCCTCTTTCTTTTTGCTTTCTAGGTCACAAACACTCCTCTTGAGGATGACAACTCAAGAGAGATGCTCGCTAAGTCTCATAACTTTGAAGAGGAGGGTTGCCAGTTTGGTTTTCAGCAGCCAGTTGTCCCCATGTTTTAAATGTACTGGGCTGTGCACGTATTTATGGCTCCAAATTTTTCAAATTAGGGTTTGAATATCACATTTAATGTCATTACTTTGGCCAATACTTACCATGCTTAGTGGTACAAAGGTATACTATTGTTGATGCACTGCTATTCTTATACGGCCTTTACGAGCCAATCGAAAATGAGGTCGAGTGCTGTGGTTTTAAACCGAAAGGGGCCGTGAATGCATGTTGCCTATGTCGACTCAAATGTGAGGGTTTCTGTGTGGTTAGGGTTTTCTAGTTAAACAAAGATCCGGTTATGGTTGACTATAGGTTGTCGCCATGATGCGAGGATAAAAACCCGAGGACACTGTTACCCCATATTGTCAAGTTAGTGACCTAAACCCTTCAAAGTTACCTTTTTCAAGCCACTTCTCACTTTCAGTTTTTAAGTACCAATCAGCATCCAAACAACTCACTCGCTTGAAACAAACTAAAATTAAAAGCCAAAATCCAAATTAAAAGCCCTCACCATTTTCTAACATCACACGTGAAATATCTATAAGATAAAACCCATCCCCGCAGTTCGACCCAGACCACTATATGCCGCAGTAGCTTGACCACGGCAGTAAGAGGAACATAGGAAACAAATTTTGTTGATTCCGCTTCAATTCATCAGGCATCGACCAAACGGCGCCGCTGTCGATGGTGCCAAACTACGCATGATGAGTCGATGTGTACTTGTAATCCTCATTGGCGCGTAGGTGACCTTACCCCGCGGAATCCCGCTTGCTGCATAAAATATCATTTTTGCAGAATCGTGACTGCTTTTGTTTTTCATACAAATACTTTATTTTAGCTAATAACCCTTTTGCAAGTTTGTTCGTGTTTGTTGTGTCTCGGGCCAGGTATTAAAAGTTATGCACCATCGATAGAGGCTATCGTAGATCAGAGAATTACGCAAAACAATTGAACTCCAAGGCAAGAAACTGGGCAGTTATGACTAAATGGATCCTACCGAGGAACAAAGAGAAGTCAACTGTGCACTTATCGAACCCAATGTGCCTTGCCAGATCGATGAGGACCACATACACCCTCCTAGAGTTGCGTCCCTTCCCGCATCATACCTCCCGCCAAGAAGCAGCGCGGAGACCCTACCTAGTGCCCCGCTTCCCACTTTCATGGTATGGAGAATGAAAACCATTCGTGATATAAGGGATTTTGAGGAGGTAGACTACTAAGGAGGGTAACATACGGATTCATTAAACCAGCATTTCCATTAACCCTAAAGGACAAGGCCAAGATTTGGCGAACTCACTAAGGCCTAGAACCATAAGAAATTGGCAGAGTCGTGAGCACTCTAAAGAAATCTTCAAGGCTCCACAAGACCAACAATTTGAAAAGACAAATTTACACTCGCACCAAGATGGTGAGAGGTTCTACCAAAGGTCGGGAGGATTGGTGGAGAAAGGTCGAGATTTATGGAGACTATCAAGAACAGCCACCACATCTTTCTGATATATGGATGCTTGTAAACCACTTATGGTGGTATGTCTCCCCGCTATGAAATAAAGGCATTTGAGACCATGTGGAGGAGATTTTTGAGTAAGCATCCCGATGAAGCCATGGATTTTAAACTATGGCGCCGAAACTTCTAAAGGTCAATGTAAGCCAAACCCTAGAGAAATGGAAAAATGAGGCCTTTTAGCCAACCCTAGAGTGGGATGTATGTACCGCCAGAGGATATGGAAATGAAGGCTAGAATTTCAACTTGGCTGCGGGCGCGGAGGCTGGCGCAAAAGGCTCCATGAAGTGCGGTGCAAGAGATCAAATCCCGCACAAGCCAATCCATGCACCAATTTCCAATCCCCTGTCACCTAAGAACAGTATCCGCGTAAATTTTCCTGAAGGATTTGATGTCGAATATGCAAAATGCCGTAGGTCAAACAAGCCTCCACAACCCAATGCCCATATGGAAATACCTACAATTCCAATTGATAATCACCCTAACCTCTCCCCCCGGAAACCCAATCTCTCGCCTATGTACTCCTGGCGCCAAAACTACGCCTTTGTCTCCACTTAAACTACAAATCAATTTTATCCTCATCTCTCAGGAACGCTATATTGAATTTGGAGTAAGGTAGGTAACTTTGTGAAGAACAAAGGATCAACACAAGAACTGGCACAAAGTGATTGATACTCGCAGAGCACGCTGAACAAGAGAATAGATGGGCTTGGAGAGCAATCTTAATCGAAAATAGATAACCCGCAGATTCAATCACAAAGATCAAATATTCGGAGGGGTAATGTGAGAGAGGAAGGTTCCTTCCCAAACATCGCTAAATCCAAAAGGAGCGCATGAGGTAGTTCATATAGCACCAGAATGGATGAGGTCAAGGCCATAATCACCCCGAGGAGTGGAAAAGAGGTTGATCAGCCCATGCCCAATCCTCGCTGGCGAAACCAGAAAGGAGAAGAAATGGAGCCGTAACATTTTTCTCGAAGGAGGACTCAATGAAGTTACTGCATGCCACCTCCATTTCCACAAACATTTGGGGAGGCAGTTAAGGCATCCCAAACAGTGTGCATCCTAAGTCCTAAGGTAAAAGTGAACATACCCCTTTGACATCATCAAACAAGTCCCCGCCTATGCAAGTTTGAAGGATCTTTGTACAATCAAAAAGTTGGGTATTGAGAAGAAGACATTTCTAACTGAACAAGTGGTGCCATAATCCAGCAAGAACCAGTGATACAAGGATCTGGATCTCCCACAATTTGATCCAACATAGGTGGGATTAGCATAGACAAATCACTGCTAGATTTGGGGGCGGTGTGAAGACCTCTTGCCATACTCGGTGTATAAATCGTTTAGGTTTGGGGAGAGCTTAAAACCTCTGGCGTCACTTACTATCCTTGGCGGAATCCCGATCGGGTGAAGATCCTAGGGGGATAGTTGAGGGGATGTGTTTGGTGAAGGTAGACAAATTCTACTATCATTAGATTTTGTAGTGCTTGACACCGAGCGATTGAAAATAGGAACGATCATGTACCCGATCATCCTTAGAAGACCATTTCGCCCTTTGCCCGATACGATCATCGATTCTTGGGAATGGAGTCATCATTCACCTTTGGCAACATGACATTGGAGACTGAACATATTCCACTTGAACAACAAGCTAAATTAATGGAAGATGAATCGAGAGGGCTAGTGAAGTATGCTCGGTTGATCGGGGATGCGAGAGAAAATTTGAGTGCCCCGGAAAATGCGAGGAAATAGTAACCAAAGTGAAGCGAGAGGTTTTGAGCGACCCATATGGATGCCTTTGGCAGGGCCATTGCTCGGTTCAAATTCAATCAGTGAGAACCAAGCTAACAATGCAGAATCCCGACAGAAGTCGACTCTCGAGGAGCATTTGCGGGGGTTGAGAGATCATACTCCCTTGACCCTACATGAAGTAATTTGTGATATTGAACTGGTTTGGTGTTCTCGAAAACCGAATTGCGGTTCAATAGAATTTTGAATTTTATTTTAATTTAGTCAATTTCTATAATTTTAGCTATTTTTAGTATGTTACCCTAATTGTGACTTGCCTTTTTATGACTTAGTAATTATATTATAGTATCGTATATTAAATTATTAGATATATTATAATAATTTTAATTATAATAATTGTTATTTCTAATAGTGTTAATATTTTAATGCAGAAAATTTTGGGAAGTGGAGTGGTGAAAAGGCTCAAAATTCGCTATAATAGCGAAATTAAGTGGAAAAGGACCGCCCCAGGTGCCCAGCTATTGGCTTTATAAAATGGGGAGGGTAGGCACTCATTCACCTCATCTCCTCCTCCCGATAGCCACAGAGCCCCTGTAGGTCTTGGGGAGCCACACTGCATCCACTCTCTGCTTGTAGCAGAAATGCGACCAGGCCCGGGGACCCACGAGCTGTTTGCCGCCACAGGCCGCACCGGGTGCGCGTGCTTTGACCATGACAGCGATCCTGTGCCTCCACGGTATTAGGGCCACAGCCGGAGCCAGCACACGGCCCGGTAGGAGCCGGGCTGCACCGCCACGCGCTGGTCGCACGTAGCGGCGATCCTTTGTGTTTGCAGGCTGGCTCTCCTGTGGCGGGTGCCGGCTGGTCCCTACAGCCACGGAGCACTTCTTGCCAGGTGTCGGTGAGCCACTGGTTAAATCTGTCCTGCTGCGAGTGACTCTTCGATCGAGTCGACGATGAAAACCCGCAGGTCGACCTGAGTGCCTGGTTTCATTCTCATCGTAGGAGCCCTACCGCACGGTGCCATTTCGGACTATAGTTATGGTTCGCACGGAGGTGGAGTCCGTACCTCCGTCAGGTCGGTTTGATGCCGACGAGAGGAGCGGCCCGATTCAGGCTCAGGAGTTCCGGACCGTACCGGCTCCGGTCCCAGGCGGTCACGAGAGGCCTCGGGGTTTAGGAAGTACGGAACCTGAATGGGACCCTGGGCCCCTCCTGGTGCCTCGAGAGATCAGGAGGTGGGCCCTCGAAAGCGGGCCGTGCCAGGCGGGTGAGTCAAATCCTCGTCGGACCTCGGCCGTCACCGCTACACATCGGCACGGGCGACCTCGCCCGCCCTCGGTTATCGCCCGACCTCGGGATCGGGGGCGGGTGTCGTCGGGCACCTGATACGGGGAGCGTCGCTTCGTCGAGAGATTTCCATGAAGTCATTCTCTGACGTCAGGCGATGGGTGATCGAATTCGGGGGACTCGATCGCGGTGATGGAGCACTACTCTCTCGGCACCATTCATGGCGGCGGCGGTTTAATACCGGGTGATTTCTATAAGTCTGTTCGATGACCTCGGGGAGCGCCTAGTCCACTCGAGCCCGAGTTCATATAGGCAGTCGTGGCGTGGCAGCGTAATGAGACATATGAGCCGCTAGGCTGCGAATCACAGTAGGCGATTCGAGGAGGGTTAACGCCCGAGATTGATCTACGCCGCACCTCGGCGGGAGATGGTCGGGTATTCTTGCCGAGACACCACGTGGGACCGGTGCTCTTCGGGGGAGGCGGCTCCGCCTCGGATGCTGCTCGCTCGATCACTGTTCGGGACCAGCCTCTTCCCGGCTGCGACCCTTCACGTGCGGCGTGGGACCAAATCCTGAGGCTCTTTGGGATCTCAGAGGGATACTGGTTTAGTCCCTCTGAGCTGGTGATGACCTCCTTGATGCATTTTGAAGACAAGGTCCACCGTAAGGGCCTGGTTCGAGCTGAGAGTCTTCCACTGCTGTTGCCACGACTCTTGAGCCATGTCCTCGAGCACATGGGCTTTCCAGAGGAGCCTCGGATTGAGCGGAGGATTCGATGCCCTTAGGTCCTGTCGATGGAGCGAGCGATGGTCAAGCCCATATCTTTTCTCCTCGTGACAGGACCGAGGAGGAGTCTGGATCGGGGGGCTAGGGATTCCACGGGACCAGAATGAGTCACGCCCCTGAGCCCGGGTGGAGAGGGAGTCAGGTTCCATATGTCTCCTCCTGTCTCCTCCTGCACATGCACTACTTCGCGACCCGGCTGATACTCTGGCCCGTCTTATACGACGGCATTCTCGGAGCACATACACGTTGGATTCGAAGAGCAGCGGCTGTTATGGATGTTGTATGTTCTTTAGCCACTACTGGCGGCCACGGGACCCGGGAGGTTGGCTCGGTTGCGGGGCCACTCTAGGTCACTGTCACTCCATGCTGCAGTAGATCATGACACATTTGGGTATTCAGCGTTCCAGGACCGGAGACTGGGCCGCTCGACGGCTTCTTTGGATATGTTTGGCGTGACGGCGACGAGCTACGGGACCCACCACCACCACGAGAGTGAGGTGGTTTGGTTTCTTTTTATGATTTTGTATGGTTATCGGCTTTATCAGCTGCCCTACTAATTTTTGTGTAAGATTCATGTATTAGCCATAGTAGGCGATGATATGCCCAACATGTTTAGCTACATTATATATAGCCTAGCCATTTTGAAACATATCAAAAGCTATACAGTATATATATATATTTAGTTTTCTACACCTTTGCATATCACTTTTTATGCCCCACCTTATGTAATCGTTTTTGTCTTCAATTGAACAATTGAATTGCTTTAATTGGCCAATTGAATTGCCTTTAAATGGAAAATTGAAACCCTGTTTGTCACCTTAATGTTAGAAACGACTCCATGCGCCAGTTCGAGTTTTTGTCATTTAAGATTCTAGCGTATTCAACTTGAATATTTCCCCTTTGAGCTAATTCACACACTGCACACCAGATTATACCAATAGGTTGTGAAATTGTATGCCTCCTTTCACTTTGCATAGCCGGCTTTAGTCATGTTGGCAACCTAGGATAGGTTTGTGTTACCCACATTTGAAGACCAATGTAGTCTTCCAAAAAGGAAAAGAAAAGAAAAGCAAAAAGAAAAAGAAAAGAAGAAAAGAAAAATAAAGTCATTGACACTTTGCCAGCGAAGCAGAGCACGGTCCGAGGGGTATATGGCAGCTTTGAAGCCCGATGCCACTAAGCCTTAATTGGTTGGAGTCATCGACTTAGTGTTAGTTACACGGGTGAATGGGTAGAGTTTAACGTGTTGTAGGTGCTTAATTCTCGAGTCCTTGGTCAGAATTAAGAAGCTTTGCTTGTAGAGTTTGTGGTCAAGTGATCCTTTTAACCGATGCCTAAACCTTAATTGGTTGAGTCATCGGTGGACCCTCGTTACACGGTTTCCACGGTGAAATCGAGGTTTGAGCATTGCACCTATGATGTAGTTGAATAAAGAAGAAGGAGTGTAGCTCCCTATCTGGGTTGTTCAACGACTAAGGCCATGCCGGGTAGCTAGGTTGGGGGAGAGATAATTTTGCACTTTATTGGCTCAATGCGGTTACATTAAGAACCATTAGACTTTGTTGGAAATTCGGGTTGAGAACAGTGGATCCGATGTTGACCTGGTGTTCTTGTATGGTTTTGCCTCTCTTATGTCGGTTTGAACTTGATGTCAATTCTTCATTTTAAAGGTAATGCTTATTTGTATGTACACCTTTTGAAAAATCACTTTACATGCATTTTCCTTTTTGTTTTTGGCATTGCTGAGGACTAACGTGTCGGTTGGGGTGTGATTAGTGCGAAAAAGTGCTATTTTGAGCCTTATTTGAGATAGGGTTTGAGTGCTTTGCGCGCTAATCGATCAGTAAGCCCGATTGAGGTGTTCGAGTCTGCCAGTATCACTTATCTCATTCGAGTTATTTGTGAGTGTTTTGCGGGTTTTTGTTGCCTCGTCCATTAAAAGTCGGGTGATATCGAGATATGGTGAACCGTGAAGATTGAAACTATTTCGATATCGACATATCAAAGTCGGTGATGAAATGAAAGCAAAGTGAAGATGGAGGATACGTAGGGGTGCGATATAAAGCGGTGAAACGACAATTCGGAAATTTCGCTATGATTGCGAAAGTTTCAGCGGGATTGCGAAAATTCGCAGCCATAGTGAAAATTTATAAATCCCTAGCGAAGTGAGAAATTTCGCTGAGCTGTGAAATTTCGCTATATAGCAGAAAATCTCAGCGTGCCTGTGAGGGATTCTTAGTTTAGCTATCTCTGGAAATATTTAAGCTGGGCTAGCCCGAATTTTAAGCTACTACCGAAGAATTTCCACATGAGCGAGGAATTCATACTACTGTTAATTTTATTGTGAGGTGTGCCAAGCGACCCCGTTTTTGGTGTAATTACCTCCTTGAATCCCTTGTGTGTAATATTTTTAGAGTTTTCTTGTAGTTTCACACATTGGGTGGCTTTGTATAGCCCCCATCATTTTGTAACCCTAAGCAATCTTTTGGCAAATTTTTATTTTGTGGCAATATCTCCTTGATTTCGATTTTAGGGTTTGCTTTTCTCTCTTACTCTCTCCCTCTTTCTTTTATTTTTCTAGTGCCCGAACACTCCTGCGAGGATAATGACTCGAGATGCTTGGCTAGGAAGTCTCATAACTTTGAAGGAGGGTTGCTAGCAGTTTTAGGCGGTTGCAAGTTGTCCTCATGTTTTAAATACTCACAGTCTTTGTATTTATGGCTCGGCTTTTCAAATTAGGGTTGAATATCATTTAATGTCATTACTTTGGCCAATACTTACCATGCTTCAGATCTGAGTGCATCTTATTGTTAGATGTACTATTGTTATTCTTTATATGGCCTTCCACGAGCCAGCTGAAATGAGGTTGAGTGCTAGGGTTTTTAAAGCGAAGGTTTGTGAATGCATGTTGCCTGTGTTGCCTCAAATAGGGGTTTCTAGGAGGGTTGGGTTTTCTAGTTAAACAAAGATCGGTTATGGCGGACTATGGGTTGCTTGCCGTGATGCGAGGATAAAACAGGGACACTTGTTACCCCATATTGTCAAGTTAGTGACTAAACCTTCAAAGTTACCTTTTCACACTTCACTTTAGTTTTAAAATTAATCAGCATCAAACAACTTCCACTGTTTTGAAACAAATCAAAAATCAAATTAAAAGCCTGGCGTTTTCAACACGATGCGAGTCATTCATAGGATGAAAACCCATCCGTCATTCGACCACTGGGCAAGCTATGCTGTGATGAAACGGCTAGACGTGGGAGAAGTTTATAGGGAACAAATTTTGTTGATTCGCTCGCCTACCGTGGCACGAATTAAATACGACAGTGCGTAACTAATGCACTTTCATACACCATATATATATGGAAATTATTCTCATGGTTTTGTAGGTTATCACTTGTTACTTCCCGTTTTACCTCGTTATTAATCTACTTATGGTGGTGAGATTTTCCTTTACCGGATTTGAGGGATCATCAATATGATATTTAAATTTCTTCCATGATCAATCTTCATCCATGCCAGCGAGTTTGAGATGATATTGATTCACTTAGAGGAATCATTCAAACCCTAATTAGACTAGATTGATTATTTTCATCACAAAATTTTAATAGTTTATTTAGCATCAAGGATCTAAGATAGATAGCATACTATATAAAATGTCAAATGTCATAAACTTGAATTTTGTGAGATTTGACATGTGGACAAACTTTTGATATAAGAAAAAAAAATTAAAATAAACTACAATAAATGTCAATATAGATTTTTGACTTACAATCAAAATCAAAATGTTGAACTTTTAACAATATATTGTAAAATCAATATTAATATACACAAAATAAATCATATTGAGAATAACATAAATTATTAATTTTTATTTGTGATCTAGAAAGGTATATAATATATCAATGTAAAAGAATTAGTCTTCATTAAAAGGCACTAAGCGACCACATGAAGTGATAAAGGGTTGGTATGGTATAATACTATTAATTGACTAAGTACCATCCATTCAAGGGCCAAGGCTATGCTTATGACATATATTGTTTATATGATAATCACATTTAAATGTTATGTGTACAAACATATATCATACTATACATACAACATATAATATCATAAATGTAAAATATGTCATGACATCTATTGTATCATAAATAACACATAACTCAAGTTGTATGTGATAAGTGAATGCTTCCACGTTATAGTTATTAAACATGTGCAAATTACCCATATATGTTATATAATATATCCATGACTTCTCTCAATTTTAGAGCAATTAGCATTCATAGTATATTTAGTGATCAAATATAATTGTAGATATGAAAAATTGAAACCTTCAGAGTTAGGGTTAAGTTACCTTGAGCAAAGTCGTCATTAAACGTGTTGTGAGAATTATTATAAAGTGCAAAATTAAAGAAGTATCGTGACCTACTCTTTTTGTACACAACAAGAAAAATAGGAAAGGAAGGGAGCTTGAGAGTAGCAAAGAAAGAGGGATGATGGGAGGCTATCTTTCTTTTACTTTTCTTTCTTTCTTGAAAACGGATGCCATTGTCTGAAGAAGAGAGCCTTTTATAGACTTACCTAATCCTTATACACAGACCATATAAATGAGGTTCAGCAAAGGGAATTCATGAAAACCTTCATGAATTGAAACTATTCATTTAGTCATTCATTCATATTCAATAGGTTATTAGGTTGTTGTATGTGGTCATTCACTACATGAATAAATCCTTTATTTACAACATATAAATATATGATTTTAATTATAGCTTTGCAGCTTTATTTCATGCTTATTCATTTATTTTTGGCCTGAAAGACGATTTAAAAATATTTGGGTGTGGTCCTCCTTCCATTCCTTCTCCTCCTCCTCCAGTAAAGAAAATGGGAAGTATTATTAATGATAATGTAAATAAATATTTTTTTTTCCTTTTCTTTTTGTTGGGACTCTTCAATATGATAAAGGTTGTGGATTGGAGTTACTCTTTTATCAAACAATAACATTGGAAAACCTGATTATTCAATTTTTTGAGTTTTATTTTTAATTTCTTTTATATTAATGGTAGCCTGATGAGCTGTAGTAAGGAATCTCCTTTTGATGAATTATTTTTCTCTTTCTACTCAAATTTGATAGATAAAAAAAGTGTCAAGTATAAATGGAAAAAGAAAAGACCCCAGGAGTTCATGTGGTGTATCAGATAAATGGGGTTAAAAATCTTAACTTGGGGCAGGTTCAGCTCTCACATTTTTTCAAAAGCGGAGCCTTAAAGTTTTATTTTATTTTATATTTTATCTTTATTATGTCCATTTTTTGAAATTATCATTGGGTTAACTCAAATACTGATTTATCATGCTTATGAATTAAAAAAGACAAATATTTTAGCTTTTTCTACTCATAATTTTTTTAGAAATTGTATTAAAATTAGAATTTTTATTGGCAATGACAATGTATTAAAATTATATTTTTTATTAACCCAATACCATTTCTAAAGAAGAAATTTAAAAAAGAAAGTTAAAAGGAAATAATATTATTGAAGAAAATATATGTAGCTCCCATCGCCTTGAGCGACTGCCTTGGATGTTGCTAGAGTCGGCCTCCCACTAAGCCTTGTTTGCTTTATGTCACTTCTACCAGCGGTTTGGATGCTAAGAGAGAACCCTGAGATTGAACACTTAAAGAAAAACTCTATTGAAGGAAGAACTCTCTGATGGCACGAGCTCTCAACTTTGATTGGTTGGGTGGTGCCTTGGCCAAATGAGGGTCTCCTCTATTTATAGGCTGTGACACCCCAAATCCCGGGGATATTGCAGTGATGCCTCGTTTTCCAGCGGGCTGAAGCTGGGCGTGAATGAGGGTCGTTAGGGCTGACGAACCCGGCCCGTGGTGGAGGCTGGAGGATCTTGGAACCGCCGTGTGCGAGGATGGGCACTGATGTGGAGCTCAACGGGCTCCGGTGAGGGTACTTCCACTGAAACCAAGGAGGGAAGGAGGGGGTCGGCGAGGGCTTTGCGTGGCCGGCTCCGATGCCTAAGAGTCGGTCGTCCTTGAGAAAAGAGTGAATGCTTAGAATGCTCAGTATTGGCACACCTTTCGGTTGGTGGAGTGGCCTTGTATTTATAGTGGATATTCATCAGGTTGGACGATGGCCCAGGAGTCAGCCCATTAGAGGACCGCGTTTCCTCTTATAGTTAGCCTTAGATTTAGCAGCGGATTAGTCAAGGGAGTTTATTTGGGATAATCCTCCCTTCTTTGATGGCAGGATCTTATCTAACGGTCTTGTGCTTTTAACCCTTTATAATAGGACTTGATTGGATGAATAGGTTATCTTTTAGGGAATATTCTATCTTACATTGTGGAAGGATTGGGTTATTTGGTGAATATGGGCCTCCCTATTTTCCCCAAATCCATGTTTGGGCACACAATGAATGGGACCTGCAGCAGGTACGCTATGGAAGGGGACACGGGGCGGGACCGAAGCCCCCATTTGCTATCGAGGCTGGCGAGTGGGATACTTAGTCCCGATTCCATACCCCATTCGGTTGCCCCGGCCGCGTATGCGGGGCTGAGTAGGCAAGAGCATGGTATTCCTACTGCTTGTCGATTGCCATTTCCGGCGTGTCCATTCGGTTAATACAGTGCCGCCATTGGCGGATATTAATAATGACCTTTGGGTTTTGGCGCTGTCTCTTGTTTTGGCGATCTCTTGGTTCGCATTCCTCTGGTCTCTTAACCTTATTTATTTAGTGTTTTATTAGCCGGCTTCCCCTTCTGATCTCGAGATTTGGGTCACAGGTTTAGCGGGTGTTTCTTGTTTATGCATGCGCACTGCGGGTAGGCTGAATCGCTCTTCATCTTTGCGTATCCATGCTAGTCCTCCTGAGTGTCGGGTCGATCTGGCTAGGGTCCCGATCGTTTGATCGTCGTTAATCCCCCAGATGCTCCTGCGGCGCCTCCCCCTCCTTTGGGTAAAGGCAAAAGGAAAATAAACCTGATCAAATATCCTAAGGGGTCGGATTTCCTCAAAGTTGTCGTTCGTCATGCCATGAAAGTGGGACCGAGTAAGGTTGGCCCTTCATACAGTCGATTTTGTTGAGCGATCTGGCCTCTTCTGGTGTTCGTATATGGTCTCCCGATTTTTGACTCGTTCACGTTACTCGGGTGCGAATGGTATGTTTTTACCGGTCGCGTTGATAACGACCTCCCGGATTTTCCCGCTGCACCCTTTCATGAACAAGTTCTTGAGCGAATTTCATATACGCCCTTCAGGCGGCCCTTAATGGTTGGGGCATTTTAGTGGAGTTTCTTGGTCTTTTACAGAACGGGGACTTAGCGTCCCTAATGTGGCTTTGCTCCTGCATCTTTTAATCCGACTACGCCGGGGTTTATTTATTTCCACTGGGCGTCACAGGCCCAGCAGGTGATTTCGGACCTTCCTTCTTCTCATAGGACATGGAAAGTTCGATATTTCTTTGTCAGTGGCTCCAACTGGGAGTACAACTCTTTAGACAAGGAAGACACCCTAGGCGTACCCAGAACTTGGAGTGCCCCTAATAACCTTCGTGAGTATCATCCTTACCTTTGGTTTAATTCATCTAAAGTTGGTTGAATACTCCTGACCTTAGGTTTCCATATATTTTCGAATCTTTCGTCTTGAGCTTAGCGACGAAGATACCGCTGTCGCTCTTGCTTTGACTGAATGCTCTGCTCGTTCCTACGCAGAGCTATTAAGGTCGGATGTCCCCAGTTCATCCGGTCTGAAGTCCACAAAATCTTCCGTTTTAGGGCCTTCGCCTCCCTCTACTCTGGGAGTTTTCTCTTTCGGGCCAGTGTTTGCTCGTACCGAGGGGAGATCTTAGCTCATGCAGAGGATATCTCGAAAACCTCGGAGTGCAAAGAGGAGGAAAACAGATTCTCCCAAGAGGGATCAGCCAGTCCGCAACAAAGTTCAGAGATTAGAAGCACCTTCAAGTCCCCTCATCGAGGCGGCCGGTCCTCGTCCGTTAATTTGAGATTCCCTGGTTCTTTGTTCGCTTCCCTCTTAGAGCCGTACGAGAGGGTGGGGAATCCTCGAGCGGGGCGATCGGCCGTTAGCGGTTGCCCATAACTAGGGAGCGGCTCCTTGGGACCACTGTCAAGCCATCTCACGGGAAGGTGGCGGTCGAGAGAGAAAGAAAACAAAATCGAAGGTTGATGAAGTCAAAGATTCTTTGCTATCTAATCTTTGAACTTTTCGGCGGATGCAGATTTCATCCATCCTCAGCGGTCGATATTGAGAGATCAAAAGGAGTTCTTAGGTTGATAAGGCTTTGGCCTTGTCTTTTTCGAGGGATTTGCCCGGTAAGCTTATAATTATACTAACTCTCCAGCTGGCTCTGTGCCGAGTTCTAATTCTGTGTTTGTCTTGCAGGCTGCCACTCATTTGAAGGGCTTGGCCGAAAAAGCCGCCCAGATAGGAAAACATGGGATCGCCGGAGCCCATAAGGCGAAAGTGACTACTTTGACCCGAAGCGGGACGGCTGCAGAGGGGACGGAGAATCACGACATTTAATGCGAAGAAATATTGAAAGACTTACGTCGGATCTGAAGCACACTTAAGTCGGCTCGTGATCGCGGGCGAAAGTAGGAAAGCGAGGTCGGGAGTAACCCAGTGGCTGCGAGGGAGAAGCCGAGGGTTCGAGATGAACGGGTTCACCGCAAGATGATTTGGTTGAGGCTCGTGAGGGGCGCAATGCACTTGAGTGAGCTTGATTGGTTAGGGGAGGAACTCATCATTTCGGGGGAAGACAACGGGATGCGCAAGTGGAGTTGCGGCGAGGTCACCGGTGGTTTTGGACGAAATGGAGAAACAACTTGGAAATGGCTCGTCGTGCTTGAGATCTTGGAGGGCGAGTGCTGGCAGGTAGACATGAGTCCTGAAATTTGTATTAGTTTATCGGGACGGCTAAAGCGAGGAGTGTCGCCCGGTCACATGCGAACTTCATCTGCGCGATGATATGTTTGTTCAGAGGGACGAGGTCATTAGGCAATTGCGGGACCAGGAATTTGGGTGCTCAGTGGAGCCACGGAAGTGGCACCGTGAACCGCTGTAGCGTACCGTCACGGATTCGACTTTGACCTCCCCAGCGATGGGGAGGAATCTTTCGGTACAAAGATCGAGCCTAGTACTCATCTTTGAGGCGCTACTCATTCTTCTTCGTGCGATACTTGACATCGAGAGGCTCGTCTCCGCTAATTTTATTATGCTTTTCTTCTCTTTTTCTTAACTTTTTTTTTTTTGTTAGATGCACAGGACTACTACTGTATTAACCTTCTTTTTAATGGATACTCGCTCCTGGGAATTTTTATGTTATTTAACTCTTCTTCACGAATTAGCAGTGAAAGTCGGAGTCGAGGATCATAGAAATTAAGTCTGCATCGTCTTAAACTTTGTAGATCGTTACATCCCGACCGGCGTGGTTTTCCTAGTTATACGATTGAGTGAAGATGGAAATTTTTATTGGTTTGGGCTGTGGCCCGTTTAATACGACTGCGGGTGTTAACACAATCGCTTTCATTCACGTGCCACATTTGAGTTCGTCAAAAATTTAGGGTTTGCCGGTGTATGTGGTCGATTAGAGCTTGATTGCGCATACATGTCGAAGGAGAGTGTCTCAAGAGCTCGTCAATAGGAATGATAACGAGGAGCCCGTCATTTGGAAGTACGAGTGAAGAAGGGCTAGATCCTTATAGATAGTAGAGACTCGTCTGCTGTGTTGGAAGGGAGAGCTCGTCGTGGGACTGTAGGGAGGGCCCGTCTGTTTGTAGTACAAAGAAGGGCTCATCCCGATAAATAACAAGAGCTCGTGCTGTGTGTTGAAGGGAGGAGCTCGTCAGTAAAGTTGTAGGGAAGGAGTCCGTGTTTGTGAGTACGAGAGAAGGGCTCGATGCGATATATAGTAAGGAGCTCGTCCGCCTATGTTGAAGGGAGAGCTCGTCAATGAAGATTTGTAAGGGGAGGAGCCGTTTGTTTGTAGTCTGGGGAGGAAGGGCTCGTGATGGATGAGTAGGAGCTCGTCTGCTGTGTTGAAGGGAGGCTCGTCCAGTAGAGATTTGTAGGGGAGGGGCCAGTGCGTTTGTAGTACAGAGAAGGGCTCGTACTGATATATAGTAGGAGCTCGTCTGCCTGTGTTGAAGGGAGAGCTCGTCGGTAAGTTGTGGGAGGGAGCCCATACATTTGTAGCAGAGAAGGGCTCGTCTGATAAATAGTAGGAGCTCGTGCACTTTGTGTTGGAAGGGAGGCTCGTCGTGAGATTTGTAGGGGAGGAGCCCGTCTGTTTGTAGTGTACGGAGAAGGGCTCGTCGATGCTATAGTAGGAGCTCGTGCACGTAGCAAGGGAGGCTCGTCACGATAAATAGTAGGAGCTCGTCACTTTGTGTTGGAAGGGAGGCTCGTCAGTAAAGATTTGTAAGGGAAGAAGCCCGTCTGTTTGAGAGTCTGAGGAGAAGGGCTCGTCGATAGGTAGTAGGAGCTGATGCGCCGGTGTTGGAAGGGAGAGCGCTGTCAGTAAACTAAAGGAGGGGCAGGTCGTTTGTAGTGCGAGAAGGGCTCGTGCGATAAATAGTAGGAGCTCGATGCTGTGTTGAAGGAGATCTCGTCACACGATAAATAGTAGGAACGTCCGCTTTGTGTTGGAAGGGAGGCTCGTCAATGAGATTTGTAGGGAGGAGCAGTCCCAATTGGCTCTGAGAGAAGGGCTCGTCAATGAGATTTGTAGGGAGAGCCCGTCTGTTTATGTAGTCTGAGGAGAGAAGGGCTCAAAGTCACGATCGTGTCGACTCGTGCTGTGTTGAGAGGGAGAGCTCGTCAATGAAAGTTGTAGGGAGGAGCCCGTGCATTTATGTAATCTGAGAGAAGGGCTCGATCTTTGATAAATGAAGCAAGGAGCTTCGTCTGCTGTGTTGAAAGGAAGCTAGTCGATGAATTTGTAAGGAGGGAGCAGATGTTTGTAATCTGAAGAAGGGCTCAAATGCACTGTCACATAAGAGAGCTCATCAATGAGATTTGTAGGAGGAATCCGTGCATTTGTGAATCTGAGAGAAGGGCTCGTCCTAATAAATAGTAGGAGCTCGTCTGCCGGTGTTGAAGGGAGAGCTCGTCAATGAGATTTGTAGGGAGGAGCCCGTCTGTTTGTAAATCTGAGAGAAAGAGTTAGATCTGATAGATGCTAGAGGCTCGTGCCTTGTCTTTGAAGGGAGGAGCCTAGATCAGTAAGGATTTGTAAGGGGAGGGACCGTCTATTTAGTAAATCTACAGAGAGAAGGGCTAGATCTACGATAGATAGTAGGAGCTCGTCCACTTTGTGTTGAAGAGCTCGTCGATGAGATTTGTAGGGGAGGGCCGATGCATTTGTAGTCTGAGAGAAGGGCTCGTCCCGGATGAGTAGGAGCTCGTGCACTCTGTGTGTTGAAGGCTACGTCAATGAGATTTGTAGGGAGGAGCAGATGCATTTGTAATCTGAGAAAGGGCTAGATCTTTGATATATAGTAGGAGCTCGTCTATCTGTGCTGAAGGGAGATCTCGTCAATGAGATTTGTAGGGAGGAGCCCGTCTGTTTGTAGCACAGAGAAGGGCTCGTCCTGATAGATAGTAGGAGCTCGATGCACGCACTTTGTGTTTGAAGGGAGAGCTCGTCGATGAGTTGTAGTGAGGAGCCCGTCTGTTTGTAGTACGAGGAGAAGGGGCTAGATCTGTATATAGTAGGAGCTCGTCGATGGGATTTGTAGGAAGGGCCGGAGTGTTGTAGTGAAGGGCTGGAGTCTGCGATGTAAATGAATAGGGCTCGTGCACTTTGTGTTGAAGGAGGCTCGTCAATGGGATTTGTGGGGAGGGCCCCCGTATGTTTGGGGAGTGCAGAGAGGAGATAGATCTGACCAGAGATGAGTAGAACTCGTCTGCAGTGTTGAAAGAGCTCGTCATTGAGATTTGTAGACAAATGTTTGTAGTTGAGAGGAGCTCGTGATATATAATAGAAGACTCGTGCACTGTCTTTGAAAAGGAGAGCTCGTCGATCAAATAGTAAGCTGTCACTTTGTGTTGAAGAGAGAACTTCGTCTATGAGATTTGTGGGGAGGAGCAGATACGTTTGAGGCGTGCAGAGAGGGACTCGATCGATAGATAGTAAGACTCGTCCGCTGTGTTGAAGGAGAGCTCGTCAATGAGATTTAATAGGGGAGCCCGTACGATTTGTAGGCGTCTGGAGGAAGGGCTCGATCCCGATGTGTGGAGCTCGTGCACGTGTTGAAGGAGAGCTCGTCGATGGGGATTTGTAGGGAGGAGCCACGTCGAGATGTAGGTACGGAGAGGGCTCGTCCGATCGAAATGAAAAGTAGGAGCTCGTGCCTATCTTTGGAAGGGAGAGCTCGATCTGATAAATAGTAGGAGCTTCGATCACTTTGTGTTGAAGGGAGGAAGCTCGTCGATGAAAAGTTGTAGGGAGGGCAGATACGTTTGTAGTATAGAGAAGGGCTGTTTGATAAATAGTAAAACTCGTGCTGTGTTGAAGGAGAGCTCGTCGATGAGATTTGTAGGGAGGAGCCTTGTTTGTAGTCTGAGAGAAGGGCTCGTCACGATAGATATTAGAGCTCGTGCACTGTGATGAAAAGGATAGCTCGTCGATGAGTTTATAGGGAGGAGCCCGATACGTTTTGTAGTACGAGAGAAGGGCTCGTCGGATATCTAGTAGGAGCTCGTGCGCATCTTTGAAGGAGGCTCGTCGGGATAAATAGTATGAGCTCGATCCGCTGTGTGTTCGAGAGGAGGCTCGTCAATGGAATTTGTAGGGGGGAGGAGCCCGTGTTTGTAGTACGGGAGGGAAAGGGCTCGTCACGATAAATAGTAGGAGCTCTAGATCCGCTTCTGTGTTGAAGGGAGAGCTCATCAATGAAGATTTGCAGACGGGGCCCGTGCATGTATTTACAAAGAAGGGGCTCGTCGATGAAATAGTAGAGACTCGTGCGCCTATCTTGAAGGGAGCTCGATCTTTGATGATAAATAATGGGATATCGTATACTGTGTTGAAGGGAGAGCTCGTCAATGAGATTTGTAGGGAGGAGCCCCTCTGTTTGTAGTATAGAGAAGGGCTCGTCCTGATAAATAGTAGGAGCTCGTCTGCCTGTGTTGAAGGGAGAGCTCGTCAATGAGATTTGTAGGGAGGAGCCCTTCTGTTTGTAGTACAGAGAAGGGCTCGTCCTGATAGATATTAGGAGCTCGTCTGCCTGTGTTGAAGGCGAGGCTCGTCGTGAATTGTAGGGAGGGCAGATGCATTTGTAGTCACGGGAGAGGGCTGGGTCCTAATGTAGTGGAAGCTCGATGCACTGTGTTGGAAGGGAGGCTCGTCAGCTGAGTTGTAGGGAGGAGCTTGTGCATTTGTGTAGTACGAGAGAAAGGAGCTCGTCTGATAAATGAATTGGAGCTTCGATGCACTTTGTCTTTGAAGCGAGAGCTGCGTCAATGAGATTTGTAATGAGGGCAGATACGTTTGTAGTACAAAGAAGAGCTCGATCACGATAGAATAGTAGGAGCTCAGATGCACTTTTGTGTTGAAGGAGACCTCGTCAATGAGATTTGTAGGGGAGGGAGCTTGTACGTTTGTAGTACGAGGAAGGGCTCGTCGGATAAATGGTTGGAACACCCGTGCACTGTCTTGAAGCGAGCTCGTCGATGAGATTTGTAATGAGGGCCGATCTGTTTGTAGTCTGAGGAGAAGGGCTCGTCTGATAAATAGTAGGAGCCTTTCGTACGCACTTTGTGTTGAAGGGAGGCTCGTCAATGAGATTGTAGGGGAGGAGCCCCGTGCATTTTGTAGTCTGAGAGAAGGGCTCGTCTGACGAATGTGGAGACTCGTGCACTTTTGTCTTCCGAAGGAGGCTCGTCTGATAGACGTGTTGTTGAAGGAGAGCTCGATCAATGAGATTTGTAGGGAGGAGCCGGAATCACATTTGTAGTCTGAGAGAAGGCTCGTGATAAATAGTAGGAGCTCGTCTGCCTGTGTTGAAGGGAGATCTCGTCAATGAGATTTGTAGGGAGGAGCCCGCCTGTTTGTAGTACAGAGAAGGGCTCGTCATGATAAATAGTAGGAGCTCGTCTGCCTGTGTTGAAGGTAGAGCTCGTCAATGGAGACCCGCAGGGAGCCCGTGCGATTTAGAGGAAATCTGAGGAAGAATGGCTCGTCCTGATAGATAGTAGGAGCTCGTCTGCCTATGTTGAAGGGATAGCTCGTCAATGAGATTTGTAGGGAGGAGCCCGTCACATTTGTTGTACGAGGAGAAGGGCACGTCTGATAAATAATGCAAGGCTCGTCACTTTGTGTTGAAGGGGAGAGCTCGTCAATGAGATTTGTAGGGAGGAGCCCGTCTTGTTTGATATGCAGAGAAGGGCTCGTCACGATAGTTAGTAGGAACTAAATGCACTTTGTCTTGAAGGAGAGCTCGTCAATGAGATTTGTAGGGAGGAGCAGGTACGATTTGGGGATCGAGAGAAGGGCTCGTCCTGATAGATAGTAGGAGCTCGTCGGACTGTGTTGAAGGGATAGCTCGTCAATGAGATTTGTAGGGAAGGAGAGCCGATGTTTGTTGTGAAGAAGGGCACTAAATCTGATAAATATTAGAGACTGTCACTTTATGTTGAAGGAGAGCTAAATCAATGAGATTTGTGAGGAGAGGCCAAATGCATTTGTAGTCTGAGGCGGGTACGTCTTGATAAATAGTAGGAGCTGAATGCACTTTGTCTTTGAAGGAGAGCTCGTCAATGAGATTTGTAGGGAGGAGCCGGGTGTTTGTGTGAAAATCTGAGAGGAGGGCTCGTCTGATAAATAGTAGGAGCTCGTCTTCCTGTGTTGAAGGGTGAGCTCGTCAATGGGATTTGTAGGGAGGAGCCCATCTGTTTGAAATCTGAGGAGAGGGCTCGTCTGATAGATGAAGTAAAGACTCGTCGGATTTGTGTTGAAGGGATAGCTCGTCAATGAGATTTGTAGGAAGGAGCCCGTCTGTTTGTTGTACAGAGAAGGGCACGTCCTGATAAATAGTAGGAGCTCGTCCGCCTGTGTTGAAGGGAGAGCTGTCGTGGGTTGTAGGGAGGACCCCGTCTGGTTGTAGTATAGAGAAGGGCTCGTCTCTGATAAATGAAGTAAGGCTCGTCTGCACTTGTGTTGAAGGGAGGCTCGTCGATGGGGTGTTGTAGGGAGGAGCCCATGAGTTTGTAGTACGAGAGAAGGGCTCGTCTGGAAGGTAGATATTAAGGCTCGTGCACTGTGTTGGAAGGGATGGCTGAGTCGATGGGATTTATAGGGAGGGGCCCGTGCATTTGTAGTCTGGGGAGGGCTCGTCCGGATATGTAAAGTAGGGCTCGATGCACGCATATCTTTGAAGGGAGAGCTCGTCAGGATAAATAGTATGAGCTAGATCCGCTGTGTTGAAGGAGAGCTCGTCAATGAATTTGTAGGGGAGGGCCGAATGCTGTTTGTAGTCTGAGGAGAAGGGCTCGTCACGTCTCATCGTAGGAGCTCGTCCGCCTGTGTTGAAGGGAGAGCTCATCAATGAGATTTGTAGACAGGAGCCCGTCTGCATGTATTACAAAGAAGGGCTCGTCCTGATAAATAGTAGGAGCTCGTCTGCCTATGCTGAAGGGAGAGCTCGTCCTGATAAATAGTAGGATCTCGTATGCCTGTGTTGAAGGGAGAGATCGTCAATGAGATTTGTAGGGAGGAGCCCCTCTGTTTGTAATATAGAGAAGCGCTCGTCCTGATAAATAGTAGGAGCTCGTCTGCCTGTGTTGAAGGGAGAGCTCGTCGATGATTTGTAGGGGAGGAAATGTTTGTAGTCTGAGAGGAAGGGCTCGTCCTGATAGATATTAGGAGCTCGTCTTCCTGTGTTGAAGGCGAGCTCGTCAATGAGATTAGTAGGGAGGAGCGATCTGTTTGTAGTACGAGGAGAAGGGCTCGTCTGTGTAGTAGAAGCTCGATGCACTGTGTTGAAGGGAGGCTCGTCAATGAGATTTGTAGGGAGGGCTTGTGCATTTGTAGTACGAGAGAAGGGCTGGAGTCACGATAAATAGTTGGGCTCGATGCACTGTGCGAAGCGAGAGCTACTCGTCAATGAGATTTGTAATGAGGAGGCAGATGCGATTTGTAGTCTGAAGAGCTCGTCCTGATAAATAGTAGGAGCTCGTCTGCCTGTGTTGAAGGGAGACCTCGTCAATGAGATTTGTAGGGAGGAGCTTGTCTTGTTTGTGAGTCTGAGAGAAGGGCTGGGTCGGATAAATGGTTAGACACGTCTTGCTTTGTCTTTGACGAGGCTCGTCGATGAAGGATTTGCAATGGGAGCCCGTCTGTTTGTAGTACAGAGAAGGGCTCGTCTGATAAATAGTAAGACTCGTGCTGTGTTGAAGGGGAGAGCTCGTCAATGAAGATTTGAGGGGAGCCGTGTTTGTAGTACGAGAGGGGGCTCGATCTGACATGAATAGTAGGAGCTCGTACACTTTGTCTTGAAGGGAGGCTCGTCCGATAAATCAAAGTAGGAGCTCGTCACTTTGTGTTGAGAGGGAGGCTCGTCGATAGGATTTGTAATAAGGGAGGGAGCCACGATACATTTGTAGTCTGAGAGAAGGGCTCGTGCGATAAATAGTAGGAAGCACAAATGCACTTTGTGTTGAAGGAGATCACCGTCAATGAGATTTGTAGGGAGAGCAGCACATTTGTAATCTCTGAGAAGAAGAGGCTAAAATCATGATAAATAGTAGGAGCTCGTGCACTTTGTGTATTGTTGAAGGTAGAGCTCGTCAATGAGATTTGTAGGGAGGAGCCCGTCTGTTTGAAGTACAGAGAATGGCTCGTCCTGATAGATAGTAGGAGCTCGTTTGACTGTGTTGAAGGGATAGCTCGTCAATGAGATTTGTAGGAAGGAGCCCGTCTGTTTGTTGTACAGAGAAGGGCACGTCCTGATAAATAGTAGGAGCTCGTCCGCCTGTGTTGAAGGGAGAGCTCGTCAATGAGATTTGTAGGGAGGAGCCCCGTGCATTTGTAGTCTGGGAGAAGGGGCCGTCCCGATGAATTAGTAAGATAAATGCACTTTTGTCTTTGAAGGGGAGAGCTCGTCGATGAGATTTGTAAGGGAGGAGCCCGTACATTTGAAGTTCGAGAGGAGAAGGAGCTCGTCTGATAGATAGTAGGAGCTCGTCTGACTGTGTTGAAGGGATAGCTCGTCAATGAGATTTGTAGGAAGGAGCCAGTCTGTTTGTTGTACAGAGAAGGGCACGTCCTGATAAATATTAGGAGCTCGTCCGCCTATGTTGAAGGGAGAGCTCGTCAATGAGATTTGTAGGGAGGGGGCCGTCTACATTTGTAGTCTGAGAGACGGGCTCGTCTTGACGTAAATAGTGGGCCTAAATGCACTTTGTCTTCCGAAGGGAGGAAGCTGATCAATGAGATTGTAAGGGAGGAGCCGTCGATTTGTAGTACGGGGAGAAGGGCTCGATCTGATAAATAATGAGCTTCGTCTGCTGTGTTGAAGGTAGAGCTCGTCAGTAAAGACTGTAGGGGAGGAGCCCGTGCATTTGAAGTCTGAGAGGAAGAGGGCTCGTCTGATAGATAGTAGGAGCTCGTCGGACATGTTGAAGGGGATAGCTCGTCAATGAAGTTTGTAGGAAGGAGCAAATCTGTTTGTTGTTGTCTGGAGAAGGCAAGATCTGATCAAATAGTAGAACTCGTCAGCGTGTTGAGGGAGGCTCGTCGATGGGATTTGTAGGGAGGAGCCAGTCTGTTTGTAATCTGAGGAGAAGGGCTCGATCACGATCAGTCAATAGGAACTCGTCTGCTGTCTTGAAGGAGAGCTCGTCAATAAGATTTGTAGGGAGGAGCTCGTGCATTTGCTCAAATACAAAGAAGGGCACAAATGATATATAGTAGGAGTTCGTCTGCTGTCTTTGAAGGAGAGCTGGAATGATAAATAGTAAGAGCTTCGTGCACTTTGTGTTGAAGAGAGCTCGTCGTGGGTATAGGGAGGAGCCGCCGTCACATTTTATGTCTGAGAGAAGGGCTCGTTCGAAATAGTTGGAGCTCGTCTGCTGCTGAAGCGGGAGCTCTTAGAGCTAAGGATTTGTAATGAGGCCGTATGTTGCTAGTGAGAGAAGGGCTCGATCCGATAAATAGTAGGAGCTCGATGCACTGTGTTGAAGGAGAGCTCGTCCAATGAGATTTGTAGGGAGGGGCAGATGCATTTTTATGTGGCTCCTGGAGGGCTCGATCTGGGACAAATGGTTGGGCTCGTCTGCTGTGTTGAAGGGAGAGCTCGTCGTGGGATTGTAGGGGAGGAGCCCGTCTGTTTGAGAGTACGGAAGGGCTAGATCCGATGAATAGTTGGACCTCGTGCACTGTGTTGAAGGAGATCTCGTCAATGAGATTTGTAATGGAGGGCCCGATCTGTTTGTAGTGCTGAGGAGAAGGGCTCGATCTTGATGTATAGTAGGAGCTCGTCGCTGTCTTTGAAGGGGAGAGCTCGTCGATGAAGATTTGTAGGGGAGGGCCGTCATTTAGTCTGAGAGAAGGGCTTGTCACGATAGATGAGTAGGAGCTCGTCCGCCTGTATTGAAGGGAGAGCTCGTCAATGAGATTTGTATAGAAGAGCTCGTCTGTTTGTTGTAAAGAGAGAAGGGCACGTCTGATAATCTTAGAGCTCGTCACTTTGTGTAGAAGGGAGAGCTCGTCGATGGATTTGTGGGAGGAGCCCTGCATTTGGTACGAGAGACGGGCTGGGTCTACGATAGTTAAAATAGGAACTGGAATGCACTTTGTCTTTGAAGGGGCTGAAATCAATGAGATTTGTAGGGGAGGAGCTCGTCTTGTTTATGAAATATAAAGAAGGGCTCGATCTGATATATAGTAGGAACTCCGTGCGCACATCTTTGAAGGAGAGCTCGTCTGAGAAATAGTAAAGAGCTCGTCCACTTTGTGTTCAGAGGAGAGCTCGTCAATGTTTGTAGGAGGAGCCCGTCTGTTTGTAGTACAGAGAAGGGCTCGTTCTGATAAATAGTAGAACTCGTTTGCACATTGTGTTGAAGGAGGGCTCGTCAATGAAATTTGAAGGGAGGAGCGATCTGGCATGTAGTCTGAGAGAAGGGCCTCGATCACGACATTAAATAGTAGAACTCGTCTGCCTATCTTTGAAGGGAGAGCTCGATCTGATAAATAGTAGGAGCTGGAATCACGCTGTGTTGAAGGAGAGCTCGTCGATGAGATTTGTAGGGAGGAACCGTACATTTGTAGTCTGGGAGAGGGCTCAAATCACGATAAATAGTAATGGAGCTCGTCCGCTGTGTTGAAGGGAGAAGCTCATCAATGAAGATTTGTAGACGAGGAGCCGATGCGCATGTATTACAAGAAGGGCTCGATCTGATAAATAGTAAATTTCGTCTGCACTTTATCTTTGAAGGGAGAGCTCGTCCTGATAAATAGTAGGATCTCGTATGCCTGTGTTGAAGGGAGAGATCGTCAATGAGATTTGTAGGGAGGAGCCCCTCTGTTTGTAATATATGAAGGCGCTCGATCCGATATTAAATAGTAGGGCTCGTGCACTTTGTGTTGAAGGAGAGAGCTCGTCAATGGGGTGTAGGAGGAGCACGTTCCTTAGTCTGAGAGAGAAGGGCTCGATCCGATAGATATTAGACTCGTCTTCTGTGTTGAAGAGAGCGAGGCTCGTCGGAGTGGATGTGGGGGGAGGGCCGGGTGTTTACATGTAGTCTGAGAGAAGGGCTCGTCCTAATGTGTAAAGTAGAAACGATGCTACTTGCTGTGTTGGAAGGGAGGCTCGTCAATGAGATTTATGTAGGGAGGAGCTTATGCATTTGTAGTACAGAGAAGGGTCGTCTGATAAATAGTTAGACTCGTCTGCTTTGTCTTGAAGCGAGAGCTGGTAGTAAAGTTGTAATGAGGCCCGTCACGATTTGGCAGTACAAGAAGGCTCGTCTGATAAATAGTAGGAGCTCGATGCGCACTTTGTGTTGAAGGAGACCTGGAATCAATGAAGTTTGTAGGGGAGGAGCTTGTGCATTTGCTGAAGTCTGGAAGGGCACGATCCGGATAAATAGTTAGACACGTGCACTGTCTTGACGAGAGCTCGTCAATGAGATTGTAATGAGGAGCAGATGCTGTTTGTAGTCTGAGATGGGGGCTCGTGATAAATAGTAGGAGCTCGATCTGCTGTGTTGAAGGAGAGCTTCGTCCCGATGAGACTAGCCAAAGGGGAGGAGCCGGAAATGCATTTATGGCATCAGAGGAAGGCTCGTCTGACGCTGTGAATAATAAGGCTTCGTCTGCTGTCTTGAAGAGGAAGCTTCGTCACGATAAATCGTAGGAAACTCGTCCGCTGTGTTGAAGGCTTCGTCAATAGGCCCCAGCCAGGAGCAAATGCATTTGTAATACGAAGAAAGAGGCTTCGTCACGATATTAAATAATGGAAACTCGTCACTGTGTTGAAGGGAGAGCACGTCAATGAGATTTGTAGGGAGGAGCCCGACTGTTTGTAGTACAGTGAAGGGCTCGTCATGATAAATAGTAGAGACTCGTACACTTTGTGTTGAAGAGTAGAGCTTCGTCAATGAGATTTATGGGAGGAGCCGATGCATTTGAAATCTGAAGAATGGCTAAGTCTGATGGAGGAGATAGTAGAGCTCGTTGAGCGTGTTGAAGGAATGGCTCGTCAATGAATTTGTAGGAAGGAGCCCGTCTACATTTGTTGTACGAGAGAAAGACACGTCTGATAAATAGTAGGAGCTCGTCACGTGTTGAAGGAGAGCTCGTCGATGAGATTTGCAAGGGAGGCCCGTGGGTGCGAATGCAGAGGGCTCGTCACGATGGATTAGTAAAGATTCGTGCACTTTGTCTGGCTGAAGGAGAGCTCGTCAATGAGATTTGTAGGAGGGAGCCCGTGGTGGAAGTTGGTCGAGAGAAGGGCTCGTCACGATAGATAGTAGGAGCTCGTCGAATTGTGTTGGAAGGGATAGCTATCCCAGTAAGGGCCCATAATAGGAAGAACCCGATCCCATTTGTTTGTGAGAGAAGGGGCACGTCTTTACGATAAATATTAGGAGCTCGTCCGCCTATGTTGGAAGGCTCGTCAATGAGATTTGTAGGGAGGGCCGATCATTTGTAGTACGAGAGACCGGGCTCGTCTTCGATAAATAGTGGGGAGCTGATGCACTTTGTCTTTGAAGGGAAGCTCGTCAGTAAAGATTGTAGGGGAGGAGCAGATGCGTTTTGTGGCGTCTGAGAGAAGGGCTCAAATCACGATAAATAATGGAGCTAAAATGCACACTGTGTTGAAGAGTAGAGCTACATCCAGTAAGAGACATGGGAGGAGCAGTCTGTTTAGAGTCTGAGAGAAGGGCTAGATCTGATGAAACTAAATATACAGGGCTCGTCGGACATGTTGAAGGGATAGCTCGTCAATGAGATTTGTAGGAAGGAGCCCGTCTGTTTGTTGTACAGAGAAGGGCACGTCCTGATAAATAGTAGGAGCTCGTCCGCCTGTGTTGAAGGGAGAGCTCGTCAATGAGATTTGTAGGGAGGAGCCCGTCTGTTTGTAGTACGAGAGAGGAGGCTCGTCTGATGGTGTAGGAACTCGTGCACTGTCTTGAGAGGGAGAGCTCGTCAATGAGATTTGTAGGGAGGGCTCGTGCATTTGCCTAGTACAAGAAGGCTCGATCTTTGATATATAGTAGGAGTGCCGTGCACTTTGTCTTTGGGAGAGCTCGTCTTTGATAAATAGTAGTAGAGCTGCGATGCACTGTGTTGAAGAGAGCTCGTCGGTAAGGATTTGTAGGGAGGAGCCGGAATGCATTTATGTCTGAGAGAAGGGCTCGTTACGATAAATAGTTAGACTCGTGCACTGCTTGACGGGAGCTCTTCAATGAGATTTGTAAAGAGGAGCCCGTATGTTTGTAGTACAGAGAAGGGCTCGATCTACGATAAATAGTAGGAGCTCGTCTGCTTTGTGTTGAAGGGGAGAGCTCGTCAATGGATTTGTAAGGGGAGGAGCCCGTCTGTTTATGTAATCTGAGAGAAAGGGCTCGTCTGATCAAATGGATTGGGCTCGATGCTGTGTTGAGGAGGCTCGTCAATGAGATTTGTGAGGGGAGGGCCGAGATGTTTGAAGTGCGAGGGAAGGCTCGTGTGGGAATAGTTGGACCTCGTGCATGCTTTGTGTTGAAGGGAGATCTCGTCAATGGGGACTGTGGAGGAGCCCGTCTGTTTGTGAAGTGCAGAGAAGGGCTCAAATCTTGATATATAGTAGAGCTCGTCTGCTGTCTTTGAAGGAGAGCTAAATGATAAAGATTTGTAGGGAGGCAGAGTATTTGGGGAAATGCGAGAGAAGGGCTTGTCCTGATAGATAGTAGGAGCTCGTCTGACTGTGTTGAAGGGAGAGCTCGTCAATGAGATTTGTAGGGAGGAGCCCGTCTGTTTGTTGTAAAGAGAAGGGCACGTCCTGATAAATAGTAGGAGCTCGTCCGCCTGTGTAGAAGGGAGAGCTCGTCAATGGTGTAGGGAGGGCCGGTGCGTTTGTAGTACGAGAGGACGGGCTCGTCTGGATTAGTAGGAACTCGTCTTACTTTGTCTTTGGAAAGGGAGGCACGTCAGCCCAATGAGATTTGTAGGAGGAGCTCGTGTTTGAGTATAAAGGAAGGGCTCGTCCTGTTGATATATAGTAGAGGCTGTCTTGCACTTTGTCTTTGGAAGGGAGAGCTCGTCCTGAGAAATAGTAAGAGCTCGTCCGCCTGTGTTGAAGGGAGAGCTCGTCAATGAGATTTGTAGAGAGGAGCCCGTCTGTTTGTAGTACAGAGAAGGGCTCGTCCTGATAAATAGTAGGAGCTCGTTTGCCTGTGTTGAAGGGAGAGCTCGTCAATGAGATTTGTAGGGAGGAGCCCGTCTGCATGTAGTACAGAGAAGGGCTCGTCCTGATAAATAGTAGGAGCTCGATGCACATCTTTGAAGGAGAGCTCAGATCTGATAAATAGTAGGGCTCGATCCGCTGTGTTGAAGGGAGAGCTCGTCAATGCGATTTGCAGGGAGGAGCCCGTCTGTTTGTGTAGTCTGAGAGAAGGGCTAAGTGATAAATAGTAGGAGCTCGTCTGCTGTGTTGGAAGGAGAGCTCGTCGATGAGACTGTAGGGAGGAGCCGTCTGTTTGAGGTCTGAGGGAAGGGCTCGTGCGATGGAATAGTGGGACCTAAATGCACTGTGTTGAAAGGAGATCTAGATCAATGGGATTTGTATGGAAGACCCGATACGTTTGTGGCGTGCAGAGAGGGCTCGATCTTGATATATAGTAGGGCTCGTCTCCTGTCTTGAGAAAGGAGGCTCGTCCCAGTAGGATTTGTAGAAAGGAGCCCGTCTGTTTGGAGTCTGGAAGAGAACAGTCGTCAGTCAGTAGGAGCTCGTCGTGTGTTGAAGGGAGGCTCAGATCAATGAATTTGTGAGAGGGCCCGATCTGTTTGTAGTACGAGAGAAGGGCTCGTCTGATGTAAATAGTAGGGCTCGTGCACTTTGTTTGAAGGGAGAGCTCGTCGATGAGATTTGTAGGGAGGAGCCCGTGCATGTATCTGAAGAAGGGGCTAGATCTGATAAATGAAATAGGGCTCGATACGCCTATCTTTGAGAAAGGGAGAGCTCGTCACTGATAAATAGATGGAGGCTCGATCCTTTGTGTTGAAGGGAGAGCTCGTCAGTAAGATTTGTAGGGAGAGCCTCTTGTTTGTAATATAAGCGCTCGTCTGATAAATAGTAGGAGCTCGTGCACTTTGTGTGTTGGAAGGAGAGCTCGTCAATGAGATTTGTAGGGAGGAGCCCGTCTGTTTGTAGTACAGAGAAGGGCTCGTCCTGATAGATATTAGGAGCTCGTCTACCTGTGTTGAAGGGCGAGCTCGTCAATGAGATTAGTAGGGAGGGCAGGTCGATTTTGTAGTACGGAGGGAGGGCTCGATCTAATATATGGTAGGCACAGATGCGCTTGTGTTGGGGAGAGCTCGTCAATGAGATTTGTAGGGGAGGAAGCATGCATTTTGTCTGAGAGAAGGGCTCGTCTGATAAATAGTTAGACTCGTCTTGCCTATGCCAAAGCGAGCTACGTCAATGAGATTTGTAATGAGGAGCCCGTCTGTTTGAAGTACAGAGAAGGGCTCGTCCTGATAAATAGTAGGAGCTCGTCTGCCTGTGTTGAAGGGAGACCTCGTCAATGAGATTTGTAGGGAGGAGCCCGTACGTTTGCTCTGAGGAGAGCTGATCTGACGGGGATAATCAGGGCTCGATGCACTGTCTTTGAAGGGAGAGGCTCGATGATAAATAGTAGAGACTCGTCGCCTCTGTTGAAGGAGGCTCGTCGATGGGATTTGTGTGAGGGAGGGCAGATCTATTTGTAGTACAGGAGAAGGGCTAGATCCGATGGTGAAGTAGGGCCTAGATGCGCTGGTGTTGTGGAAGGGAGGAGCTCGATCAATGAGATTTAACAGGGAGGAGCCAGATGCGCATGTAGCGTCTGAGAGAAGGGATGGGTGCGATAGAATGGCAGGAACTCGATGTACTGCTATCTTTGAAGGGAGAGCTTCGTTTTTGATAAATAGTAGGAGCTCGTCGCTTGTGTGTTGGAAAGGGAGAGCTCGTCAATGCAGATTTGTAGGGAGGAGCCCTCGTTTGTTTGTAAAAATACGAGAGAAGGGCCTCAAATCTGGATAAATGAGTAGGAGCTCGTTTACTTTTTGTGTTGGAAGGGGAGGCTTGTCAATGAGATTTGTAGGGAGGAGCCGATGCACGTGTATGAATCTGAAGAAGGGCTAAATCTGATAAATAGTAGAACTCGTCTGCCCTATCTTTGAAGGAGAGCGTCTGATAAATAGTAGGAGCTCGTCGCTTGTGTTGAAGGGAGAGCTCGTCAATGAGATTTGTAGGGAGGAGCCCGTCTGTTTGTAGTATAGAGAAGGGCTCGTCCTGATAAATAGTAGGCTCGTGCTGTGTTGAAGGGAGGCTCGTCGTGGACTGTAGGGGAGGAGCCCTTACGTTGTGAGAGAAGGGCTCATCGTGATAGATATTAGAGACTCGATGCTGCTTGGGTGTTGAGAGGAGGCTCGTCAATGAGAGTACAGGGAGGAGCCCGTCTGTTTGTAGTACAGAGAAGTGCTCGTCCTAAAATATAGTAGGAGCTCGTTCTTCTGTGTTGAAGGGAGAACTCGTCAATGAGATTGGTAAAGGGGAGCCCGTCTGTTTGTAGTACAGAGAATGGCTCGTCCCGATTGATAGTAGGAGCTCGTCTTCCTGTGTTGAAGGGAGAGCTCGTCAATGAGATTTATAGGGAGGAGCCCGTCTGTTTGTAATCTCTGAAGAAGGGCTCGTGCGATATATATTAGCTGTGCCTTTGTGAATCAGGGATGGCTCGTCGGTAAGTTTGTAGGGGCAGATACGTTTGGCAGTCTGAGGAAGGGCTCGTCTTGATAAATAGTAGGAGCTTTTACCTTGTGTTGAAGGAGGCTCGTCAAAGATTTGTAAGGGAGGGCCCCGTGCATTTCAGGAGTTACGGAGGAGGAAGGGCTCGTCTGGCAGAGTCAGTAGGAGCTCGTGCACTTTGTGTTGAAGGAAGAGCTGTACGATGGGATTTGTAGGGAGGGCCCGATCATTTGTAGTACGAGAGAAGGGCTCGTCTAGACATATAGTAAGGAGCTAGTGCACTTTGTGTGTTGAAGGGAGAGCTCGTCAATGAGATTTGTAGGGAGGAGCCCGTGTGTTTGTAGTACAGAGAAGGGCTCGTCCTGATAGATATTAGGAGCTCGTTTGCCTGTGTTGAAGGGCGAGCTCGTCAATGAGATTAGTAGGGAGGAGCCCGTCTGTTTGTAGTACAGAGAAGGGTTCGTCCTAATATATAGTGAGCCTTCGTGCTGTGTTGAAGGAGAGCTCGTGTGAGATTGTAAGGGAGGGAGCCACGTTTGTTTGTAGTGTCTGAGTGAAGGGCTCGTCCTGATAGATAGTAGGAGCTCGTCTGCCTGTGTTGAAGGGAGAGCTCGTCCTGATAAATAGTAGGAGCTCGTCCGCCTGTGTTGAAGGGAGAGCTCGTCAATGAGATTTGTAGGGAGGAGCCCGTCTGTTTGTAGTATAGAGAAGGGCTCGTCCTGATAAATAGTAGGAGGAGCTCGTCAACTCATGACCCAGAGAGAGCTGCGTGGTAAGGAATTTGAGGAGGAGCCCGTGTGTTTGTAGTACAGAGAAGGGCTCGTCTTGATAGATATTAGGAGCTCACACTTTTTGTGTTGAGGGCGACTCGTCAGTAGGGTGTTAGTAAAGGAGAGCCCGTGCGTTTGTAGTGGAAGGTTTAGATCCTGTGTATGAGTAGAGCTCGTCTGCTGTGTTGAAGGGAGGCTCGTCAGTGAGGATTTGTAGGAAGGGCCGAGATGCGTTTGTAGTACGGAGGGCTGGAGTTTGATAAATGGTTGGGGCTCGTGCACGTGTTTGAGAGGGAGGCTCGTCAATGGGATTTGTAATGAGGGCCCGTCTGTTTGTAGTACGGGAGAAGGGCTCGTCTGAGGATAAATAGTAGGAGCTCGTCTGCTGTGTTGAAGAAGCTCGTCGATGGGATTTGTGGGGAGGAGCCGAGTCGGTTTGTAAATGTCTGAGAGGAAGGGCTCGTCCTGATAGATAGTAGGAGCTCGTCTGCCTGTGCTGAAGGGAGAGCTCGTCCTGATAAATAGTAGGAGCTCGTCCGCCTCTGTTGAAGGGAGAGCTTGTCAATGAGATTTGTAGGGAGGAGCCCGATGTTTGTAATCTGAGAGAGAACAGATCGATCAATAATATAGCCGACTTATGCTGCGTGTGTTGAAGAGTAGAGCTCAGTATTAAGAGATTTGCGAGAGGAGCAGTGTTTGAGAAGTGAGAGAAGGGCTGGGTGATGGAGATAGTAGGAGCTCGTGCGGCGTGTTGAAGGAGAGCTCGTCAATGAGTGCAGGAGAAGCCCATGCATTTGTTGTCTGAGAGAAGGGAGCGTCTGATAAATAGTAGAGGCTGTCTTTGTGTTGGAAGGGAGAGCTCGTCAGTGAAGGAATTTGTAGGAGGCAGGTGTTTGTAGTGAGGAGAAGGGCTCGTCTTGATGGGATAGTATAAGCTCGTGCTTGTCTTTGAAGGGAGGGGGCTCAAGTGGCTAAGTTGTAGGGAGGGCACGTACGATTATGTGTAGTACAGGAGAAGGACGTCTGATATAGTGAGACTCGTCAAGTAAATAGTAGAGGCTGAATCCGCACAATCGTGTTGAAGGAGGGAAGAACAGTCAATGAGAATTTGTAGGGGAGGAGCGAGTAAGTTTGTAGTATAGAGAGGGCTAGATCTGATAAATAGTAGGGCTACGTGCGCTGTGTTGAAGGGAGGCTCGTCGATGAGTTTGTGGGGAGGAGCCCGTGCGCATGTAGTCACGTAGGAGGACAGTCACGATGTTAAATAAACCTGGGCTAAATGCGCCTATCTTTGGCGAAGGAGGCTCGTCGGGTAAATAGTAGGAGCTAGATCCGCTTTGTGTTGGAAGGGAGGCTGATTAATGGTGTAGGGAGGAGCCCGATACATTTATAGTATAAAGGGCTCGTCTGACCAATAGTAGGCTAGATGCGCTGTGTTGAAGGTGGGGCTAGTCGTGGGATTTGTAGGGAGGCCATACGTTTGTAGTCTGAAGAAGGGCTCGTCGTGGAAATATTGGGAGCTCGTCTGCACGTGTGTTGAAGAGGCTGCGTCAATGAGATTTGTAGGGGGGAGCCCGTCTGTTTGTAGTACGAGAGAAGGGGCTGAAATCACGATGTATAGTAGGAGCTCGTCCTTTGTGTTGGAGAAGGGAGGCTCGTCGATGGGATTTTTAGGGAGGGCAGGTGTTTGTAGTGCGAGGAGGAAGGGGCTCGTCACGATAGATAGTAGGAGCTCGTCTTCTGTGAAGGGAGGCTCGTCAATGAAGTTTGAAGGGAGCCCGTCTGTTTGTAGTATATAGAGGAAGGACTAGACACGATGTCTTATAATTAGAAGCTCGTCTTGCTGTGTTGAAGAGCTCGTCGATGAGATTTGTAGGGGAGGGCCGTCTGTTTGCATAGTGCAGAGAAGGGCTCGTCGATCATTAAATAGTTGAAGCTCGTGCGCGTGAAGGGAGGCTCGTCAATGGATTTGTAATGGGGCCCGTCGTTTGTGAGTAAGGAGAAGGGGCTCGTCACGATAAATAGTAGGGCTCGTGCGCGTGTGTTGGAAGGGACAGCTCGTCGATGGGTTTGCAGGAGGGCCGTCTGTTTGTAATCTGTGAAAGGGCTCGTCTGATTAGATAGTAGGAGCTCGTGCACTGTCTTTGAAGGAGAAGCTCCTCTTGCACTGCTTTGATAAATAGTAGGGCTCGATAGCCTACATTGAAGGGAGTGCTTGTCGATGAAGGATTTGTAGGGAGGAGCCGATGCGTTTATGTGAAATGCGAGGGGAGGGCTCGATCGATAAATAATAGGAGCTCGTCTGCTGTGTTGGGGGCTCGTCAATGAAGGATTGTAGGGGAGGAGCCCGTCTGTTTGAAGTCTGAGAGAAGGGCTCGTGTCCCGATGTAGTAGAGCTGTCATTGTGTTGAAGGAGAGCTCGTCAGTAAAGTTGTAGGGAGCCACGTGTGTTTGTAATGAGAGAAGGGGCTCGTCTGCGATAGATATTAGGAGCTGTTTTGCTGTGTTGGAAGGGGCCGAGCTCGTCGATGGATTAGTGGGGAGAGGCCCGTACGTTTGTAATAGTGAGAGAAGGGCTCGTCTGATGATAAATGTTGAAGCTTCGTCTGCTGTGTGTTTGAAGGAGAGCTCGTCAATGAGATTTGTAGGGAGAAGAGCCCGAATACGTTTGTAGTCTGGAAGAAGGGCTCGTCGATGGAAATAGTAGGAGCTCGTGCACTTTGTCTTGCTGAAGGAAACTCGTCGATAAATAGTAGGAGCTCGTCCCGCCTACATTGAAGGGAGAGCTTTGTCAATGAGAAGATTTGTAGGAGGAGCACGTCGGTTTATGTCTGAGAGAAGGGCTCGTCCTGATAAATAATAGGAGCTCGTCCGCCTGTGTTTAAAGGAGAGCTCGTCAATGAGATTTGTAGGGAGGAGCCCCTCTGTTTATAGTATAGAGAAGGGCTCGTCCTGATAAATAGTAGGAGCTCGTCTGCTGTGTTGCTTGAAGGAGAGCTCGTCGATAGGGACTGTAGAGGAGAGGGAGCAGAGTGTGTTTATGGCAAAATACAGGTGGGGGGCTGTCTTGATAGATATTAGGAGCTCGTCGGCCTGTGTTGAAGGGCGAGCTCGTCAATGAGATTAGTAGGAGGAGCATGTTTGTAGTACGAGAGGGTTCGATCACTGTCCTGCATAGTAGAGCTCTTTTTGTGTTGAAGGGAGGCCGTCAGTGAAAGTTTGTAGGGAGAGCCCGTCTGTTGGCAATCAGAGAAGGGCTGAATCACGATCAAATAGTTGAAATAGTCTGCTGTGTGCTGAAGAGAGAGCTCGTCGATGAGATTTGTAATGAGGGCAGATGCATTTGTGTACAGTGGGAGAAGGGGCTCAGATCTTTGATGATAGTAGGGCTCGTCTACAGTGTTGAAGGAGGCTCGTCAATGAGATTGTAGGGAGGGCCGGAGTGCATGTAGTACATGTGAAGGGCTCGTCCGATAAATAGTAGGAGCTCGATGCCGCCTATCTTGAAGGAGAGCTCGTCTGATAAATAAGTAGGAGCTTCGTCCTTTGTGGTAAGGGAGAGCTAATTAATGAGACTTGCAAGGGGAGGAGCCCGTCATTTGCTTGTAGTATGAGAAGGGGCTGATCAGATATAATGAGCTCAATGCACTGTGTTGAAGGTAGAGGCTCGTCAATGAATTTGTAGGGAGGGGCCTTGTTTGTAGTCTGAGAGGGGCTCGTCGATAGATATTAGGAGCTCGTTTACTGTGTTGAAGAGAGCTAAGATGGTGTGAAAAGATTGCTGAGAGAGGAGCAGATCTGTTTGTAGTCTGAGAGAAGGGGCTCGTCAGGATATAGTAAGGGCTGTGCTTTGTGTTGAAGGGAGGCTCGTCGTAGATTTGTAGGGAAGGCCGTGTTGTAGTGCAGAGAAGGGCTCGTCCTGATATATAGTAGAAGCTTCGATGCACTTTTGTGTTGGAAGGGAGGCTCGTCGTGAGATTTGTAGGGAGGAGCCAGTTTGTTTTGTAGTACGAGAGAGACAGAGTGATGTAAATAAGTTGAAGCTGGAAATGCACTTTTGTCTTGAGAGGAGGCTAGATCAATGGATTATGACCAGGAGCGTCTGTTTGCGTCTGAGAGGAAGGGCTCGTCTGATAAATAGTGGAGCTCGTACACTTTGTGTTGAAGGGAGGCTTCGTCGATGAGATTTGTAGGGAGGGCAGATCTGTTTGTAGTGCGGAGAGGACGATGATCTGGAATGTAGGAGCTCGTGCACTTTGTCAGGGAGGCTCGGTCTGATGGAATGGCCCAGGAGCTCAAGTCTCTGATGAAGGAGCTTGTCAATGAATTAATGGAGGAGCCATTGTTTGTGTAGCATCTGAAGAAGGGCTTCGTCTTGATAAATAATGGAGCACAAGTACACTTTGTCATTTGAAGAAGGTAGAGCTAAAGTGATGAATTTGCGGGGAGGAGCATGCATTTGGCAGAGAATCAGAAGGGCTTTTTGTCTGTCAGATGTATTAGGAGCTGATAGTGTTGAAGAGCTGGAGTCAGTAAGATTGCCCAGGAGGCATCTGTTTACATGTGCAGGAGAGGACACGTCACGATAGAAAATAGTAAAGGAGCTCGTGCTTTGTGATCTTGAAGGAAGCTCGTCGATGGGTATTGTAGGGAGAGCCAGAAATGCAGGCTTTGCTAGTCTGAGAAGAAGGCTCGTCTTGATAGATAGTATAAGCTCGTGCATCTTGAAGCGAGCTACGTGTCAGGAATTTGTAGGAGGAGCCCGTCTGTTTGTAAATGCGAGAGAAGGGCTGTCCTGGCAAATAGTATTTCGTACACTTTGTGTTGAAGGGAGAGCTAGATCGAATGAATTGTAAGGAGGCAGTGCGCATATGAATACAAGAACAGTCACGATAAATAATGGAGGCTCGTCTGCTTTATGTTAGGCTAGAGAGCTGGAGTGCAATGTTAATAGTGAGGAACTAGTCATTGTTGAAGGAAACTGTCAATGAGTTTTAGGGAGCCCCTCACATTTGTAGTACTTAGAAGGGGCTCGTGATAAATAGTAGGAGCTTGTACTTTGTGTTGAGAGAGGCTGTCGATGAGATTTGTAAGGGGAGGAGCTTGGAGTGTGTTTTGTGTCTGAGAGAAGGGCTCGATCGTGATATTAGGAGCTCGTTTTTGTGTTGAAGAGAGCGAGCTGCGTCAATGGATAGTAAGGAGGAGCAGGTGCGTTTGTAGCTCTGGACAAGGGTTCGTCTAATATATAGTAAACTCTTACACTTTGTGTGAAGGGAGAGCTCGTCAATGAGATATGTAGGGAGGAGCTCGTCTGTTGTAGTGGAGAAGGGCTCGTCTTTGATAAATAGTTAAAGCTCGTGCACTTTGTCTTTGAAGGAGCACAAGTCAATGAGGATTTGTAATGAGGGCGGAATGTTTGTAGTCTGAAGTTCTCGATCACGATAAGAAATAGTAGGAGCTGTCACACTTTCATGGTGTTGAAGGAGGCTCGTCAATGAGATTTGTAGGGAGGAGCCACGTACGATTTGTAGTGCGAGAGAGAAGGGCTGCGATCCCGATCAGATGCCCGAGGAGCTCGATGCACTGTCTTGAAGGGAGAGCTCGTCACGATAAATAGTAAGACTCGTCACGCCTCTGTTGAGGAGAGCTTGTCAATGAAGATTTGTGGGAGGGCAGATACGATTTGTAGTCTGAGAGAAGGGCTCGTCTACGATAAATAATAGGAGCTCGTCTGCTGTGTTGGAAGGTAGAACTCGTCCCGATGAGTTTGTAGGGAGGAGCCGTCTGTTTTGAAGTCTGGAGAGGCTCGTCAGTGGGTAATGGAGCTCGCGTCGGAGGCTTGTGTTGAAGGAGAGCTCGTCAGTAGAGATTTGTAAGGGGAGGAGCCCACGTCTGTTTGTTGTCGAGAAGGGCCGTCCGATAAATAGTAGAGCTCGTGCTGTGTTGAAGGGAGAGCTCGTCCTGGATTTGTAGGGAGGAGCCCGTCTGTTTGTAGTACAGAGAAGGGCTCGTCTTGATAGATAGTATAAGCTGTCTGCTGTCTTTGAAGGAGAGCTCGTCATTGATTGTAAGGGAGGGGCCCATGCGGTATTAGTGAGAGAAGGGCTCGTCTGATATATAGTAAGAACGTACCTTGTCTTTGAAGGGAGAGCTCGCGATAAATAGTGGGAGCTCACGTCACTTTGTGTTGAAGGGAGAGCTCGTCGATGAATTTAGTAAGGGAGGAAGCGATCTGTTTGTAGTATAGAGAAGGGCTCGTCACGATAAATAATGGAGCTCAGTGTGCTGTGTTGAAGGGAGGCTCGTCAATGGATTTGTAGGGAGGAGCCGTCTGCATGTAGTATAAGACGGGCTCGATCTGATAAATAGTAGGAAACTCGTCACACCTATCTTTGAAAGGAGAGCTGGCTCTGTTTAAACCAGTGCAGGACTTGCAGGCAAAACATGTTTGAGAGGAGGCTTGGTTGGCAGAGTTTGGGAGAGGACTGTGTTATGCCTCAAGAAGGGCTGTAATAATTAAGCTCAGCCTTTTTGTGTGAAGAGTGAGGCAGTAGACGAGTGGGGAGCCACTTTGACAGCATTCGAAGGAGACTCAAAGTGCAGACTCAATCATGGGAGCTGTTTCACATATTTTGTTATTGAAGGAAGCTGTAGTAACAAGGAATTTTTGAAGGCCGTGTTACCAGCTGAGGAGCTAGTCATCCTCTCGGCTTTATGGAGCCTTCAGTCTTTATATTAGAAGGGCTTCAATCGTGACAGTGTGGGGGCGTTGTTTGTGGAGAGGCAGTGCGGCTCAGTGAGTAGAGCTGTCTTTGCTGCCGAGAGGCTTGTGTGGGATTTTTGAAGGCTGTGGGCTTCTTGTGGGAGGAAACTTGTCTGCGCCTGTTAAGCCAGCCACATGGCCCCAGAAGGAAGCTGTGACTAGTTGCAGGGCTGACCGACTACATTCAGGCTGACCGATGTGTGTTGGGACTGCTCTTTGTGACCAAAGGAAGGCTGTCATGATTTGCACAGAGGCTGTTTCATTTCCGGATTGGAGAGGAGGCTGTCACTGGCAGAGATCAAATAGAAACCGTCTGCTGTCATGAAGGAAGCTGATCAGTGAATTGGGGAGGGCATATTTGCATGAGAGAGAACATCCGACAGCTTGGGAGGCTTGAGCATACGCTGCAGAGAGGCTTTGTGCGTAATAATGAAACTCTCGTCACTTTGTGTGAAGGAGGAGCTGTCACGTCAGTGGCAGGAGGAGCCGTCCTGTTTGTAATCAGGAGAGAGGGGCTGATCACTGATGCCTCAAGCAGGAGCTCGATGCGCATGTGTTGAAGGAGAGGGGCTCGTCAAGATTTGTAGGAAGAGCCCGTCACGCATGTAATACAAAGAAGAACAGATGATAAATAGTAGGAGCTCAATGCGCTTATCTTTGAAGGAGGCTCGTGCGATAAATAGTAGGAGCTCGTCACTTTGTGTTGAAGAGAGCTCATTCATTAAATTTAACATGGAGGGGGCCCTACGATTTGTAGTAGTATAGACAAGGGCTCGTCTTGATAAATAGTAGAAGACTCGTGCACTTTGTGTTGGAGGAGAGCTCGTCAAATGAGACTAATAAGGAACTGTCTGTTTGTAGTGCAGAGAAGGGCTAGTCACACACGATAGATAATGGGAGCTCGTGCGCACGTGCTTAGAAGGGAGGAGCTAGATCTTTGATAAATAGTAGGAGCTCGTCCGATTGTGTTGAAGGGAGAGCTCGTCAATGAGATTTGTAGGGAAGAGCCCGTCACATTTGTAGTCTGGAGAAGGGGCTGATCCTGTATGCATATAGTGGAAGCTCGTGCACTTTTGTGTTAAAGGAGGCTCGTCGATGAGATTTGGGAGGAGCACAATGCGTTTGTGTACACAGGAAGGGCCGATCGATAGATTTGAGTAGGAGCTCGTCTGCACATCTTTGAAGGAGGCTGAGTCACAAAATCACGATGAGTAGAACTCAGATCAGTATTGGTGAAGGAGGCTCGTCAATGGGTTGTGTGGGAAGACTGATGTTTATGTAGTCTGGAGAAGGGCTCGTCTGATAAATGACAGGAGCCGTCTGCACTTTGTGTTGAAGGAGGCTCGTGATGAGATCGTAGGGAGGAGCAGTGCGCATGTAATCTGAGAAGGGGATACAGTCGCACTCTTTATAAATAGTAGGCTGAAATGCGCCTATCTTTGAAGGGAGGAGCTGATCTGATATCAAATAGTAGGAGCTAAGATCAGCTGTGTTGAAGGGAGGAACTCGTTGATAAGGATTTGTAGGGAGGAGCCCTTGTTTGTAGTATAGAGAAGGGCTCGATCACGATAAATAGTGGGAGCTCGATGCACTGTCTTTGAAGGAGAGCAGTCGTGAATTTGTAGGGAGGAGCGTCACATTTGTAGTATAGAGAAGGCTGATCACGATAGATAAATAGGAGTTGTTTGCTGTGTTGAGAAGGAGCGAGCTGTTAGTGTAGGGATGAGTAAGGAGGGCCGTGTTGTAGTGGAGAAGGGCTCGTCACGATAAATAGTGGGAGCTCGTGCGCTGTGTTGAAGAGCTCGATCAATGAGATTTGTAGGGAGGAGCCGTGCACGTAAATTCAAAGAGAACTCAAGATGATAAATAGTAGGAGCTCGTCGGCTATGTGCTGCAAGGGAGAGCTCAGTGCGATGATAAATAGTAGGAGCTGTAGCTGTGTTGGAAGGGAGAACTCGTCAATGAGATTTGTAGGGAGGAGCCCGTCTGTTTGTAGTATGCTAGAAGAGGGGCTGGAGTCACGGGTAATGGTAGGAGCTCGTGCACGTGTTGAAGGAGGCTCGTCAAGTGAGATTTGTAGGGAGGGCCGTCTGTTTGTAATCTGAGAGAAGGGCTCGTCCACGATATAGATATTAGGAGCTCGTTTGAGGCGTGTTGAAGGCGAGCTCGTCGTGAATTTATGTGAAGAGCCGGAAATGTTTTGGCAAGTGGGAGAAGACTCCGATCACGACTGTAAATAGTTGGGCTAAATCTGCTGTGTTGAGAGGAGGCTGCGTCGATGAGGTTTGGCAGGGGAGGAGCCAGTGCATTTGTAATGCAGGAGAGGGCTCGTGATAGATAGTAGGAGCTCAAATGCACTGTCTTTGTGAAGGAGATCTCGATAAATAGTAGGAGCTCGTCACGCCTCTGGTGAGGGGCTCGTCAATGGCGAGATTTGTAGGGAGGAGCCCGTGTTTGTGTCACTGGGAAGGGCTCGTGGAAGTAAATAGTAATGGGAGCTCGTGCACTTTTGTGTTGAAGGGAGAGCTCGTCATTAAAGACAAGAAGATTTGTAGGGGGAGGAGGCCGGAGTGCATTTTGTTTTGAGGAATACGAAGAGGGGCTCGTGCGATGGGTAGTGGGAGCCTGGAATGCACTTTGTGTTTGAAGGGAGATCTCGTCAATGAGATTTGTATGGAGGCCGCCATTTGTAAATTACCGGAGAAGGGCTGGAGAATCTTTCTGCAAATGTTAGGAGCTCGTCTCCACTGTCTTTGAAGGAGCTAGATCGTGGATTTGTAGGGAGGAGCTGGTATGTTTTGTAGTCTGAGAGAAGGGCTCGATCCTTGATAAATACTGGCCAGGAGCTCGATGCACTTGGGTGGAGTGAAGGAGTACAGAAGGCTCGTCCAATGAAGTTGTAGGGAGGAGCCTGTCTCTTTGAAGTGAGAGAAGGAGGCTGAAGATACGATGGATAGTAGGGAGCTCAAATCTGCTGTGTTGAAGGAGAGCTGGAGTCCGGCTGATATTGCTGGGGAGGAGCCCGTACGTTTGTGACGAGTATAGAGGAAGGGGCTGGAGTGCGATAAATAGTAGGAGCTCGTGCACTTTGTGTTGAAGGAGAGCTCGTCATAAAGTTTGTAGGGGAGGAGCAGTCTGCATGTAGTACATAAGAGGGCTGTCAGAGTAAATGGTAGGACCTCGTGCGCCTATCTTGAGAGCCATTGGGAGGCTCGTCACGATAAATAGTAGAGAAGACTCGTCCCCCATTTGTGTTGAAGGGTGAAGGCTCGTTAATGAAACTGTGGGGAGGGAGCCGATACATTTGTAGTATAAGAAGGGCTCGTCTTTGATAAATGGCAAGAGCAGTCTGCTGTGTTGAAGGGTAGGAGGCTGAGTCGCAATGAGATTGGTAGGGAGGAGCCCGTCGGTTTGTAGTACAAAGAAGGGTAACCGTCGATGGAATATTAGGCACGATGCACTTTTGTGTTGAGAGGAGGCCGTCCAATGAGAATTTGTAGGGAGGGCAGATGCGTTTGTACGGGGAGAGGGCTAGATGTGTAGTAGCGACTCGTCCGCTGTGTTGAAGGAGGAGCTCGTCAGCGGATTTGTAGGGAGGAGCCGATGTTTGTAGTTGAGAGAAGGGCTCGTGCGATAGATAATGGGAGCTAAATGCACTGTCTTGAAGGGAGGCTCGTGATAAATAGTAGGAGCTCGTCAGCCTCTTGTTGAAGGAGGCTAAGATCAATGGGTAGCCAGGGAGGAGCCCATGTTTGTAGTACGGGGGAAGGGCTGCGTCCTTTGATAAATAGGGAGTACAAATGCACTTTGTGTTGAAGAGCTCGTCATTGAGGCCCAGCAGGGGAGGAGGCAGCGTGTTTGAGGAGTCTGAGAGAAGGGCTCGTCACGGTGATGAGCGGAGCCCGTCTGCTGTGTTGAAGGGAGATCTCGTCAATGGGGATTTGTAGGGGAGGAGCCCCGTCTGTTTGTAGTCTGAGAGAGAGGGCTCGATCCTGCATAAATAGTGGGGCTCGTCCCACACGTCTTTGGGAGGAGCTCTTAGATCCAGTGAGTTTGTAGGAGGCTCGTGGGAGTGAGGTTGTAGGGAGGCAGTCTATTGGCCCCGGAATTCTGGAGAAGGGCTCGTCGACGGATGAGCAGGAGCTCGATGCACACGTGTTAAAGGGAGAGCTCGTCAATGGGAGTTGTAGGGAGGAGCAGATGTTTGTAATACGAGGAAGAGGGCTCGTCCTGATATATAGTAGGAGCTCGTCTGCCTGTGCTGAAGGGAGAGCTCGTCCTGATAAATAGTAAGAGCTCGTCCGCCTGTGTTGAAGGGAGAGCTCGTCAATGAGATTTGTAGGGAGGAGCCCGTCTGTTTGTAGTACAGAGAAGGGCTCGTCGATAAGCAAATGAGGAGCTCGTGCACTTTGTGTTGAAGGAGAGCTCGTCAATGAGATTGTAGGGAGGAGCACATGCGCATGTAATCTGAAAAGAAGGGCTCGATCACGATAAATAAATAGAAAGACTCAAATGCCGCCTATCTTTGAAGGGAGAGCTCGTCCTGATAAAAAGTAGGAGCTCGTCCGTCTGTGTTGAAGGGAGAGCTCGTCAATGAGATTTGTAGGGAGGAGCCCCTCTGTTTGTAGTATAGAGAAGGGCACGTCCTGATTAATAACTCAAACTCAAATGCACTTTGTGTTGAAGGGAAGCTCGTCGGTAGATTTGTAGGGAGGAGCAGATCTGTTTGTACGTCTGAGAGAAGGGCTCGTCGATGGAGTATTAGGAGCTCGTTTACTGTGTCGAAGGGGCGAGCTGATCAATGAATTTGTAATGAAGAGCAGATGCATTTTGCTTGTAGTACGAAGGCTCGATCTGATAAATAATGCAAGGCTGAAATCACACTTTGTATTGAAGGAGAGCTCGTCGATGAATTTGTGGGGAGGAGCAGTCTGTTTAGCCAGTACGAAGAGAAGGGCTCGTCTGATAATGTGGGCTGTCTGCTGTCTTTGAAGGGAGGCTCGTCTGATGTCAAATAGTAGGAGCTCGTCGCCTCTGTTGAAGGAGAGCTCGTCAATCAAGATTTGTAGGGAGGAGCCCTTGTTTGTAGTACGAGGGAAGGGCTCGTGATAAATAGTAGGAGCTCATACACTTTGTGTTGAAGGAGAGCTCGGCGTCATTGAGATTTGTAGGGAGAATAAATCTGTTTGAGTCTGAGAGAAGGGCTAGATCTGATAGATAGTGGGTGCTTTCGTGCACTGTGTTGAAGGAGATCTCGTCAGTGAGATTTGTTGGGAGGAGCAGATGTTTGTGAAGTAGAAGAAGGGTGTTTCGTCTTCATAAATAGTAGGAGCTCGTCTCCACTGTCTTTGAAGGAGGCTTCGTCAATGGTTGTAGGAAGGAGCCACGTCACATTTGTGATGCAGGAGAGGGCTCAGATCTGATAAATAGTAGGAGCTCGTGCGCCGGTGTTTGGATGAAACTCGTCGATGAGATTTGTGGGAGGGCGTCTCTTTGGAGTACGGAGGGCTCGTCACGATAGATGATAGGAGCTCGTCTGCTGTGTTGAAGGAGGCTCGATCAATGAGACCGTTGTAGGGAGAGCCCGTCACATTTGTTATCTGAGAGATGGGCACGCGTCCACGATCGTAGTAGGAGCGCTCGTCCGCTGTGTTGAAGGAGAGCTTCGTCGATGGAGCTAATAAGGGGAGGAGCAGTCACATTTATGTGTCTGAGAGAAAGGTCTCGTCACGATGATAGATGAGTAGGAGCTCGTCACGCCCTTGTCTTGAAGGGAGAGCTCGTCAATGGGATTGTAGGGAGGAGCCCGTCTCTGTTTGTAGTACGGGAGAAGGGCTCGTCTGAATCAATGTCAGGAGCAGATGCACTTTGTGTTGTAGGAGGCTCGTCAATGGGATTTGTAGGGAGGAGCAGTCTGTTTGTGAGTAGGAGAAGGGGCTCGTTCGATAAATAGTAGGAGCTCGTCTGCTTTGTCTTGAAGGGAGAGCTCGGTCAATGGATTTGTAGGGAGGAGCCCGTACGTTTGTAAATCTGGGGAAGGGCTCGTCCTTATAGGCCTGACAGGGCTCGTCTGCTGTGCGAAGGAAACTCATCATGAAGTTGTAGGGAGCCAGTATGTTTGTAGTCTGCAGGAGAGGGGCTGGAATCTGATGTAGATGTGGGAGCTCCTCTTGCTTGTCTTTGAGGGAGGCTTGTCAATGGATTATAGGGGAGGAGCCCGTCTGTTTGTAGTCTGAGGAGAAGGGCTAAGCCACGATGGATAGTAGGAGCTCGTGCACTTTGTGTTGAAGAGGCTCGTCGGTAAGATTGTAGGGGGCCGTGTTTAGGTATGCGAGAGAAGGGCTCGTCTTTGATGCGCAAAAAGTAGGAGCTCGTCCGCCTGTGTTGAAGGGAGAGCTCGTCAATGTGGTTTGTAGGGAGGAGCCCGTCTGTTTGTAAATACAGAGAGGTCTGAATCACGTGTTAGATGAAGTAATGGGAGCTCGTACGCTTGTCTTGAAGGAGAGCTCGTCAATGAGATTTGCAGGGAGAGCCCGTGCATTTGTAGTACGAGAGAAGGGCTCGTCTGATAAATATTAGGAGCTCGTGCACTGTGTTGTATTGAGGAGCTTCGCCCGTGAGATTTGTAGGGAGGAGCCGATACATTTGTAGTACGAGAGAAGGGCTCGTTCGGTCGTAGTAGGAGCTGTGCACTGTTGAGAGAAACAAATCTGCACGATAAATAGTAGAAACTCGTCACTTTGTGTTGAAGGAGAGCTCGTCAGTAGATTTGTAAGGGAGGAGCCCGTCTGTTTGTAATCTGAAGAGAGGCTCAAATCTGATAAATCATGGAGCTCAATGCCTTTGTGTTGAAGGAAGCTCGTCAGTAAAGATTTGTAGGGGAGGGCAGATGTTTGTTGTGAGAGGAAGGCCACGTCACGATAAATAGTGGAGCTTCAAGTGCTTTGTGTTGAAGGAGGGAGGCTCGTCAATGAGATTTATGGGGAGCGGAAATGTGTTTATGTATGCGAGAGAAGGTCTCGTCACGATGGGTAATGGAGCTCAATGCCTTGTCTTTGAGTGAGCTCGTCGATGAGATTGTAGGGAGGGAGCCGTCTGTTTGAGGTACAGAGAAGGGCTCGTCTTGATAAATATTAGGAGCTCGTGCACACTTTGTGTTTGTGGGAAGCTCGTCAATGAGATTTAATAAGGGGAGGAGCCCGTGCATTTGTAAATCTGAGAGAAGGGCTCGTTACGATATAAATAGTAAGGAACTCGTCTGCTGTCTTTGAAGAGAGGAAGCTCGTCGATGGGATTGTAACAGGAGGAGCCCGTGTTTGTCTGAGAGAAGGGCTGGAGTCCTTATCAGATAGTAGGAGCTCGTGCGCTGTCTTTGAAGGAGAGCTCCTCAATGGGCGTAGGGGAGGAGCCCGTATGTTTGTAGTACGAGGAGAGGGCTCGTGATGGATAGTAGGAGCTCTGCACTTTGTCTTGAAGGGAGGCCTGGTGATGGATTATAGGGAGGGAGCCGTCTGTTTGTAGTCTGAGAGAAGAGTGGGTCTGATAGATAGTAGAGACTCGTCACACTTTGTGTTGGAAAGGGAGGCTTCGTCAATGGGATTTGTAGGGAGGAGCCCATCTGTTTGTAGTACAGGGAAGGGCTTGTCCTGATAAATAGTAGGAGCTCTTCTGCATGCTATGAAGGGAGGCTCGTCGATAAAAGTTGTAAGGGGAGGAGCCGATGCATGTAATTCAAAGAAGGGCTCGATCGATAAACAGCTAGGAGCTCGTCTTGCCTATCTTTGAAGGAGAGCTCGTCTTTGTCAAGTAGTAGGAGCTTCGTCACTTTGTGTTGAAGGAGAGCTAGGTGATAAGTTGTAGGGAGGGAGCCCCTCTGTTTGTAGTATAGAAGGGCTCGTGATATTAAATAGTAGGAGCTCGTGCACTTTGTGTTGAAGGAGAGCTCGTCAATGAGATTTGTAGGGAGGAGCCCGTCTGTTTGTAGTAGAGAGAAGGGCTCGTCCTGATAGATATTAGGAGCTCGTTTGACTGTGTTGAAGGGCGAGCTCGTCAACAGAGGTGTAATGAAGAGCGAATGCGTTTGTAGTGAGAGAGGAAGTAGATCACGATAAATAGTTGGAGCTCGATGCGCTGTGTTGAAGGAGGCTCGTCAATGAGATTTGTAAGGGGGCCCGTGCGTTTGTGTCTGAGAGAAGGGCTGGAGTCACGATGGAAGATAGTAGGAGCTCGATGCACTTTGTGTGAAGGGAGATCACGTCACCCGATGATAAATGAGGCGGGAGCTCGTCAGCCTCTGTTCAAGGGAGGCTCGTCAATGAGATTTGTAGGAGGGGCCATACGTTTGTAGTACAAGGAAGAGGGTCTGATCTGCGATAAATGGTAGGAGCTCGTGCACGTGTTGAAGGGAGGCTCGTCATTAAGATTTGTGGGGAGGGCCGGTGTTTGAGAATACGAGAGAAGGGCTCGTCTACGATAGATAGTGGGGCACGATGCACTGTGTTGAAGGGAGATCTCGTCAATGAGATTTGTATGGAGGAGCCCATCTGTTTGTAGTACAGAGAAGGGCTCGTCTTCATAAATAGTAGGAGCTCGTCTCCTGTCTTTGGGGAGAGCTCGTCGATGGAACTGTAGGGGAGGAGCCGCACGTATGTTTGTGAAATGTCTGAGAGAAGGGCTCAATCACGATAAATAATGTAGGAGCTCGTGCGCCGGTGTGAAGAGTAGAGCTACGTCAATGAGATTGTAAGGGAGGGGCCCGTCTCTTTGAGAAGTCTGAGAGAAGGGCTCGTCCCGATAGATAGTAGAACTCGTGCACACGTGTGGTGGAAGGAGGCTTGTGAGCTGATATTTGTAAGGGAGGGCCGAGATGCATTTGTAGTATAGAGAAGGGCTAGATCTGATCAAATGAAGTAGGACCTGGAATGCGCCTATCTTTGAACGGAGGCTCGATCTGATAAATAGTAGGGAGCTGATACACCATGTTGAAGGGGTGAGGCTCGTTAATGGGCTGTAGGGAGGCGATGTTTATGTAGTATAAGGGCTCGTCTGATAAATAGTAAAACTCGTGCACTTTGTGTTGAAGGTAGAGCTCGTCAATGAAGTTGTAAGGGAGGGAGCCCTTGGGGTTTGGCAGTACAAGAAGGGCTCGATCTGATCAGACATAGATATTAGAGACTCGTCTGCACGTGTTGAAGGAAATAAGTCGATGGGATTTGTAGGGAGGGCAGTCTGTTTGTAGTCTGGGAGAAGGGCTCGTCTGAGTATATAGAAGCGGCTACGTCACTTTGTGTTGAAGGGAGAGCTCGTCAATGAAGATTTGTAGGGGAGGAGCCCGTCTGTTTGTAGTCTGGGAGGGGCTCGTCCGATAGATAGTAGGAGCTCGTCACTTTGTCTTGAAGAGGAGAGCTCGTCACGATAAATAGTAGGAGCACAGTAGCCTCTGTTGAAGGCGGGCTCGTCAATGAATTTGTAGGGGAGGAGCCATCTGTTTGTAGTACGAGGGGAAGGGCTGCGTCACGATATTAAATAGTAGGAGCTCGGCGTGCGCTGTGTTGAGAGGAGGCTCGTCATTGAGATTTGTAGGGAGGAGCCCGTGCGATTTGAGGAATCTGAGAGAAGGGCTCGTCTTGATAGATAGTGGGAGCCGAATGCACTTTTGTGTTGAAGGATCTCGTCAATGGGATTTGTAGGGAGCCGTGTTTGTAGTCTGAGGAGAAGGGCTCGTCTTCTATAAATAGTAGGAGCCTTTCGTCCCCTGTGCTGAAGGAGAGCTTCGTCAATGAAGATTTGTAGGGAGGAGCCGTGCATTTGTGACGGAGAAGGGCTCGATGACGGATAGTAGGAGCTCGTGCACTTTGTGTTGAAGGAGAGCTCGTCAATTAGATTTGTAGGGAGGAGCCCGATACGTTTGTAGTCTGAGAGAAGGGCTCGTCACGATGCTGTAGTAGGAGCTCTTACTGTCTTTGAAGGAGAGCTAAATCTGAAAAATAGTAAGAGCTTCCGTCACTTTGTGTTGAAGGAGAGCTCGTCAATGAGCTGTAGGGAGAGCAGTGCACATGTCTGAGAGAAGGGCTCGTCGATAAATAATGGGAGCTCGTGCACTTTGTGTTGAAGAGAGCTGTCAATGGACTAGTAAGGGGAGGAGCCGGGTGCATGTAACCACGAGAGGGCTCGTCTGATAAAAAATGAAGTAGAGGAGCTCGTGCTATCTTTGAGAAGGGAGAGCTCGATCCCGATGATAAATAGTAGGAGCTCGTCTGCTTGTGTTGAAGGAGAGCTCGTCAATGAGATTTGTAGGGAGGAGCCCGTCTGTTTGTAGTATAGAGAAGGGCTCGTCCTGATAGATAGTAGGAGCTCGTCTGCCTGTGTTGAAGGGAGAGCTCGTCAATGAGATTTGTAGGGAGGAGAAGGGCTCGTCCTGAAAGATATTAGGAGCTCGTGTGCCTGTGTTGAAGGGCGAGCTCGTCAATGAGTTGTGGCCAGAAGGCCGTATGTTTTGTAGTCTGAGAGAAGGGCTCCTCTGATAATCGTAGTAGGAGCTCGTCTGCTGTGCAGGAAGGAGAGCTCGTCAATGGGATTGTGAGGGAGGGCAGATGTTTGTAGTACAAAGAAGGGCTGGAATCTGATGAGGATAGTAGGAGCTCGTCTCACTTTGTCTTGAAGGGAGAGCTCGTCTGATCAGCCGTAGAGACTCGTCGCCTCTGTTGAAGGGAGGCTCGTCAATGAGATTTGTAGGGAGGGCCCATCTGTTTATGTAGTACGAGGGAAGGGCTCGTCACGATCATGTAGGAGCTCGTGCACTGTGTTGGAAGGGAGAGCTCGTCATTGAGATTTGTAGGGAGGAGCCCGTCGTTTGAGGAGTCTGAGAAGAAGGGCCTTCGTCACGTCAAATAAGTAGGAGCTAAATGCACAATGTTGAAGGGAGATCTAGATCAATGAGATTTGTAGGGGAGGAGCATTACATTTGTAGTGCGAGAGAAGGGCTCGTCTTCATAAATAGTAGGAGCTCGTCCACTGTCTTTGGGAGGCTTCGTCAATGAGATTTGTAGGGAAGGAGCCGATGCATTTTTGTGAGTACGGAGAAGGGCTCGATCACGATAAATAGTAGGAGCTCGTGCTGCCCGGTGTTTAAGGTGAGCTCGTCAATGAATTTAATAAAGGGGGAGGAGCCCGTCTGCTTTGAAATCTGAGAGAAGGGCTGTGATGGAATGTAGTAGGAGCTCGTGCGCACTTTGTGTTGAAGGGAGAGCTCGTCGATGAAGATTTGTAGGGAGGAGCCCGTGACGCTGTCTGAGAGAGAAGAGCGCGTCTTGATAAATAGTGAGGCTGAATCACTTTGTGTTGAAGGAGAGTTCGTGCGGTGAGATTTGTAGGGAGGAGCCCGTGTTTGTGTAGTACAGAGAGTCTCGATCTGATAAGGTGTCAATAAGGAGCACGATGCGCCTTGTCTTGAAGGGAGAGCACGTCAATGGGGTTTGTAGGAGGGCACCGTCTGTTTGTAGTCATGAGAGAAGGGCTCGTCTTCATAAATAGTAGGGCCTTTCGTCTCACCCGTGCTGAAGGAGGCACAAAATCGATGAATTTGTAGGAAGGAGCCCGTGTTTGTAGTCTGAGAGAGGGCTCGTGTCGTAAATAGTAGGAGCACAAATCTGCCGGTGTTTAGGGTGGGAAGCTCAGTCAATGAGATTTGTAGGGAGGAACCGCCTCTTTTTGCAGTCTGAGAGAAGGGCTCGTCCCGATGATGTGGGAGCTTTGTGCACTGTGTGTTGAAGGGAGAGCTCGTCAATGAGATTGTAGGGAGGAACCCAGTCTGTTTGTAATCTGAGAGAAGGAGCTCGTTCGAGCGTCAAATAGTAGGAGCTCGATGCACTTTGTCTTTGGAAAAGGAGGCTTCGTCAATGGACCCCAGCAGGGAGCAGGTGTTTATGTAGTCTGAGAGAAGGGCTGCGATCGCCTCTGGGATAGTAGGAGCTCGTCTGCTGTCAGCTGGAAGGGGAGGGGCTCATCGAGTAAAGTTGTAGGGGAGGAGCAGGTATGTTTGTAGAGAAATGCAAGGAGAAGGGCTCGTCTGATAGATAGTAGGAGCTCCTACGCTGTCTTGAAGGGAGGCTTGTCGATGAGATTTATAGGGAGGAGCCCATGCAGTTTTGCCCAGTCTGAGAGGGGCTCATGATGGAGATAGTAAGGAGCCTCGTCTGCATGTTTGAAGGAGAGCTCGTCAATGGAGATTTGTAGGAGGAGCCAGATCTGTTTGTTATACGGAGAAGGGCTCGTCTGACAATGTTAAATAGTAGGAGCTCAATCCACTTTTTGTGTTGAAGGGAGAGCTCGTCAATGAAGATTTGTAGGGAGAACCCGTCACATTTGTAGTCTGAGAGAAAGGTCTAGATCTTTGATAGATAGTAGAGCTGTCTGTATCTGCTGGAAGGAGGCTCGTCGATGAGATTGCAGGGAGGAGCCCGTGTTTGGCATCTGGAGGACGTGCGATAAATATTAGGAGCCAAGTGCACACGTGTTGTAGGGAGGCTGCCAATGGATTTGTAGGGGAGGAGCCGGGTGCGTTTGTAGTACGAGAGGAAGGGCTCGTTCGATCAAATGAGTAGGGAGCTCGTCTGCACGTCGCGTGGGAGAGCTCGTCTGATATGTAAGAGATCGTCACTTTGTGTTGAAGGAGGCTGTCAATGGATTTGCTGCGGAGGGCGATACGTTTGTAGTACAGAGAAGGGCTCGTCCTGATAAATAGTAGGAGCTCGTCTGCCTGTGTTGAAGGGAGAGCTCGTCAATGAGATTTGTAGGGAGGAGCCCGTCTGTTTGTTGTACAGAGAAGGGCACGTCCTGATAAATAGTAGGAGCTCGTCCGCCTGTGTTGAAGGGAGAGCTCGTCAATGAGATTTGTAGGGGAGCCCGTGCGTTTATGTAGTCTGAGAGAAGGTCTCGTCACGATGAGATAGTAGGAGCTGGAATGCCCTTGTCTTTGAAGGGAGAGCTCGTCGTGGAGTTTGTAGGGAGGGCAGATCTGTTTGTAGTACAGGAAGAAGGGCTCAGATCCTTATAGATAGTAGGAGCTTATGCGCTGTCTTTGAAGGGAGAGCTCCTCAATGAGGATTGGCAGGGAGGAGCCCGTATGTTTGTGAAGTACGGAGAAGGGCCGTCCCGAGTAAGATAGTAGAGACTCCTCTGCTGTCTTGAAGGAAAGCTCGTCGATGGGATTTATAGGGAGGAGCCCGATGCGTTTATGTGAAGAAATACGAAGAAGGGGGCTCGTCACGATAGATAGCGGGAGCTTCGATGCGCTGTGTTGAAGGGAGGGACGTCGTCAATGAAGGATTTGTAGGGGGCCGGAATTACGTTTGTTGTACGGAGGAAGGGGCACGTCTGATCGAAGCCGTAGGAGCTCGTCACTTTGTGTTGTAGAGGGAGAGCTCGATGTGAGGATTTGTAGGGAGGGCAGGTGCGTTTGTGTCTGGAGGGTCTCGTCCGATAGATGGTGGGAGCTCGATGCCTTGTCTTTGGAAGGAGGCTCGTCAATGGATTGTGGGAGGAGCCCGTCTGTTTTATGTAGTCTGAGGAGAAGGGCTCTTTCCCCCGATAAATATTAGGAGCTCGTCTGCACTTTGTGTAGGGAGAGCTCGTCAATGGATTTGTAGGGAGGGCCTTGGAGTCTGTTTGTAGAACCAGGGAGGGAGGGGGCTGGATCGTAAATAGTAGGAGCTCGTCTTGCCACTATCTTTGAAGGAGGGGCTCGTCGAAGCGAATTTGTAAGGGAGGAGCCCGATACGTTTGTAGTACATAGAGGGCTCGTCCTTATAGATAGTGGGACTCGTGCTGTCTTTGAAGGAGAGCTCATCGATGAGGATTTGTAGGGGAGGAGCCAGTATGTTTGTAGTCTGAGAGAAGGGCTCGTCACGATAGATAGTAGGAGCTCCTCTTGCATCTTTGAAGGGAGAGCTCGTCAATAAAGATGATAAGGGGAGAGAACGGAAATGCATTTATGTCTGAGAGAAGGGCTTGTCCTGATAGATAGTAGGAGCCCGTCTGTTTGTAGTATAGAGAAGGGCTAGATCACGATAAATAAGTAGGAGCTGGAATGCACTTTGTGTTGAAGGGAGGCTCGTCAATGAGATTTGGCAGGGGAGGAGCCGTCTGTTTGTAGTACGAGAGGGCTCAGTCTTTGATCAGGGAGCTCGTTTGCCTGTGTCGAAGGGCGAGCTCGTCAATGAGATTTGTAATGAAGAGCCCGTATGTTTGTAGTACAGAGAAGGGCTCCTCCTGATAAATAGTAGGAGCTCGTCGCTGTGTATTGAGAGGAGAGCTCGTCCCGATGAGATTGTAGGGAGACGTGTTTGTATGGTCTGAGAGAGGGCTCGTCTTTGATAGATGAAGTAGGGCTCGTCTTTGTCTTTGAAGAGGCTCGTCACGATAAATAGTAGGAGCTCGATCCGCCTACATTGGAAAGGGAGGCTCGTCAATGAATTGTAGGGAGAAGGCCATCTGTTTGTGACAGTACGGGGAAGAAATTTGAGTCTGATAAAATAGTAGGAGCTCGTGCGCACGTGTGTTGGAAGGAGAGCTCGTCATTGGGATTTGTAGGGGAGGGCCGGGTGCGAGGAGTACGAGGAGAGGGCTCGTCACGATGGATAGTGGGAGCTCGTGCACACTTTGTGTTGAAGGATCTCGATCAATGGGATTTGTAGGGAGGGCATGTTTGTAGTCTGAGGAGAAGGGCTCGTCTTCATAAATAGTAGGGCTCATCTCCCTGTCTTTGAAGGGAGAGCTCGTCAATGAGGTGGAGGAGCCGATACGATTTGAGTGGAAGGGCTGCCGATCTGATAAATAGTAGGAGCTCGATGCACGCCGGTGTTTAGGGTGGGGCTCGGTCGTAGGATTTGTAGGGAGGACCGTCTCTTTGGAAGTACGGAGAGGGCTGCAGATGCACGAATAGATAGTAGGAGCTACGTGCACTGTGTTCTTGAAGGAGAGCTCGTCAATGGATTTGTAAGGGAGGGAGCCGTGCATTTGTTGTACGAGAGGAAGGGCACGTCTTGATATTAAATAGTAGAACTCGTCACTTTGTGTTAGCTTGAAGGGAGAGTTCGTCAGTAGGAGTTTGTAAGGGAGGGGCAGGTGCGTTTGTAGTACGGAGAAGACCGTCTGATAGATAGTAGGAGCTCGTGCGCTTGTCTTGAAGGAGAAGCACGTCAATGAGATTTGTAAAGGGAGGAGCGGGTCTGTTTGAAATACGAGAGGGCTCGTCCCGATAAATATTAGGAGCTCGTGCACGCACTGTGTTGTAGGAGAGCTACGTCAGTGAGATTTGTAGGGAGGAGGCCCCCGTGCGATTTGTAGTCTGAGGGAGAAGGGCTCGTTACGATAAATAGTAGAGCTCTCGATGCACTTTGTCTTTGAAGGGAGAGCTACGTCAGATGAGATTTGTAGGGAGGGCCGTCTGTTTGTAGATGCGAGGAGAAGGGCTCGTCATGTATAGATAGTAGAGACTCGTCTGCTGTCTTGAGAAGGAGGCTCATCAATGGATTGTAGGGGGAGGAGCCCGTATGTTTGTAATCTGAGGAGAAGGGCTAGATCTGATAGATAGTAAGACTCCTGCACTGTCTTGAAGAGAGCTTGTCATGAGATTTATAGGGAGGAGCTTGATCTGTTTGTAATCTGAAGGGCTGTACACGATGGAATGGCTGGAGCTGTGCTGTGTTGAAGGAGAGGCTCGTCGATGAGATTTGTGAGGAGGAGCCCGTCCCGTTTGTTATGCGGAGAAGGGCTCGTCTGAAATAGTAGGAGCTCTAGATCCGCGTGTTGAAGGAGAGCTCGTCGATGAGATTTGTAAAGGGAGGGCCCGTCTGTTTGTAGTCTGAGAGAAGGTCTCGTCACGATGGAATGGCTCAGGAGCGCTCGATACGCTTGTCTTGGAAAGGGAGAGCTCGTCAATGAGACCTGTAGGGAGGAGCCCGTGTTTGTAGTACGAGAGAGGCTCGTCCCGATAAATATTAGGAGCTCGTCTTGCTGTGTTGTAGGGGAGAGCTCGCAGTAAAGGATTTGTAGCTGGGAGGAGCCCGTGCATTTGTAATCTGAGAGAAGGGCTCGTTCTGATAAAAAGTAGGGCTGAATGCACTTTTGTCTTTGAAGGAGAGCTCGATCTACGATAAATAAGTAGGCTCGTCACTTTGTGTTTAAGGGAGGCTTCGTCGATGGATTTGTGCGGAGGAGACGCGTGTTTGCTTAGTGAGAGAAGAACAGATCCCGATAAATAATCAGGAGCTCGTCTTGCACTGTGTTGAAGGAGAGCTCGTCAATGAGATTGTAGGGAGGAGCGAAATGCCGTTTGTTGTCTCTGAGAGAAGGGCACGTCTTTGAGAAATGAAAATAATAGGAGCTCGTCACTTTGTGTTGGAAGGAGAGCTCGTCAATGGATTTGTAGGGAGGAGCCGATGCGTTTATAGTACGAGGAGAGGGTCTCGTCACGATGTAGATGAGTAGGAGCTAAAATGCTTGTCTTCGAAGGGAGGCTCGTGATGAGATTGTAGGGAGGAGCCCCGTGTTTATGTGATACGAGAGAAGGGCTCGTCTGACGATAAAATGGAGCTCGTACGCACTTTGTGTGTTGTAGGGAGAGCTCGTCCAATGGGTTTGTAGCGAGAGGAGCCCGTGCGTTTGAAGGTACAGGAGAAGGGCTCGTCCTTATAGATAGTAGGAGCTGGAATGCACTTTGTCTTCGAAGGAGAGCTCCTGAGAGGCCCAAGGACAGGATTGTAGAAAGGGGAGGAGCATGTATTTGCTGTGAAAATGCAGAGAGAAGGGCTCGTCTGATAGATAATGGAGCTCCTACGTCTTTGAAGGGAGGCTTCGTGAATAGAAGAGATTTATAGGGAGGAGCCCGTCACATTTGTAAATCTGAGAGAAGGGGCTCGTGATGGGTGAAGTAGGGCTCGATGCACTTTGTGTGTTGAAGGGAGGCTCGTGATGAGAGGTTGTGGGAGGAGCCCATCGCATTTGTAGTACGGGGAAGAGGGCTCGTCCCGATAAATAGTAGGAGCTGGAATGCACTTTGTGTTAGGAAGGAGGGGCTCGTCATTGGACAGTTTGTAGGGGGAGGGCCGTCTGTTTGAGGAGTGCGAAGGAGGCTCGTCACGATGATAGTGGGAGGCTCGTGCACGTGTTGAAAGGAGGATCTAACGTCAATGAGATTTAGCAGGGGAGGAACATCTGTTTGTATTAGTCTGAGAGAAGGGCTCGTCTTCACTCAAATAGTGAGGAGCTCGTCTCCTTGTCTTGAAGGAGAGCTCGTCAATGAATTTGTAGGGGAGGGCTTCCGTGTTTGTAGTATAGAAGGGCTCGTGATAAATAGTAGAGCTCGTGCGCTTGATGTGTTGAAGAGTAGAGCGCTCGTCAGCTGAGATTTGTAAGGGGAGGGCCCGTCTCTTTGAAGAAATGAGAGAAGGAGCTCGTCGATAAGATAATGGGGAGCTCAAATACGCACTTTTGTGTTGAAGGGAGGGCTGTCAATGAGATTTAATGCAAGGAGGAGCGTGCATTTGTTATCTGAGAAGAGAGGGCACGTCACGATAAATGAAGTAAAGGCTCTAAATCCGCTGTGTTGAAGGGAGAGCTTCGTCAATGAATTTGAGCAGCCGTCTGTTTGTAGTCTGAGAGAAGGTCACCGTCTGATAGATGGTAGGGCTCGTGCACGCGTGCGGAAGGAGAGCTGGGTCGATGAGTTTGTAGGGAGGAGCCCGATGCATTTTACATGAAATGTCTGAAGGGCTCGATCTTTTGATAAATATTAGGAGCTGGAATGCGCACGTGTTGTAGGAGGCTCGTCAGTGGTTGTAGGGAGGAGCCCGATGTTTGTCGCGAGGAGAAGGGCTCGTTACGATAAATGGTGGGAGCTCGTGCCTTTGCTGCATGCGGGAGGAGGCTCGTCAGCGAAGTTGTGTAAGGGAGGGAGCCCATGTTTGTGTGTCGGAGAGGCTTAGATCCTTATAGATAGTAGGAGCTACGTGCGTCTTGAAGGAGAGCTCCATGATAGGATTGTAGGGAGAACCCGGCGTATGTTTCACTGTGTGTAGTAGTCTGAGAGAAAGGGCTCGATCTGGTAAATCAGCTCACAGAGCTCCCTCCCACACTTTTTGTCTTTTGAAGGAGGGGCTTCGTCGATAAAGTTTATAGGGAGGAGCTTGTGTCTGTTTATGTGTCTGAGAGAAGGGCTTGTCACGATGGATGGTAATGGGCTCGTCTGCTGTGTTGAAGGAGGCTCGTCAATGGGGTTGTAGGGAGGGCAGATGCATTTGTGGTACGAGAGAAGGGCTGGTCTCTCCATATCTCAATGGGAGCTGTGCACTTTGTTACGAAGGGAGGCTAGATCTGATGGAAAATAGTAGGAGCTCGTCCTTTGTGTTTAAGGGAGAGCTCGGTCGTGGATTTGTAGGGAGGAGTCAGATCTGTTTGTAGTCTACACACAGAGAAGGGCTTAGGTGCAGATCAAATAGTGGAGCTGTCTGCACTTTGTGTTGAAGGAGAGCTCGTCAATGAGGATTTGGCACAGGGGAGGGCGAGTCTGTTTGTTTCAGAGGAAGGGCAGTCACAGGTAATACAAAATGTCAGTGGGAGCTCAATCTAGCTGTGTTGAAGGGAGGGAGGCTAGATCCAGTAATTGTAGGGAGGGAGCCCAGTCTTGTTTGTGTGAGAAATACAGGAGGATTAGGCACACAGTGATGATAGATGAATGGGGGCTCAAATACTGCTTGTCTTGAAGGGGAGGAGGCTGGTCACAGTAGGACCCCCAGCGGGAGAGGGCAGTGTTTGTAATGCAGAGAGGGGCTCAAATCTACGTGTTAAAATATTAGAGCTGTGCTGTGGAAGGAGGCTCAGTCATTGAGACTATGGAGGGCCGTCTCTGGTTTGTAATGCGGGAGAGGGCAGTCTTATATCAGTCAGTGGGACTCGTGCACAGTCTTTGGAAGGAGGGGCTGGAGTCGAGTCGGTTGTGGGGAGGACCGAGTGCAATTTGTTGTCTGGGGAGAAGGGACCGCGATCTGATCAGTAAGTGGGGGCTGTCAGCTGTGTTGAAGGGGCTGTTAGTGAATTGCAGGGAGGGGCAAATCTAGCATAATGAGAGAAGGTCTAAAGTGCAGTAAGATGTGGAGCTCGTCTGCTTGTCTTGTGAGAGCTCGATCAATGGATTGTAGGGAGGAGCCCGTCTGATGTAATGCAGGAGAAGACAATGTGGAAGTCAATGTCAAGAATAAGTGCATGTTTGTGGGAGGCTCGTCGATGGGATTTGTAGGGAGGGCACGTCTGATTTGCAATGCAGGAGGAGGGCTGGATTAGATGTAAATAGTGGGAGCTGATGCACTGTTGCAGGAGGCTGGGTCAAATGAGGATTCTTAGGGAGGAGCCGTCTGTTTGTAAAATCTGAAGACTAAGTCATATAGATAGTAGGAGCTCGTCTTGCTGTCTTTGGAAGGGAAGGCTCATCGTGGGGACCCCCAGCAGGGAGGGCAGAGTATGTTTGTAGTGCAGAGAAGGGCTCAGATCGATGGAATGTTGGAGGCTCTCTTGCTGTCTTTGCAGGAAGGGGGATGGCTCGTCAGTGGGTTTATGAGGGAGGAGCCGGGTGGGCGCCGTAGGAGGAAGGGCTGAGTGCACAGTATCAGTGTGTGGAGCTCAGTGTTTTTTGGGTTGAAGGAGAGCTAAGTGGTAAATTTGTAAAGGGGAGGAGCCATATTTGTAGTGAGGGGGAAGGGCTCGTCTGGAAGTAAATAATGGGAGCTCGTGCCTGTGTTGAAGGAGGCTGAGTGGTGAGATTTGTAGGAGGAGCCACGTCTGTTTGAGAAGTCACCAGAGAGGCCGTCACGATGTTAGATAGTGGAGACTCGTGCACTGTGTTGAAAGAGTCTCGTAATGAGATTTGTGGGGAGGAGCCCCGTCTGTTGTAATCTGAGAGAGGGCTCGTCTTACATCATCAGCCCAGGAGCTCGTCTCCTGTCTTTGAAAGGAGAGCTGCGTCGTGAGATTTGTAGGAGGGAGCCGTGAACATGTCTGAGAGAAGGGCTCGTCCTGATAAATAGTAGGAGCTCGTCACGCCGATGTTAAGAAAGATGAGCTCGTCAGGCGAGATTTGTAAAGGGAGACCGTCTCTTTGAAATCTGAGAGAAAGAGGGCTCAAGTCTGAAATGGGCCATGGGAGCTCGTCACCACTGTGTTGAAGGGAGAGCTGATAGTGAGGATTGTAAGAGGAGGGCCGTCTGTTTGTTAATACAGAGAGAAGGGCAGTCTGATAAATGAAAATAGAACTCGTCCTTTGTGTTGAAGGAGAGCTCGTCGATGAAGATTTGTAGGGAGGAGCAGATCTGTTTGTAGTACGAGAGAGGATGCAAGTCTTGATAGATAGTAGGAGCTCGATACCTTGTCTTTGAGAAGGGAGGCCGTCAATGGATTGTGGGGAGGAGCCCGTGCGTTTGTAGGCGTCTGAGAGAAAGGGCTTGATCTGATCAAGCTAAATAGGAGCTCATGCCTTTGTGTTGCTGTGGGAGAACTACGTCGATGAGACTGTAGGGAGGAGCAGATCTTGTTTGTAGAGCAGGAGAGGGCTGGCCAGAGCAGTAGGAACTCGTCTTACTTTGTCTTTGAAGGAGAGCTCGATCCACTTGAGACTGTAGGGGAGCCGTGTTTGTAGTAGGAGAGGGCTCGTCCTTATAGATAGTGGGACTCGTCTGCTTTAATGCTTTGAGAGGAGGAGGCTCATCGATGGGGTGTGTGGGAGGGACCCGTGCGTGTTTGTAGCGTCTGCAGGAGGAAGGGCTGATCTGAGTGTCCATAATGGGAAGCTCTTGCACATGTTTGAAGGAGGCACAGTAAGTAAGATTATAGGAAGGAGTGTACATTTATGTGAAAATCTGGAAGAAAGGGGGCTTGTCTGATCAGATAGTCTGGAGCTCTCGTCACGCTGTGTGTTGAAGGGAGGCTCGTCAATGAAGTTGTGGGGAGGGTGATACGTTTGGCGTCTGGAGGGCTGCAGTCTCATCTCTGTGGGAGCTGTGCGCATTACGGAAGGAGAGCTAGATCTGATAAATAGTAGGGCTGGTCGCACGTGTGTTTGGGAGGCTCGTCAATGGGAGCTGTGGGAGAGGGTCGTCTGTTTGTAATCTGAGAGAAAGGGCTCGTCACGATAAATAGTGGGAGCTTCCAAACCACTTTGTGTTGAAGGGAGAGCTCGTCAGTAAAGACTAATAGGGAGAGCAGAAAATTACATTTGTTTAATCTGCAGGAGAAGGGGCCGATCACGATCTCAAATAATTCAAGACTCGTCACTTTGTGTTGAAGGAGGCACAGTCAGTGAGATTTGGGGAGGAGCAAGGCCAGACATGTGTTGTCTGGAGGATTAAGTGCGATAGATGAAGTAGGAGCTCGTGCAGCCATCTTTGAAGGGAGAGCTCGTCGATGGGTGGATTGTGGGGAGGAACCGTCTGTTTGTATTTCTGAGAGAAGGGCTCGATCCACGATCAGAAATGTAGAGCTGTCTGCTTTTTCATCAGTGTGGGAGAGCTCGTCAATGGGAATTTAGCGGGAGGGCCGATCTGGGTGTTTGTAGTCTGGAGGAAGGCTCGTTCGATCAAATAGTGGGACTCGATGCGTGTGGGAGGCTCGTCAGTGAGATTTGTAGGGCCGGGTGTTTGTAGTGCAGAGAAGGGGCTCTGGGATCATAGATAGTAGAGACTCGTGCGCACTTGCACTTTGTGTCTTTGAAGGAGCTCGTCAATGAGATTTGTGGGAGAGGCCTTATCATTTGTGTCTGAGAGAAGGGCTCGATCTGATGAGTGTAGGAGCTCCTCTGCTGTCTTTGGAAGGAGGCTAGTCGTGAATTTATAGGGAGGAGCAGGTGCGTTTGTAGTACGAGGAGAAGGGGCTGGATCTGATGGGCGTAGTAGGAGCTCGTGCTGTGTTTGAGAGGAGGCTGATCGTGAGATTTGGGAGGAACTATCTGTTTGTAGTACGAGGGAAGGGCTCGAATCACGATAAATAGTGGGAGCTCGTGCGCACGTGTTGAAGGGAGAGCTCGATCGTGAGATTGTAGGGAGGGCAGTCACAATTTGAGAGTCTGGAGAGGCTGATCGGTAGATAGTGGGGCTAGTACGCAGTGTTGAAGGAGATCTAAGTCAATGAAGTTGTAGGGGAGGAGCCCGTGCTGTTTGTAGTCTGAGGAGAAGGGGTCGATCTTCATAAATAGTAGGAGCTCGTCTCAGGTGTCTTGAAAGGAGGCTCGCGTCGATGAGATTTTACGGGGAGCGGAAATGTTTGTAATCTGAAGGGCTCGTTCTGATAAATAGTAGGAGCTCGTCTGCGATTGAAGATGAACAGTAAATGGATTTGTAGGGGGGAGGAGCCCGTCCTGGCAAATGCAGGAAGGGGAAGGGCTCGTCTGATGAGATGAGTAGGAGCTCGTGCGCACGTGTTTAGGGGAGGCTCGTCGATGAGATTGTAGGGAGGAGCAGGTCATTTGTTGTTCAATACAAGAAGGGCCGTCCACGATCTAAATAGTAGGAGCTAGATCACTTTGTGTTGAAGGAGGCTTCGTCGATGAATTGTGAGGAGGAGCCGTCTGTTTGTAATCTGAGAGAAGGTCTCGATCACGATGATAGATAGTAAAGACTCGTCTGCTTGTGCGGAAGGAGAGCTCGTCAATGGGACTGCGGGGAGGAGCCCCCGTGCGTTTTGTAGTCTGAGAGGAAGGGCTGCCGTCTGATAAGTATTAGGAGCTCGATGCACTGTGTTGTGGAGAGCTCGTCAATGATAAGAGATTTAATAGGGGAGGGCGGAATCTGTTTGTAGTCTGAGAGAAGGGGCTGGGTTCTACGATGATAAATAGTAGTAGAGACTCGTCTGCTGTGCTGAAGGAGGCTCGTCAGCGGATTGTGAGGAGGGGCCCGTCTTGTTTGTAGTACGGAGAGGGCTCGTCCTTATGTAGATGAGTAGGGCTCGTGCGCTGTGGCAGAGACGGAGGCTGTGAGTGGGTTTGCGGGGAGGGCAGGTATGTTTGTGAGTCACAGAGGAGAGAGGGCTGGAGTCACGATATAGATAGTAAGAGCTCTCTGCACAGTCTTTGAAGGAGAGCTAGATCAATGAGATTTATAGGGGAGAGCCCGTCTGTTGGTAGTACAGAGAAGGGGCTTGTCGATAGATAGTAGGAGCTCGATGCACTTTGTGTTGGAAGGAGAGCTCGTCGATGAGGTTGTAGGGAGGGCCGGGTCGTTTGTAGCTCAGGAGAAGGGCTCGTCCTCATGCTATGAGCCAGGAGCTCAAATGCGCATTGGAAGGAGAGCTCGTCGTCATTAAATAGTAGGAGCTCGTCCGCTTGTGTGTTTAAGGGAGGCTCGTCGATCAGAATTTGTAGGGAGGAGTCCGATGCTGTTTTATGTGTAGTACAGGAAGGGCTCGTCTGATGGATGTAGAACAAAATGCATGCGTTGAAGGAGAGCTCGTCAATGAGATTTGTAGGGAGGGCCGTCTTTTTGTAGTCTGAAGGCTCGTCTTGAAGTATATACTAGGGCTCGTCTGCTATGTTGAAGGGAAGCTCGTCAGTGGTTGTAGGGAGGAACCGTCTGTTTGTAGTGATACGGGTGCTGTCTGATAAATAATAAGGGCTTCAGATCTTCTGTGTTGAAGGAGGCTTGTCAATGGATTTGTAGGGAGGAAGCCCATCTGTTTAAGGTACCGAGGAAAGGGAGGGCTCGTCACGAGAAAGATAGTAGGAGCTAAATGCACTTTGTGTTAAAATGAGAGCTCGTCGATAAGTTTGTGTAGGGAGGAGCCGTCTTTGTAATACAGAGAGGGCTCAGATCTACGATGCTATATAGTAGGAGCTCAATCTGCCTATCTTTGAAGGGGAGAGCTAGATCTTTGTGAAAAATAGTAAGAGCTCGTCATGTGTTGAAGGAGGCTCGTCGATGAGATTTGTAGGGAGGAGCCCGTGTTTGTAGTCTGAGAGAAGGGATCGTCGGATAAATGGTAGGAGCTTCGTGCGCACTTTGTGTTGAAGGCGGCTCGTCGATGAGATTTGTAGGGAGTAGCCCGTCAGATGTGTAGTCTGAGAGAAGGGCTCGATCTGATGAAATAGTAGGAGCTCGTGCGCACTTTATCTTTGAAGGAGGCTCGTCTGACTGTAAATAGTAGGAATTTCGTCACTTTGTGTGTTGAAGAAACTCGTCGATGAATTTGTAGGGAGGAGCCACGTGCACGATTTGATATAGAGAAGGGCTCGTCCTGATAAATAGTAAGAGCTCGATGCACTGTGTTGAAGGAGAGCTCGTCGATGGAGTATTGTAGGGAGGAGCCCTTGTTGTAGTCTGAAGAAGGGCTGTGCTTGAGTAGATATTAGAACTCGTGCACTTTGTGTTGAAGGAGAGCTCGTCAGTAGGATTTGTAAGGGAGGAGCCGTCTTTTATGTCTGAGAGAAGGGCTGGAATGCGTGCTATAGTGGAGCTCGATCACTTTGTGTGTTGGAAGGAGAGCTGCGTGATAGATTTGTATGGAGGACAAGTGCTTTTTTGTAGTCTGAGAGGGCTCGATCTACGATAGATAATGGGGAGCTCGATCACACTTTTGTGTTGAAGGGAGAGCTCGTGAAGTAAGGGTGTAGGGAGGAACCACGTCTCTGTTTGTAATCCTGAGAGAAGGGCTCGTCCTCATATATAATGGAGCTTCGTCTTTGTTAAAGAAGGAGAGCTCGTGATAAATAGTAGGGAGCTCGTCACTTTGTGTTGAAGGAGGCTCGTCAATGAGACTGTGGGGAGGAGTCCGTCTTTTTGTAGTGAGAGAAGGGCTCGTCTGATATATGCCAGAGCTAAATGCACTTTGCACTATGTTGAAGGAAAGCTGTCGATGAGATTTGTAGGGAGGAACTTGGAAATATTTGTAGTGAGAGAAGGGCTCGATCTACGATAAATAGTAGGAGCCTAGATCTTCTGTGTGTTGAAGGAGAGCTCCGTCAATGAGATTTGTAAGGGAGAAGCCCGTCTGTTTAAGATGCGAAGGGCTGCAGATCTGAAAGATAGTAGGAGCTCGTACACTTTGTATGGTAAAAGGAGAGCTCGTCAATAAGATTTGTAGGGAGGAGCCCGTCTGTTTGTAGTACAAAGAAGGGCCCGTCTTGATATATAGTAGGAGCTCGTGCTATCTTTGAAGAAGCGAGCTCGTCACCCGATAAATAGTAAGAGCTCGTCACTTTGTGTTGAAGGGAGGCTCGTCGATGGTGTAGGGGAGGAGCCCGGCATCTTGTTTGTAGTACGGGAGAAGGGCTGGGTCACGATGCGATAGTAGGGCTGGGATGCGCGCTGTGTTGAAGGCGAGGAGCTGTCAGTGGATTTGTAGGGAGTAGCCCGTCTGAATGTAGTAGAGAAGGCTTCGTCTGATGAAATAGTAAAGACTAAATGCACTTTATCTTGAAGGCTTCGTCGATAAAATAGTAGGAGCTTCGATAAGCTGTGTTGAAGGGAGAGCTCGTCAATGAGATTTGTAGGGAGGATCCCGTGTTTTTGTAGTACAGAGAAGGGCTCGTCCTGATAGATAGTAGGGCTCGTGCTGTGTTGAGAAGGGAGAGCTCGTCGATGAGATTGTGGGAGGAGCATGTTTGTAGTCTGAGAGAAGGGCTAAATCTCGCATATAGTGGGAGCTCGTGCGCCGATTACGAAGGAGAGCTCGTCCTGATAAATAGTAGGAGCTCGTCCGCCTGTGTTGAAGGAGAGCTCGTCAATGAGATTTGTAGGGAGGAGTCAGATTTTTGGAGTCTGAGAGAAGAAAGGGCTGGAATCTGGTATATACTAGGAGCTCGTGCCTATGTTAGGCAGAGAAGCTCGTCAATGAGATTTGTAGGGAGGAGCCCGTGTTTATGTGAAGTAATGCAGAGAAGGGCTCGTCCTCATAAATAGTAGGAGCTCGTCTTCACGTGTTGGCAGAGGGAGGCTCGTCAGTAAAGTTTGTAGGGAGAAGCTAGGTCTGTTTAAGGTGGAAGGGCCTAGATACAGTGAGATGAGTAGGGACTCGTGCGCATGAAGTGAAAGAGGCTCGTCAATAAGATTTGTAGGGAGGAGCCCGTCTGTTTGTAGTCTCAGAGAAGGGCTCGTCCTGATATATAGTAGGAGCTCGTCTGCCTGTGCTGAAGGGAGAGCTCGTCCTGATAAATAGTAAGAGCTCGTCCGCCTGTGTTGAAGGGAGAGCTCGTCAATGGGCTGTAAGGAGGGCCCATCTTGTTTGTAGTCTGAGAGAAGGGCTCGTTTGATAAATAGTAGGAGCTCGTGCACTGTGTTGAGGCGGGGCTCGTCGATGAAGATTTGTGAGAGTAGCCGGGTGCGAGATGTGCAGGAGAAGGGCTGGAATCTGATAAATAGTAGGAGCTCGATACGCCTATGTGAAGGAGAGCTTATCTGATAAATAGTAGAGACTCGTCAGCTGTGTTGAAGGAGGCTCGATCAATGAATTGTAGGGAGGAACCCGTGTTTGTAGTATAGAAGGGGCTCGATCCACGATAAATAGTCAGAGCTCGTGCACGTGATGGAAGGGAGGCTCGTCCAATGAGATTATTGTAGGGGAGGAGCCATACAATTTGTAGTCTGGAGGAAGGGCTCGTCGTGATGATATTAGAGACTCGTCTGCTGTGTGAAGGAGGGGCTCGTCAAAATGAGGATTTGTAGGGAGGGGCCGTGATTTGTAGTCTGAGAGGGCTAGATCACGATATATAGTAGGAGCTCGTCCGCTGTGTTGAAGGAGGAGCTCGTCAATGAATTTGTATGGAGGAGCCCGTGTTTGTAGTATAAGGAGAAGGGCTCGTCACGATCTCGTCTGGATAGTAGGAGCTCGATGCACTTTGTGTTGAAGGGAGAGCTCGTTAATAGGGTGTAGGAGGGAACCCGTGTTGTAGTCTGAGAGAGACTGGGTCACGTATATAGTAGGAGCTCGTGCGCTGTTTTTAAGGAGGCTGTGGCCAAGTTGTAGGGGAGGAGCCAGTCGTTGTTTGTGTCGAGAGAGGGCTCGATCCCGTGGTAGGAGCTCGTGCTGTGTTGAAGGGAGAGCTCGTCGATGGGATTGTAGGGAGGGAGCCGTCTGTTTGAGGTCTGAGGAGAAGGGGCTCGTCCTAGCAGTGGAGTAGGAGTTCGATACACTGTATTGGAAAGGGAGAGCTCGTCAATGACATTTGTAGGGAGGAGCCCATACATTTGTAGTCTGAGAGAAGGGCCCGATGCGATATATAGTAGGAACTCGTGCACTTTGTCTTGAAGGAGAGCTCGTCTGATAATGTAAGAGCTCGTCACTTTGTGTGAAGGGAGAGCTGCGTCAATGAGATTTGTAGGAGGAGCCCGTCGGTGATTTAGAGAAATCTGAGAGAAGGGCTCGTCTGATGATAAAATAATGGAGCTCGTTTGCACTGTGTTGAAGGGAGAGCTTCGTCAATGAGATTTGTAAGGAGAGCCAGTCTGTTGTAGCTCTGAGGAAGGGCTCGTCATGATAAATAGTAAGACTCGTGCACGTGTGTTGAAGGGAGAGCTCGTCAATGAAGATTTGTAGGGGAGGGGCAGATCGGTGCACGAGAATGCAGAGAAGAGGACCGTCTGACCAGATAGTAGGAGCTCGATGCACTTTGTGTTGAAGAGGCTCGTCGATGGGGATTTGTAATGAGGGGCATACGGTACGTAGTCTGAGAGAAGGGCTCGTACTGATAGATAGTAGGAGCTTGTCTGCCTGTGTTGAAGGGAGAGCTCGTGAGTAAAGTTGTAGGGAGGAGCCGTCACGTTTGCGATACGAGGAAGAAGGAGCTCTTCCATATATATAGTAGAGCTTCGTCACACTTTGTGTGTTGAAGGAAAGCTAAATCAGTGGATTTGTAGGGAGGAGCCCGTCTGTTTATGTAGTCTGAGAGGGCTCGATCCCGATCATAGTAGGAGCTGTCTGCACTGTGTTGTAGAAGGCCGTCAATGAGATTTGTAGGGAGGAGCCCGATGCATTTGTAGTGCGAGAGAAGGGCTCGATCACGATAGAGAGAATAGTAAGACTTGTCCTTGCTGTCTTTGAAGGAGAGCTCGTCGATGAGGTTATGAGACCCGTGTTTGTAGTCTGAGAGAAGGGCTCGTCTTGATGATAAATGGTTGGAGCTGCTGCTGTGGTGTTGGGAGGTCGTCAATGAGATTTGTAGGGAGGAACCCGATACGTTTGATATAGAGAGAAGGCTCGTCGATAAATAGTAAGAGCTCGTGCACTTTGTGTTGAAGGAGAGCTCGTCAATGAGATTTGGAGGCCATACGTTTGTAGTCTGAAGGGCTCGTGGTGATAGATATTAGGAGCTCGATGCACTTTGTGTTGAAGGGAGAGCTCGTCGATGGGATTGTAGGGAGGGGCAGATCTGTTTGTGTCTGAGGAAGGGCTCGTCACGTGTGCTATAGTAGGAGCTGTGCTTTGTGTTGAAGGAGGGGCTGCGTCAATGAAGATTTGTATGGAGGATCCGTCTTTTGTAATCTGAAGGGCTCAAATCTGATAAATGGCATGGAAGCTCGTGCACTGTGTTGAAGGAGAGCTCGTCAGTAAGTGTAGGAGGAACTTGCGTCTGTTTGTAGTCTGAGAAGGGGGCTCGTCCTCATAATATAGTAGTAGGAGCTAAATGCACTGTTACGAAGGGAGAGCTCGATCACGATAAATAGTAGGAGCTCGTCACTTTGTGTTGAAGGAGCTGTCAGTAAAATTTGTAAAGGAGGAGTCCGGAGTCTTTTTGTAGTGCGAGAGAAGGGCTCAGTCACGTGTATCTTAGGAGCTAGTGCGCCTATGTTTGAAGGAAAGCGCTACGTGGAAGTAGATTTGCAGGAGGCAGTGTTTGTGAATCTGAGAGAAGGGCTCGATCCACGATAAATAGTAGGAGCGCTCGTCTTCACAGTGGTGGAAGGAGGCTGTGGGTAAGTTGTAGGGAGAAGCCGAATACCGTTTAAGGTCTGAGAAAGGACAAGTCCACGAGAAGATAGTAGGAGCTCGTGCGCTGCGTGTTAAAAGGAGGCTCGTCAATAAGATTGTAGGGAGGAGCCCGTGCGACATCAGTACAAGAAGGGCCCGTCTTGATATATAGTAGGAGCTCGATGCGCTGTCTTTGAAGGCAGGGCTCGTCACGATAAATAGTAGGCTCGATCCGCTGTGTTGAAGGCTCGTCAATGGAGCTGTAGGGGAGGGAGCCCATCGTTGGCAAGTGTCCTGAGGAAAGACTCCGTCACGATAAATAAATGAGCTCGTGCGCACTTTGTGTTTGAAGGCGAGCTGTCGGCGTCTCAATTTTTGTAGGGAGTAGCGGAAATGCGAATATGTCTACGAGAGAAGGGCTGGAATCACGATAAATAGTAAGAGGCACAAATGCGCCTATCTTTGAAGGAGAGCTCGTCTGATAAATAGTAGGAGCTCGTCGCTGTGTTTGAAGGAGAGCTCGTCAATGGGAGCTAATACGGAGGATCCAGTGTTTTTGTAGTACAGAAGAGGAATTTCGTCTACGATAGATAGTAGGAGCTCGTCTGCTGTGTGTTGAAGGAGAAGCTCGTCAATGAATTTGTAAGGGAGGAACCCGTGTTTGTGGCGTCTGAGAGAAGGGCTCGTCCTCATATATAATGGAGCTCGATGCGCCGGTTCGGGGAGAGCTGAATCACACACGTCAAATAGTAGGAGCTCGTCACTTTGTGTGAAGGAGGCTTCGTCGGTAGATTTGTAGGGGAGTCGATTTTGATCTGAAGAAGGGCTCGATCTGAGTATATACTGGGAGCTCGTGCGCCTATGTTGTAGAAGGGAAAGGCTGTCAATGGGACCCATGGGAGGAGCCGGGTACGGTGCCGCTTGAATGCGAGAGAAGGGCTCGTTCTGATAAATAGTAGGAGCTCGTCTTCCTGTGTTGAAGGGAGAGCTCGTCAATGAGATCTGTAGGGAGGAGCCCGTGCATTTAAGGTACGAGAAGGGGCTCGATCACGAAGATAGTAAAGACTCGTGCGTGTTAAAGGAGGCTCGTCGATAAGATTTGTAGGGAGGGCCGGAGTGCATTTGTGGTCTGAGAGAGGGCTGGGATCCGTATATATAGTAGGAGCTCGTGCGCTATCTTTGGGAGGAGCTGTCCCCGATAAATAGTAAGAGCTCGTCCGCACAGTGGTGAAGGGAGGCTCGTCAATGGGATTTGTAGGGAGGGCCCATGTTTGTAGTGCGAGGAGGAAGGAGGGCTCAGTCTGGGTAGTGGGAGCTCAAGTGTGTTGGCGAGGAGCTGGGTGTGGGGATTTGTGAGGGTGCAGCCGAGTGGATGTGATGGAGGAGATAGTGAAGTGGAAATAGTGGAGCTGTTGATCACTTTATCTTTGGAAGGGAGGAAGCTTGTGCTGATAAATAGTGGGGAGCTGAGTCACTTTGTGTTTGAGAGGAGGCTCGTCCAATGGACCTGTGGGAGGAGCCCGATGCTGTTTGTAGTATAGAGAAGAAGACTCGTCTGATAAATAGTAGAGCTTCGTCTGCTGTGTTGAAGGAGAGCTGTCCAGTGAGACAGGGAGGGAGCCTTGTTTGTAAATCTGAGAAGGGCTCGTCCTGATAGATATTAGGAGCTCGTCTGCCTGTGTTGAAGGGAGAGCTCGTCGAGTTGTAGGGAGGCCGTGCAGTTTGTAATGTGAAGGGCTCAGTCCTGATGAGTAGGAGCTCGATCCGCTGTGTTAGAAGGAGAGCTCGTCGAGTAAGGACTAATATGGAGGAACCCGTCTGTTTGTAGCATTATGAGAGGGCTGAAGATCCCCCGATGAATGTGCAGAGGCTCGTCTGCACTTTGTGTTGTGAAGGGAGGCTGATTAAGAAATGGATTGTAAAGGAGGGCAAGTGTTGCCAAATCTGGAGAGATAATCCTGATCTATATATTAGAGCTGTCTGCTTTGCACCCCACAGGAGAGCTCGTCAATGAATTTGTAGGGAGGAGCCGTGTTTATGGCATGCAGAGAGGGCTTAGTGATCAAATAATGGGCTGTCTTTGTGTTGAAGGAGAGCTTCGTCAATGGGATTTGTAGGGAGGGACCCGTCTGTTTGAGTTACGGAGAGAGGAATAAGTCTATGGGATGGCAAGAGTTCGTGCGCACTAACATTGAAGAGGCTCGTAGTGAGATTTTGTAGGGAGGCCCTTATTGTTTGTAGTCTACGGAAGAGGGCTCGTCTTGATATATAGTAAAGACTCGTGCACTGTCTTGAGAGGAGAGCTCGTCTGATAAATGTAGGCTGATCGCTGTGTTGAAGGAGGCGCTCGTCAATGAGATTTGTAAGGAGGAGCGTGCAATTAAGTCTGCAGAGAAGGGCCTCAGATCCGATAAATAGTGAGGCTGTTTTTGTGTTTGAGAGGAGAGCTCGTCAATGAGATTTGTAAGAACCGATGTGAATCTGAGAGAGGGCTGCAGTGTGAAGTAGATAAAGTAGGAGCTCCGATACGCTGTGTTGAAGGGGAGCTCGTCGATAGAATTTGTAGGGAGGAGCAGTCTGTTTGAGTCAAGAGGGGCTCCGTCACTGGAGATATCCGGAGCTGAGTACGCACACTGTGTGTTGAAGGAGGCTACGTCGTGAGGATTGTAATGAGGAGCCGATCTCACGTTTGGCAAGTACGGAAGAGAGGGCTCGATCTGATGAATGGTAAGAGACTTGTGCACGTGTTGAAGGAGAGCTTAGTGATGGGAACTGTGAGAGGAGCCTTGTGTTTGTAAATCTGGGAGAGGGCTCTTCCATATATATAATGGAGAATAAATGCCTTTGTGGCGAAGGAAGCTCATCAAATTTAGATTTGTGGGAGGGCCGTGTTTTGTAAATGGAGAGATAAGTGCTGATCAAATCAAATGGAGCTCGATACACTTAGTATTGTTGTAAGGAGAAGAATAATTAAAGTAGGATTTGGGGAGAAGACGGAAGTGTTTGTAATCAGAGAAGACAAAAATCTTTGATCAAATGAAGTAGGAAACATCTTGCTTTTGTCTTTGAAGGGAGGCTGATCAGTGAGTTTGGCAGGAGGGGCATTCTGTTTTACATGAAATCTGGGAGGAACAGTCGGAAGAATAAATAGTTAGACTCGCACACTGTGTTTAAGGGAGGTCGTCGATGGGATTTGTAAGGGAGGGCAGGTCGTTTCATATCATGCAGAGAGAGTGATCTGATAGATAGTAGGAGCTGTGCAGCGTGCTGCTGGAGGCTCGTCAGTAGGATTGTAGGGAGGAGCCCGTCTGTTTATGTCTGGAGAGGGGTGAGTCTTTGGAGTGAGTAAATGGGAGCTCAGTGCTTGTGTGTTGAAGGGAGGCTCGTCAATGAGATTGTAGGGAGGAGCCGTACGTTTGTGTCTGAGAGGAGGCTTGTCTTTGATCATATGAGTAGGAGCTAAGTACCCCCTTTGTGTTTGGGGTAGAGCTGGAGTCAATGGAGACTATGAGAGGGGCAATCTGTTTTGTAATGTGAGAAGGGCTCGTCCGATGGCTAGTAGGAATAATGCACTATTGTAATTGAAGGGAGGCTCGTCGATGGGGTGCTGGGGAGGAGCTTTATACGTTTGAGTTACGGAGAAGGGCTCGATCTGACGAGATCGAGTAGGAGCTCGAAATGCTCAGTCGAAGGAGGAGCTGCGTCAGTAGTTTGTCGGGAGGAACCCCGTCTGTTTATGTCTGAGAGAAGGGCTATATGGATTTCGTGCACACTGTCTTGAAGGGAGAGCACGTCTACAAGAAAAATATAGTAAGGCTGAATCCGCCCCCTGTGTTCCAGGAAGAATAAATCAGGAGGTTGTGGGGAGCGTGTTGTGTAGTCTGGAGAGGGCTGATACGATGAAATATTAAAGACTCGTGCTTGCACTGTGTGTTGGAAGGGAGGCTCGTCAGTGAGATTGTAGGAGGCCGTCTGTTTGTATGTACACTGGGAAGACTCGTCCGATAAATGTGGAGCTGTCTGCTGTGTTGAAGGCTCGTCAGTAAAGAGATTTAGCCAGGGGAGGAGCCGTGTTTTGAGTTCACAGGAGGGACTGTACGACAGGATAGTAGGAGCTCGTTTTGCACAGTGTTGAAGGGAGGCTCGATCAATGAGGATGTAGGGGAGGAGCCGTGTTTGTGTCTGAGGGCTGGTCTGATGCCTGTCGGGGAGCTGCGATGCACTTTGTGTGGGAGGCTCGTCTTTGATGAAATAGTAGAGCTCGTGCTGTGTTGAAGGGAGAGCTGGAATCCAATGGATCTGTAGAGGAGCCCATCTTTGTGTGGTCTGAGAGAAGGGCTAGATCTGTGAAATAGTAAGGAGCTGAAGTGTCCCTTTGCTTTGTGTTGAAGGAGGCTCAGTGGAGTAGAAGTTTGTAGGGAGTGGCCGTGCGAGATGTAATACGAGGAGAGGGGCTCGTCACGATAGAAGTAGTAGAGACAAATCGCTGTCTTCTTGAGAGGAGGCTGATCTTTGATCAATCAGTGGGACTCGTCACTTTGTGTTGAAGGAGAGCTCGTCGATGAGATTGTAGGGAGAAGCCAAAGTGGTGTAAAATGCCAGAGGGGCTGTCACGATAAAGTAAGTAGAGCACAATCTATATTGAAAGAGGCTTCGTCGTAATTTGTAAGAGGCGCCTGTTTGCCGTCTGAAAGAGGGAGGCTCGTGCAGTGATGTCAGGCTGTGCACTGTGTTGAAGGAGAGCTCGTCAATGAGGCGTAGGGAGGGGCCGAGTATCAGGCTGTGTCTGAGAGAAGGGCTCGTCCCGATACTGTAGGAGCTGTCACTTTGTGTTGAAGGAGGCTGATGCGTAGAAAGTTCTCTGTGGAGGGGGGCGTCTTTGTAGTGCAGAGAGGCTCGTCCGTGAATGTGAGGCTCGTCTGCTGTTGAAGGAGAGCTCAGTCAGTAAGTTGACTAATAGGGAGGAGCAATCTGTTTATGTAAGAAGAAGGGCTGATGATAAGCCAGTGAGGCTTTCAGATTTTTGTGTTGAAGGAGAGCTTCGTCAATGGTTGTAGGGAGGAGCCGTGTTTTGTAGTCTGAGAGAAAAGGAGCTCATCATGACATAAATAATGGAGCTAAGTGCACTTTGTATCTTGAAGGGAGAGCTTCATCCAGTGAGATTTGTAAAGGGGAGGAGCGTCTGTTTGTGAGTGCAGAAAAGGGACGTCTGAAAGATAGTAGGAGCTCGTCTGCACCGTCAGTGAAGAGAGCTAGTAATGAGATTTGTATTGAGGGCCGTACGTTTGTAAATGCAGAGAAGGGCTCGTCTGATAGATAATGGGAGCTCGATGCACTTTGTATGTTAAGGGAGAGCTAAATCAGAATGAGATTTGTAGGGAGGAACAGTGTTTGTGAAATCACGAGAGAAGGGCTCGTCCTGATATATAGTAGGAGCTCGTCTTCCTATTTTTAAGGGAGAGCTCGTCGTGGGGATTGCTAGGGAGGAGCAGTGTTTGTAGTACGGGGAGGAGAGGGGCTGGGTGATCATGCTGGGAGCTCGATGCGCACGTGTTGAAGGGAGGCTCGTCGATGAGATTTGTAGGAAGGAACCGTCTGTTTGAGTTACGGAGAAGGCTCGTCTGACAGTGAAAAGTAGAAGCTTTCGTCTGCACTGTATTGAAGGAGGCTGTCGTGAGATTTATGGGAGAGCGGTATGTTGTAGTGGAAAGACCGTCTTGATGTATACCGTAGGAGCTCGTGCACTGTCTTTGAAGGAAGCTCGTCTGATAAAATAATAATATAGAGGCGCTCGTCACTTTGTGTTGAAGAGAGCTGTCATGAGATTTGTAGGGAGGAATTACGTCTGTTTAGAAATCTGAGGAGAAGGGCTCAGTCCCGATCATTAAATAGTAGGAGCTCGTTTGCTGTGGTGAGAGAGGCTCGTCAATGAGATTGTAGAGGAGGAATTTGGAGTCTGTTTGTGATCTGAGAGGAGGAAGGGCTCGTCACGCTGATAAATAGTAAGACTAAGTCTTGCTTTTGTGTGTTGGGGGAGGCTCAAGTCAATGAGGACCCAACAGGAGGGCTTGATCCCATTTGAGAGAGTCTGAGGAAAGGGCTGAGTGGCAGAATCGTAAGAGCCTCAAATCTGCGTGTTGAAGGAGAGCTTCGTCAGTGAACCTGTAGGGAGGCCGTGTTTGAAATACTAGAGAAGGGGCTGTGCAGTCAATAATGGAGCTGTTTTACTGTGTTGAAGGAGAGCCGTCAATGAACTGTGGGAGGGGCCACGTCATTTTGAAAATCTGAGAGAAGGGGCTCGTCATGATAAATAGTAGAGACTCGTCTGCACTGTGTTGAAGGAAGCTGAATAATGGATTTATGGGGAGGAGCCAGTCTGTTTGTAGTCTGGGAAGGAACAAGTCACCCGATAGATAGTAGGAAGCTTTTACGCACATGTGTTGAAGGAGGCTGATCAATGGATTTGGCAGGAGGGCAAAATTGTTTGCGATCTGAAGGGCTCTTCCATATCACCTCAGTGTGGAGCTTCCGTCTTGCTGTGTGTTGGAAGGGAAGCTCATCGATTAGATTTGTGGGAGGCGTGCATTTATGAAAATCAGAGGAGCTCAAATCACGATGCAAATAATGGAGCCAAGTACTTTATGTTGTGAGGAGAGCTCAAGTCAAGTATGAATTTGTAGGAGGAGGCATCTGTTTGTGAAGATGCTTGCAGGAGAAGGGCTCGTCTACCAAATGTGGAAACTTATGCTGTATTTGAGAAGGAAACTGCTCAGCTGGGAATTTGTAGGAGAGCATGAGCATGTCTGAGAAGAAGAGGCTCGTCTTGATCAACTCGTTAGACTCACTTTGCGTGTTAAAGGCTTCGTCAATGAATTTGCTGGGAGGCAGTGTTTGCCATGCCAGAGAAGGCTCGTCTGATAAATAGCTGGGAGGAGGAAACTCATCTGCATTATGCCCCGAAGAAGCTCGTCAATGGGATTTGTAAGGGAGGAGCCCGTCTGTTTGTAGTCTGAGGAGGAGAGGTGGAGTCACAGTAGATGAAGTAGGAGCTCGTGCACTTTTTGTCAATTGGAAGGGAGGCTCGTCAA